>CM035420.1:171350344-171890344 GCA_020310875.1 Ceratopteris richardii | reverse complement strand
TTGCAAGTGCATTAATTTCTCAAGTCCAAGAGTAAGATAAGAGATTGCGAAAGGAAAATCCTAAAGGAAAGAATGTAAGTGACTGAGAACAAAAAAGTAGAGATGACCAGAATGCTCTAAGAGTGAGCAAGGGAGATAAAATTCATGAACCTTAGATTGGGAAAGCATATAGTTAAGTCAGATCGACGAAGCCTTAGATCATTAGAAGCAAGTGTGGGGACTACTGCACATTCCTAGGCACAACAATTGAATAGCTATCCTTACAAATTGAGCTAAAAAACTAGTGAGTCAAAAATGGCATATAGCATGGAGAGATTGGAAGGAGGGTTAAACATAGCTTATCTAGAAAGGCATGAAGGAACCTACAAAACCCAATTAGAATATTTTTGAACCAATGACTTAGGTGCTCGCATCTACAAGGATGGTTTGAGAAGATCACTGGTTCAACTGCATAACCCTTACCAACCCATGGGATTGGAATGCCTAGTGATGAAATTGGAGAGAAACACATACCTAGATAAAGAAGGAACAATGTATATCATAACGAATAAACCTAATCATTAATGAGTTTGGTGTAGTCATACCCAAGATGGAAGCAAGAGCCTCAGGGCAAGAACCATTAGGAGACGAGCCTAGGACACGTAGAGGGAAATGAATGTTAAATCTAGAATGGATCCCTCATGATAATAGAAGCATTGAATTATTCCTGAATAAGGACAGTGATGAAGCATCTTAGGTTAAAGACTATATAACCTTAGAAATAAAGTTCTTATAATCAATCATGATGTTGTGTTTGATGATAAAAAATCATAGTTTGAAGATGATTGCAGGAAGATGAAGCTACCATATGATCTAGAGGAAAACTTCCCAACTCACTTGAGCAAGAATACACATACATTTGAAGCATCAAGTCATTCTGAAGATGGTTAGAAGAATCCATTAGATAAATCAACCCATGGAACACCAAAGGAAAACTAAGATATAGGAGTTGAGGGATGTAGTACAAGCCTCTCAATAAACCATCAAAAGATATGCTAGGGAGAAGAAGAAGAAGCAAGAAGGGTATGGCTATAATACATCACTAATAACTAAACATTCTATCTATTTAGTAGAAGACTTAAATTCTGAGGATACCTCATCTTATGAGGAGGCAAAGACGAAACCAAAATGGATGCATGATATGGAAGAATAAATTGAAGCCCTTCAGGAGGATCACACTTGAGAATGAGTGCCTAAGAGTCCAAACATGAAGATCATTGGATCTAGAGGGATTTGCAAAGTGAAGAAGAAATCTAATGTAACCATCAATAAGTATAAATCTAGAATTATGGATAAAGGGTATGGTCAGACTTAAGGAAGTGACTATGAGGAGATCCTCTCACCTCTGGCAAAGATGCCAACAATCAGAGTGCTTATGAGCATTGCGAGCGCCAAGATTTGGAAGATTTACCAAATGGATGTGAAGAATGCATTTCTGAATGGATGGAAATCTGAAGAGGTATATATGGCTCAATCTCTTGGGTTTGAACATTCATATTTTTTTTGAGCATGTATGTAGGTTTAGGAAAGTCATATATGTTCTAAAGCAAGATCCTAGAGCTTGGAATCATAGACGTGACCTATTTGCAACATAAGGGTTTCATGGTTAACAAAGGAAATCCTTTGTGCTTCATCAAGTGGAATCATGGAGAAGTCATATACCTTTGTGTGTATGTACATGATATAATACTAACAGGTAATAATGATAAAAGTATTAGGGGGATCAAGATACAGATGAAGGACGAACTCAAGATAAGTGACCTAGGACAACTCACATACTAGGGTTGGAAGTTGTATTTATAGAAAAGGGTATGTATCTCACTCAAAAGAAATACATCAAGGATATGCTTACCAAGTTCAAAATAGAGAATGCTAACACTATATGTACACACATGGAGATGAACTTGAAGCTAAGTACTCATGAAGACATAACAACCTACCAAAACTTAGTGGGTAGTTTGATCTATGCCACATTGACTAGAGCATACATTTGCTACAACGTGAGTTTTTTTATCTAGTTTATGCATACTCCTAGGAAACCACACATGAAAGCAGCTATGAGAATACTCAAGTATCCAAAGGGAGCCACAAATGAAGGTCTATATTATCCATATACATCTTATAAAGACATAAAGCTATTCTCTAATGTAGATTGGGGAAGTTCTAAAGATGACAAGAAGAGTAGTTCAGGTTACCTTACTTTCGAAAGTACTAGTCTATATCACGATCATTTAAGAACTTATTAAGATCCAAAAAGCATGAATTGTTTTGAATTCAAATTTCAAATCACTCACAAAAATTGCGGATCACTTTAGAATATCTAACAATTATCAAGTAAAAAAGTGTACATATACACTATGCCCTTGTGTTGAGGGTATGAGAGGATATTAGAGCTGATCACAATACTTTTCTTGAGTGAAATTTGTATTACCTTGAAGCTAGAGAAGTACTCCACAATCACTATGTATCATATGTCCATTAGCATTACATTTTATACTTCATTCTCATTGGCATATGAATCTTTGATCTCTATTAAAATACATGGAGAAACTCCATCAAGTTCTCTGTGTGTGAGTACTCAATGTCGAATCCATAAATTGATACACCAAGATAGGACTGTAAAAGCATTTCTACAAAGTTTCATTACCATTAGATGCATCAAAATTGAGTTATGACTAAATCTATGTGACAAGGTTTTTGTCTCATCTTCTTTTTGAAAAACTAGTGTTACCCCCCTCACTTCTTATGCAACTTCTTCTGAGTGTAGTCATCCTTAATTCATGAAATAACTTGGTATAGATTTCTTAAACCTTCACTTCATATTATGCAAAATCTTGGGTATAGCTTTCATAAAACTTGGTATGGATTTCTTAAAACTTTCATGAAATAACTTTGTATTGCTTTCTTAAAACGTTACTTCAAATTGCTATAAGGATATGAGATTTGAGGTGCTTTGTACTCATAACTTAAGTAGTTTGACAATGAATTTTAGGAATGATGCTCCAAAGTAATATAATGGTATAAATACATATATTTGAAGCATGGGGAGCCTATTAAGGTTCTCTCAAGTTATGAAGGCTAGTCTAAAGTAGCATTTCTCCAAGACCATCTCATCTCTATACTTTGTTCAACACACCTCACTCTTTTATCCCACACTCAACCAGAACTACATTAAACTTAGAAGCTATATATCCACCCCATTGATTAGAACCAAGGGTTCCCATTTTATAGGTGGATAAAAAATCAGTCACAACCAAGTACTATTTGAAGCAAAAAAGTACTTGAAAAGCCATCAATGAAAGTCACAAATTCTAGGTAACTCCCAAATGAAGATGTTGCATGGGAACAAAAACATAACTATGAACAAGTTTCAGCTTATGTGTAGCTCGAAATAAACCATATTGGGGAATGAGGAACATTGCATTTCTCCCCAAATACAGCCTTCATATATACATGTTTAGAAGGCACCTCAAGTTTGGACAAAGAGGATATCATTTAAAATTTTGCAGGTGAAGCGAAATAGAAAAATTCAAATGACCTATGTGTGGGTGCCAAAGCTTTGCATATGAGGTGGAATAAGAATTATTAATTGCACATGTTTAATCATTCACACATTCACGTAGTCTATAAGTTTATGTATCCCATGAAATATAATGCCATAGGAAATAATGACATAACCTTTTGAGAAATCATAAAACCTTTGACAATCAAGGAAAGCTTGGCTAGTGCTAAAACTAATAACATATTTTTCTTGATCCCTAG
This sequence comes from Ceratopteris richardii, assembly GCA_020310875.1. NCBI lineage: Eukaryota > Viridiplantae > Streptophyta > Polypodiopsida > Polypodiales > Pteridaceae > Ceratopteris > Ceratopteris richardii. Next base: position 171,886,543 of record CM035420.1, on the reverse strand, counting down.
CACATAAAGGCATCTGACAATGTGAAAGAAATAGCAACAATAGTATTGAGAATGATCTTTCCACCCCCCCCCCCCCCATTATAGGATAAGAGGAGCTCGTAGCACATGTGAGAGTATTCCCTATAGGGTTGCACTGAAGTAAGTTAAGAAACTATGCTATAAGGTAATATTTCTGGTTGCACCACTATCAAAATACCAAACAATAAAGCCTACTACAAACAAACAATGCTCATGAGAATATAGGTCATAATAACAAAACTATTAAAAGCCCATTATTCATTCTAAACAAGATTAGAAAATTTTGTTTTAGGTGTAGAGGTCTTTACAAAAACCATTCTACCATCTTTCATTTTAGCCTCCTTTGTAGCGAGTTTAGGACAACCCTTTATGAGATGATCAATTTCCTTAAAATACATGCAAAATTGCTTATCGTTGTCTATCTTTTCATCTTTGTCTTCCATCCTTGATTTTGAAGCTTAATAAATTTCAATGTACTAGTATATGAGGTCCATTTACCTTTGAATTTTTGACTAACAAAGAAAGTTTGATCTGTAACTTGCATAATTAACATGTTTTGCATCTACTAATCTTCTTACAACAAAACAATAAAAAACTCAAATGTTAAGGCGTTTGGATTTCTGTTCATGATCAACTAAAGAGTAGAAGAAAAAATCTGATATGAATCTAGAAGAACATTAAGAACAGTTTTCACAAGTGAACTATCTAGAAAGATTTCCTTAGTAGATGCAAACTACTCCTTCAAATTTATGTAAAACATATGTCCATTGAATCTTCTTCATTCATATGCTCACTCTAAAATGAATTTCAATGGAAAGCAACAAGAGCCTCATTTCTTGCCTCATATGTAGGAGTATCCCAAGCATCATTTATTTTCTTGCAAGAGGGAAGGTGATAGATAATGTTTTGACACACAAAACTATCAATGCATGTGATTGTGCATTTGTGCCATCCCAATGAATGTTTTCTATAGCGGGATCTACAAAAATCACATGTCTAGGAAGTTTAAGATCATCATCTTCAAAACCATCTATAATAGGGAGTTTTTCAACACCATAAACAATATTCCATAGCCCTTTTGCTACTAGTACATGATGCATCATGTATGCACACAATGGGTAACTAGTAACATACAACCAACATACAAAATTAACCAGTGCTTTTTTAGCCTTGACAAGTGACTAAATACCCTCATGTGAAAAATTGACTATATCTCAAAATGTTGAATATAAATACCCTATTCAAATCTACTACAGATGTAGCAGAGTTTGAGATGCTTGTATTGGTGAACCAAAACCTATATATATGTTTAGAAAAAATGGATGAAATCAACTACACAGTCTCTGTGTAGCCCATTTGAAGGCCCAATATGATGCCCTAGATGTGGAGAAATTTCACTCGAGAATCTTTTCTTGAAATTTTTGTGTTAGACCCATGCTTACCAAAATCTGATCCACTCACAACTTAAAGCCCCAATGACCCTAAACCTTTTTGTCATACATAGAAACTTTCTAAAATGCTAACAAAGATTCCATTTAGATTTTATATGACTAGGCAATCGACTGTATAAAGACGACTACCTACAAACTCACGTTAAAAAAAAAATTGAGGTTAATAAGAAATGTTCCTAAGAAGTACACAAGAGGAATCTAGCGAAGTTAGTCAATACATAGACACTAAAAGAGACAATTTCCAATAAGATATCATATGCATAAAATGGATAAGTATATAGAGAGATATAACCTCAAAAGGTGGCTATGTACATAAAGGTATGGGAGTGCAATACCTTTGTGCCTTGTAGCACTCTATTGAGGGACTTTTTGATAGCCATTGGTGAGAGAATGACCAGCATATGCTTCTATACCATATCCTTGTCATCTCCACAAATGTTCATGTTCAAAGGCCGTCTATATATAGAGATATGTGCATGGCATAATGTGGAGAAAGTTCACTCCAATATATGTAGCAGAGGTTAGAGAACCTCTTGTAGAAAGTGCCCTATTAGACACATGCTTTCTAAAACTTGATTTAGTCACAAACCAAAGATCCAATGAATCTGCAATTTTTTCCACACATAATAGACACCTTTATCTTCATAATAAAATAAAGAACACTCAAATTTGGAGTTGATGTGACCCAAGAAGTGACTATTTAAAGATAGACTAACTGCTAGCTCGGGTTAAGCAAAAAACTTAGGTTCACAAGAGATGTTCCCTATAACTATTGGAGATGAATCTAATATAGGTATTGATTACATGGAAACTAGAAGAGATAAAACTTCCAATAGGATATGGTAAGTGTTAATGGATAAGTATCTAGAGAGATATAACCTTCACAATGTGGCTATGTACAAAAAGGTATGTGGTTCAAATACCTTTGTGCCTTGTAGCACTCTATTGAGGGCCCTTATGATATCTCCACAAATTTTGGCAATTAAATGACTTCTATATATACAGATAGTTGCATGAGTCTTTGTATCTCTTCACCTACCCTTGCATTTTCTCTCACCTCTTGACTTTCCACTTCTTGTCCGTTGTCCTTCCATTGCCTTAGGTGCCTTTTGTTGCTCCATATAATTCCATGTGGTTAAGGTTGCAACCTTTTTTTTAGTATTCCACCCCTTCAAACATAATTGGGATTTTATCTAAGCTATAAATATATTTTCACCTTTTGCTTTAACACTTTCCTTTAATGTTAGGAGTGTAGTATTTATATTTTCAAGGCCTAGCTTCTTTTGAGCTTACAAGAAATACATAAATGATGAAGAGGTAAATTATGAGATGTGAGTATGTGTCAATCCTAAAAATTGGAGCTTTCACAAGCTCCATAACTTTCAACACTAGAGATTGTAGGATGTTAGCCCAATATGATGCCCAATATGATAGCCCTATATGTTTGGAACAAAACAATGAAATGGCCTACATAGTCTCTCTACTAGCTTATTCTAAGGCCCAATATGATATTGTGATTCGAGGATGTCTAATATGTCCTAGAGAAAGTCGAACTTGCTCTCATATCAATGGTTGGAGTTCGGTGTCTACATAAGAAAATGAACAACAAAATGAAGAAGAAGTTTGGAGAACAACACAATACTGAATTAATTACCAAGTAAATGTACGAAGATACCCATTTGGGTTATAGGCATGTATACACATCGACTATAAAAAAAACTCCTATAGAGGGAGAAAAGTACTCTGATATTCATAAGTGTGTTCACACACATCTCTACCAAAATATATCAACAAACTTTAAAGTGATTCAAAAACTTAGAAACATTCTTAAGTCAATTGTAGTTGTGAAACTTCCCATCTTCCAATTATGTTTGTTCTGAACCCTACAAAAATGGTCATGCTCGCACTTGCGTATATGCCAACAAATGTAATATGATACTTATTCTTGTATATTTCATACTTGATAATACATTGTGCTTCTATGAATTTGTCCTTTTTCTATTTGTGTTCATTCCTACTTTTTAGACTGCAAAATATGTACTAGAATATGGCATTTCTTTCAACGGTGCATGTTTGACAGTGTTGGAGTTTGAGATTTGTGGAAGCACACAAGCAACACAATGAAGAAGAAGAAGAAGATTGGAGCACAACACACAATAATCAATGTATTACCACGTGAATGTACAAAGATAAGTGAACCATTAAGGTTATAGGCATATATACAAGCTAGGGGTAGAAAACAACCTAAAGAGGGAAAAAAGTGCCACAATGGTCCTAGTATGTTCACACATATCACTTCCAAAATATAGCATTAAATCCCCCCTCAAAATGATGCAGTGAATAAGAAGCTGGCACTCATGTATAGTAAAGTGCCAAGCTATGTGGAATCAATCAGAAAAGGAAGTAAACCCAAAGCTTTGCAAAAGCTTCAAACTTCTCCCTAGGAAAAGCCTTTGTGAAAAGGTTTGCAATGTTCTTGTGTGTGGACACATATGCCAAAATGATCTCTCCAGTAGAGAACCTCTCCTTTACATAATGATAATGCACCTCAATGTGTTTAGTGTGAGCATGGAACATAGGGTTCCTCACAACTGCCAAAATATAGCCTTCACCGACATCTTTACTAGGTTCCTCAAGTTTGGGCAGAGAGGATACCATTCCAGACTTATGCAAGCATAACAAACTAGCAAAATTCAGATGACCAAAGAATGCATGCCAAAGCTTTGAATTTGACATAGCTTGAGAATCTTGAACTACACATGCTGAATCATTCACAGATTTTGCATAATCTATGAGCTTATACAACCCATGACATAAAATGCGAGAAGCAATAATGACATCACCATTTGATAGAATTGTAAATCTACCATCAACAAATTTCACAACCAAGTGAATCTTGGCTAATATTGAAACTGATAACAGAATTTTCTTGATCCCTAGCACAAATAAAGCATTGAAAAATGTAAAAGAACTACCATCAACTATAGTTAGAATGCTCTTTCCAGCTCCCATGATAGGATAAGAGGATTTTTTGGCACATGTGATAGTATTCTATGTAGGGGAAGGCTCAAGAGAAGTGAAGAAATAGCACTCGGAGGTAATATGTTTGGTTGCCCCACTATCAAAGTATCAAACATCTGAGTCTACTCTAGACACACTGTTCATGAGAAGATGGGACATTAGTGCAAACAATAGTAAATGACCATTCATTATTTTACACAAGATTTGCAGACTCTCGTTTGGGTGTAGAGGCCTCTGCAACAACCATTCTAGCCTCTTTTTTCTTTGCCTCTTTTGTAGCCAGTTCTGGACAAATCTTTATGACATGATCATTTCCTTTACAATATTTACAAAATAGTTTTTGATTTTCTATTTTCTTCTCATCACCTTTCTTTGATTGTGTAATTAGTAGATTTCCACTTACTAGTAGATGAGCTCCATTTACCTTTGCCCTTTTGACTAGCCAAGAAAATTTGATCTACAACACACATAATAGACCTTTTCTGGCTAGATTGGTCTTCTTGCAACAGAACAAAGACTAATTGCTCAAATGTTAAGGCATTTGGATTGCCTTTCATCATCAATCAAAGAGTAGAAGCAAAACTATGATATGAGTCTGGAAGACCATTCAACATAGTATGCACAAGTGAAATGTCTGGCAAGACTTCATCAATACCAATCGATTGCTCCTTCAAATCTTTTGCCTTTTCCAAAATATTATCCACGGAATCTCCTTCATTCATGTGCTCACTCTCCAACTATTTTCCAAGGTAAGCAACACGAGCCTCATTCCTGGCCTGATATAAATTAGTAAGTATATCCCAAGCATCCTTTTTTGTTTTGCAGGAGCAAATATGAGGAATAATGGAATGTTTAAGGCTATCAATGCATGTGTCTGAGCATCTCTATCATCCCAACAAAGTTTCTCTAGAGTAGGTGCAATAGGAACCATAGCAACAAACAGGAACCTGAAGAACACCATGTTCAACACCATCTGCATCACTTTCAATAACTGTATTTGTAGTTGTAGTAGGATGTTTTTTAACACCGTGTACAATATTTCACAATAATTTTGCAACCAATACATGACACATCATATATGCCCATAATGGGTAATTGGTACCATCCAACTTATCCTCAATAGCCAAACATATGGAATACATCACTGCTTTTATCCATGGTGACTGATTAAAATACCCTATCGTGTTCTCCTGGACCTATATTAGACTTTGAGGCACTTATACTAGTGAACCAAAACCTATATATATGTTTGGCACAAAAAGAAAAAATTCCTTGCAAAGGCACTGTCATAGTTTGTTTAGAGGCCAAAACAAACTCAAATTGTGATTTCGACCACAAAAAAAAAATTTGTTTTGAACTCCTAATCACCCTCATTATGCTCACCAATGTTCATTTGATTGTGGAAATGTGATCGCATGGGTGTCGGTGATGCCCTAGATGAAGGGAAAACTTGCTCTGATAGCATTTGTTGGAGTTTGAAGTCTGTAAAAGCATGCAAACAACACAAGGAAAAAGAAGAAGCTTGGAGCACAACACACAATACTGAATTTACACAAACAAGTGACCCATTGCGGTTATAGACATATATACAAGTTGGGGGAAAAAACCTCATAAAGAGGGAAAAAATTGCCTCAGTAGTCCTAATGTGTTCACACACATCACTACCGAAATATATCAACCGATAGATCCCAACTCAGTTTCTGAGATTGCTATAAACATGGTTACAATTTGTAGGGTGATCTGTACTACAAAACAAGAAGTATGGTATAAGCGAAGTAGATCTTGATAGGGTACTTCTTAAAAAAAATCATTTTTTTTGCATCAACCTGTAGTCATGAACCTTGACTAAGAACAATGGTGCATTTTGATGGTTTTCCATTGAGGATAAAATAAATGGCTCTAACTACACATTGTGGGTATACATGATGCAATACATCTTGGATGTGAAGGGATTTTCAAGTACGATATGTGACATTGATATATGCCCCACTATAGCTATATATGCCTAAAATGTGCATGCCTTGTTTGGTTTGTATGCCAAGTGTTCCATTACCCCTCATTTCATGCATCCAAAACATATATGGTCTCTTGCAATACTCTTATCAAATAGTATCAATCAAGAAATGAGGCTCTTTTTGCTTACCTTTGAAAGGTGATAGAAAGTAAGCATATGAACAAATGTGATTGAATGGTTAGTTTCCCAAAAGCAATCATAGATCAGAAGGAGAAATTTATTGCTATAGATGAAAGTTCCAAATATTTTAGATATACAAATAATTATCAATGGACTTCATGTTTCTTCTCATAAGATTGCTCCTATCAAAAGACGCTCATTACGCATGTGGAATATCAAGTCCTTGTTCCAAGTTACAAGTTCAAGCATAAATATGGTTCTTCCTATAGTGAATATCAATTCTGTAAATTTCACTAAATCCAATAAGAAATAAAAAGATAAGAAGAAAGTAGATAAGCATAAATAATTTAAAAAAAATGGATATTAATGACCCAAATGTTCATGTTATGAAAACCTATCTTGAACTTGTTGCTAAAAATTCAAAGAAGGAAGAGGAAGAAATGGCTATGGGATGCGCTTTTGATTCTGTTTTGAGTGTGCCAGTGTAGCACAAAAGAAGAAATGAACATTTACTAGAGGCGTAGTTTCAATCAATCATCTCTTAAGCATTTTATGCCTCTTATGGACTTAGGTCTTCTGTAGGAAGACAATGGTTCAAAAACACATATTACTGTTGAATGTAATCTATTCATCTCACTTCAGCATGCCCCTAATTAAAGGATGTCCACATGCACAAGAAATATTGGAGTTCCAGATCTGCAAAAGCTTAAGAATAGTAGAAGGAATAAAAAAGACGCATGGAGAGCAACACAATAATAAATGTATTAACACGTCAATGTACAAAAATGAATGACTCAATAGGTTTATAGGTGTATATACAAGCTAGGGGAGAAATCCTCTTGAAGAGGGAAATAAATCCCCCCAAGCTTCTAAGTGTATTCACACACATCCCTACTAAAATATATCAACAAATCCCCCCTATGAGAGATGTGGTGAATTAGGAGCTAGCACTCATGTATAAGGAAGTTCTAAGAAATGTGGAAAGGAAATAATCTCAAAGATTTGTAAAAAACTATAAATTAATCCCTAGGCAAAGCCTTTGTGAAAAGGTTTGCAAGATTATTGTGCATGGGCACATAAGACATAATGATTTGTTCAGTAGAGTCTCTCTTGCTAACATAACGATAGTGCATCCCAATGTACTTTATGTGAGCATGGAATACAAGGTCCTTGGCAGTCGACAATGCACTTTGACTATAACTAAAGATGATGGTGGCACATGAATGACCAACACCCAAATCAGCCAAAAGAAATCTAAGCCACACACACTAAAAAATCATTGTGAAAGTTGCCCTATACTCAGCCTCACAACTAAACGTGGACATAGGAGGTTGCATGTTACTCAACCAAGCTATGCATGAGCTACCATGCATGAAGTAAAAACCACTAGTGGACACATGAGTGTCATAGGAACGAGCTCAATCTGATTCAAAAAAAGCATGTAAATTTGGTGTTAACAATCCCCCTTGGATAAAACAATCCAAGTAGCATGGTACCACTCAAGTAGCAAAAGATGCATTTAAACACCTAAAAATTCTTGACATTTGGGCAATGCATGGAACACAATGTTCCTTGCAAGGTGAAATGTATGACTATTAATAAAGATGGTAGTGGCACATGACTAAACAACACCCGAATGAACCAAAAGTTGTGTGAGCCACCCACACTCAATAATCATTGTAAAAGTTGCAATATACTCAGCCTCACAACTAGAAGTGGACACATTAGGTTGCTTCTAGTCAACCAAGATATGCATGACTTACCATGCATGAAGCAAAAACAAGTCGTGGAGACATGAGTTTCATAGCAACTAACCCAACTTGAGTCAAAAGAACATGTAAATTTTGGGTTAATGGTTCCCCTCGGATAAAACAATCCAAGTAGCCTAGTACCACTGAAGTAGCAAAAGATGACCACTCATGAATCATTGATACATGTGCAATGCATAAACCTGGTAATGTGTTAGACAACAAGCTCAATATCAAGACAAGTTATGCATAAGTAAATCAAGTATTCAACAAATATCTAATATAAAACAACATCAAATGCATCACTAGAATCAGTAAGACTCAATCATAAACTTATCTCCATAGAAGTGGCAATGGGATTGCAATCTTCAAGGCCCAAGCACTGCAAAAAATGTGTCAATGTAATTTGTTTGACACAAAGTTATTCCCTCATCATTAAATAAGATCACCTATCCAAAGAAAGTTTCCACAAATCCTTTTCATCTTCATCAAATCAAAATTCAGAGGCCTCCAAAACAAAAGCAAATAAATGATGTAGGAAATCAAGAATGTGTTTATCATCATCTCATTACCAGCCGAATTCAACAACATACCCTTCTTCTATTACAGCTTGGAATCAAGTTTGTTTGGGACCCAATCCAATCTTTGCTACCTTAGTCGCTTTAAAGTATCATTGTTGCAAGAAATAAATGCCCATGTTGGAGGTGTTTGTTGAATACCCTTGGACTATTGAGTTATAGACCAGTCACTCTTTCTAGAGGTATCAATAGCTAGCTAGGAAGTGATGCAACTATGAAAAATAGAGGATTCAAATTGGATGGATGAAATCCTTACAAAGGTGGCAAACTTGACATAGCCATGAAGCATTTTATGTGGAATATAAGTCTTAAATCCAATATTGAGATACTTCCTAATAAATAGCTCCAATTTGATATCCATACACTCTCTATTTCATTGATTGAAGGAATATTTAATAAAAGAAGGTAAGCTAAACATCAATAAACATATATATATATAATGAAGAACTTCATCACTAAAGTAAGAAATTTTATTAATACTTCTTTTAAAGAATCCTTCCCTTTTGTAGCCGCGAAAGTGGTGAAAAAGAACTAGCATGATGGATAGGAAGCCTCCACTTGTAGAAGGTGAGCTTCCTATGAACAAAATTAAGTAGAAACTACTATTTGTGCAAATCAAGTAATATACTACTACTTATCTCAAAGCCAATTAGTAGACACTACTATTTATTGCTTTCAAATAACTCTTCAAGGAGCTCATTATACTTATATTTCCATAGTAATATATGTTCCTAGTACGGAATCACTCTAGGGAGGACAATTTTCAAAGCTCTCTCTCTCTGGTTCATTTGCAGCATTCAGAACTTCTGCAAAGTTTCAGCTTAGCTTCATCAAACCGTTATAATTTGCACACGTCTGTTGACTCCTTTTCTTTCGGTTTTATACATTCAAGCTTTCTATTCTGTCACTCTTTCTAACACCATCCTTCCAATTGGTCCCGTTTTCTCTTTTCTCATAACTGAGCAAACATCACCAAATATTCACTAAGAGAAACCAGCCCTTCAATTCTTAAGCTGGTGTGGATGAAGAAAATTAGGTAGTAGTGAAGAGATTTCATCGGGTAGCTTATTTTTGTCATACTATTGTATGTATAGATGGATTAATTTATATATGTATGCATATACACATGTATGTATGTACGCATGTATATATGTATGCATATACACATGTATATATGTACGCATGTATATATGTATGCATGTCTACAGATATGCATATATGTATGCATGACCCTTTAGAATGTGTATATGTTTCACGGATCTCTTTCTCTCTTGTTTTTCCCTTGTATCATTATCTTTCTTTCGTTTTTCTTCCCTTCTATCATTATCTTCTCTTCCCTGTGTCCATCTCTCACTTCATGTTTTAGCTCTCTATCTCTCTCTCAATGTCCCTCTTTCAATTAATATCTTATTTTCCTTATTCTTTATCTCATTCACCTTCAACTAACTTTTAAAGAACGTTTCAAGCCTTTTGTGCTGCATTGGTAGGAGCGATGTTGTGGGTTCAAGCCTTGTGGGCTACGTTGGTAAGAACCCCACAGTCAGATGGCATGGTTAAAAGTGAAAACAAGCTTGCTTATAAGTGAAAACAAGCTTGCTTATAAGTGAAAACAAGCTTGCTTATAAGTGAAAACAAGCTTGCTTATAAGAGCTTTTTTTTTTTTGGGGGGGGGGGGGGGGTATTGTATATGCCCCAATGGAAAGCGAAAATATATGAGGAATGATATTCATGGATACAAGATCTAATGGGTAGAAAAGACGGATATTATGTCCAGCAATGCTAACCAAATGGGTTGACGCACCTCCCTCCCTTGATGAGGTTGTGGGTTCAAGCCTTGTGGATTGCATTGGTAATAGCGATGTTGTGGCTTTAAGGCTTGTGGGCTGCGTCAATTGGAACCCCACACTCAGATGGCATGGTGAAAAATGGAAACAAGTTTGCTTTAGAGATAAGTGAACCTTTGCGTACTCTCGTTGAAATCAATCTTTTTGTCTAGCCTTAGGCCATCCCTGTCTAATCTCATTGAAATCAATCTTTTTGTCTAGCCTTAGGCCGTCCCGATCTAATCTCTACCCCTTAACATGCCATCTAGCTCTATTCCTTCCGAGTAGGTCCTATTCCTTCCTAGTAGGTCCTAGATATTCAACCTTTGCTTGTGTGAGTTTTGAAGCGGGACTGCTGTTCCCATTCGTGCAATGCCTTTCAGTGTTGTACTTTCAAATAAGTTGAAGCTATGAGGAAGACAGGATTGCAAGGGCGACCTTTCCTTAAGAAACATATATATATATAACGAAGAACTTCATCACTAAAGTAAACAATTTTATTAGTACTTCTTTTTAAGAATCCTACCTTTTGTAGCTCCAAAAGTCGTTGAAAAAGTAGCATGATGGAAGAAGGCTCCATTTGTAGAAGATGAGTTTCCTATGAACAAAACTCAGTAGAAACTACTATTTGTGGAAATTAAGTAATATACTACTATTTATCTCAAAGCAAATCAGTAGACACTACTATTTATTGCTTTGAAATAACTCTCCAAGGAGCTCATTATACTCATATTTCCATAGTACTAGTACGCCATCACTCCAGGGAGATCAATTTTTAAAGCTCTCTCTCTCTCTCTCGTTCATTTGCAGCATTCAGAACTTCAGCAAAGTTTCAACTTAGCTTCATCAAACCGTTGTAATTGGCACACATCTGTTGGCTCCTTTTCTTTCGGTTTTATACTTTGAAGATGTCATTCTGTATTCATAGATCAAGTGGTTACGAACCTTGCTCGTTGATTGTCACTCTTTCTAAGTTCAAACGGAAACCCTTTATTTTACACGTACATTGTTCACAACAACATCATGAGCACCAAATATATTCTCCAATGTTTGTCAAGCTTTGTATGCATTTTTCCCTCGTCCGCATAGTATATGTTTCATGGATTGTGGTGATGATGATTTCAGAGGCTTTCCCTTCGTAAAGTTGATGTTGTGCCTTGGCGGCTTGAGTAACTTCTTCTAATTCTCGTTCGGTAGGTGGAGCCTTATTGGCAAAGCTCCATACACATTTGCGCATTAGAAAACCTTTCATTTTCATTGTTATGTGTGAAAATTCTTACCTGCAAACTTGTCTACACCTTCAAAAGCCATTATGCAGGAAGGTATTACTGATATTCAACAATGTGTAATCCAATTATTTTAAAACAAGATAAGTGAAAAACTATTTACAAATGGACCTCGTCAAACCTTGATGCCTAGGAATGATTACAGAGCTATAAAATCTTGGATTTATTTCACAAGCTTTCGGTATGGTTGAACTTAGACAAAAGGAATCACTATTGTAAACCTTGCACATAGAAATAAAATTATTGTGCATTAAAGGAGCGAACTGGCCCCAATATTACACAGATATCTTCATACATCTTGATCGTGGCCAACGTCCACAAAAAACAAAAGTATCTATAAACTTGTTTTATGAGGCACATGCAGATAAAAAGGCCAGCAGCCAAATGAAGTTCATCCTTTCTATCCTTACTGTGATTGCCGCTGACCATGTTGATGCTCTCACCATATTGCAGTCTGGATGTTGTAAGCCTCCCACAATGTGCAATTTCACCTATGTTGATGCCACAACATGGATAAATGCTACCACTCCAAATGCTGATGTAGATTGCAAATCCCAGAACAACACTAAGGGCATCCTTTGCTAGTTGGCATTCTCCAACCCTTAAAGGATAGCTGGAAGAAGATGGCCATTATCAATGCGTGTGTGATAGCCGTCCTCATTCTCGTCATTCTATTGGGATGTTGTGTTGCACAAAATTACTCCAGGAGATATTACCACGTCATCCAGCCAGGCTTCTACGTGAAACATGGTAGATACTAGATAGAAGTTGTGCACACAGATATGAGCAGAGTAGTGTGCCGGATGTAAGTGGCCAAGACAGAATAGCAGTGTCAAATCCATTGCTTCAGCACTCGTGTTAGTCCATCGGTTTTTCAGCTAGAGATAACAATTGCGGACCTATGCAGGAAGAGGGCTTCAAGTCGAGAGAGGGAACATCATGAACTTTAACATCCGAGATTTCCTGACTTGAGATATGGAGCGGACACAATAGCTACCGTGGAGGTGGAAATGCTCCATTTGCTACAAATAGCATGCTCTAGCGAGATGCTGATGCGTAATTAGGCAATCTCTCCGCAACTTCCCCTCCAGATTTCTTGTTTGGTGATTCTGATAGCGGTCTACTATACAAGATAGCGAGCTACTGGTGATTCGGATAGCAGTCTATTGTACGAAATAGGACATTCATACATGGCGAGCTGCCCCAGGCTATGGCTACTCTTGCTCTGATACCACTTGCTAGATTGAAGAGCTCTGAGAGCTATGTTCAATAGCACAGACAGACACGACTCAGACTATGCATGGTTTAGAATGAAGATGCACCTTGTTAATTCATGAAAAGTACATACATATATAGCCAATCTGAATGCCTTGGCATTAAAGGATAGTAGGTGATGGCAGAGTTGGCACACGGCCTTCTTGGAAAAGGTGTCTGACAAAAGGGAACTTGACATTCTGGTATATTCCATAAACTACCTACTTACATTTAAATAGTGACAAAAGTATTTTCACCCATCACGTTTCCTAAGATTTAATTGTGAATCAGACAAGGTCTATTCTTACTGGTTTTCTCTTTAGAGTGGTAACCTCCCCATAGCCAATGCTTTGAGATCAATAGGAACTTTTATCACATTGATCCATAGACGAAGAGGGCATGCTTCCTTTAGCTATAAATAAGATAACTTAACCTCTAGGAAGATAAATGGATTTCGAGACTAGTCAAGTGACGCAGTTCTAGCTACTAATGATAAAAAAATACCCCAAAAAAGATTTCAAAGGAGAAACTTCCCCAGAATGAACGAGTTCTAGTTTTTATGCTTTTATGCTTTACGTTTCTGAAAATATGTTTTGAAGTTTTCTCACTTCTGCCTATTATTACACGTTACTTTGTGTTATCGCACTTCATTTGTAGATCCTTGTATATGAATTTCAATTAGGTGCCTTACTGTAGCCCTAAAAAGGCTTTGGCAGAATGACTTTTCAATTTAGAGTATTTAGTGTTTCTTTAGAAAAACGTAAGTATCAAAGCTCCAAGGTCTATGTTTTAAACAAATAGACGAAAAAAATAGAGGAGAAACAATTGGGTTTTTTGGGTCATCGTATACGGCCAATGCAAAATCGGAAATACACGAGGAATGAAATTTATGCATGCAAGATCTAAGGGATGAAAAGATGGATCCCATGTCCAGTCGTGCTAACAGGTTAAGGTACTTCTCTCCGCTGATGACGTCGTGGGCTCAAGCCTTGTGGGCTGCATTGGTAGGAGTGAGGTTGTGGGTTCAAGTCTTATGGGCTAAGTCGGTAGGAACCCCGCACTTAGATGGCATAGTGAAAAGTGAAAAATCTTGCTTTAGAGATAAGTGAGCCTTTGGGAACAATCGTTGAAATCAATCTCTTTGTCTGGCCTTAGGCCGTCCGTATGTAATCTCTACCCCTGAGCATTCCTTCTAGCTCTACTTTTAAGGAAATAAAGAAAGTAGAGGCCAGACAATCCACTCTTTCAGGTGATCATATATGGCCGTATGCAAAGCAGAAATATATGAGAAATGAAATTTACGCATGCAAGTTCTAAGGAATGAACACATGGATATGATGTCCAGTAGTGCTTGCTAAAAACATTGAGACACTTCCCTCCATTGATGAGGTTGTGGGTTCAAGCCTTGTGTGCTGCCTTTGTAGGATTCATAGATTGTGGGTTCTAGCCTTGTGGGTTGTGTCCCTAGAAACCCAACACTCTGATGGCATGGTGAAAAGTGAAAACAAGCTTACTTTTGAGATAAGTGAGCCTTGGAGCATAATCATTGAAATTAATCTCTTTTTTTGGCCTTAGTTTGTCTCCTATTCAATCTCTACCCCTTAGCATACCTTCTAGCTATATTTTTGCTGAAATTGAAAAAATAAAGGATAGAAAATTGGTTTTTTCTGGGTTATCATATATGGCCCAATGCAAAAGAAGAGATATACAGAGAATAAAATATATGCATGCAAGATCAAAGGGATTAAAAGATGGATATCATGTCCTGCACTCCTAACTAAACACGTTGAGGAACTTCCCTTGCCTGATGAGATTGTGGGATCAAGCCTTGTGGGTTGCATCGGTAGGATCTCCATACTCAAACGGCATGGTGAAAAGTGAAAACAAGCTGCCGCTTAGAGATAAATGAGCCTTCGAGCACTCTCTTTGAAATCAATCCCGTTGTCTGGCCTTAGGACATTGTTATCTAATCTCTACCCTTTACCATGCCTTGTAGATTTTTTTGTTGAAAATGAAAAAATAGAGGACATACAATTGCCTTTCTCGTTTATCATATATGGCCATTGGAAAAGCGTAAATTTATGTATGCAAGATCTAAGGGTTGAAAACATGGATATCATGTCTAGTAGTGCTAACACTACAAGGAATACGGGCGTGTAGCGACGGTTAACGCGACAGGATTTCGTCGCTATAAAATTGCAACTCGCGTCGGAATTACCGTCGAGCGCGGACCGTCGATTATACGATGCAAAAAACGACGGTATTTGCGACGCTTCCGCCTAACGTTGCTTATACGACGCTTGTCAAAGGCGTCGCTTAAGCGACGCTTTTTTGCGTCGCATAAGCGACGGTCAACACCGTCGTGTAAGCGACGGTGCAGACCGTCGTATACGTGACGCTAAGCAAATGTCGCTTATACGACGACGCGTTGCATCGCTTATACGACGATCTTTTGACGGACAAAAATTAAAACGTTGGAGGCTCTGCAATCGGCATTTTCAGGCATCCGATCGAAGAGCTCTCCAACGTTCGCAATTGCGCTACGCTTACGAGCTGAAGCAAGTATATGCAGAATTGTTGTTTTGCTTAAGCTCTCTGTTATTGTCTCCCTCTGTCTTTGTTTCTCTCTTTCTACATCTTTCTCTCTTTGAATTTTCTCTCTCTCTCTAGATCTCTCTCTCTCTCTAGATCTCTCTCTCTCTCTAGATCTCACTCTCTCTCTCTCTCTAGATCTCTCTCTCTCTCTCTCTCTCTTCTCTCTCTTCATTGCAGGTTATTCAAGAAGCTAACCAAGCAAAAACTATGGATCACAATTGTAAGTACAATTTCTATTATTTGTAGATCATTTGAATTGTGTTATTTTCATTACATACCATACTCACACTTATTGATATGCACTCATACACTTATACATGATGAAGAAGCACACACACATGCATATACCTACATATACACATATACATGCACATACACACACATACACATAGAGTTATACATATACACACACATACATAAGAACATGCACATATTGATACATACATATACACTTATACATGCACATGCATATACATACATATACGCACACATACACATGCACATATACACATATACATGCACATACACACACATACACATAGAGTTATACATATACATGCATATACATATACACACATACACATGCACATGCACATACTCATACACACATATACACTTATACATGCACATGCACATACATACATATACACACACATACACATGCACATACATACATATACACACACATACATATACACTTAGGTACACACATATGAATGAATTATATAATTAAAGTATTAAAACACATGCTTAATATAAACAATAATAACAATCAATAGAACAAAACTCTTCATTACTTAATACCATACACACAATTCAAAACATGACTGAAATGAAAAATATATAGATAAATATATATATATATATATCAATGTAAATACATATAATCCAATGTCATAATCAACTAAAATCCTAATCATCATCAGCAATATCATGATCATCCTGATCTTCCTCATCCTCATCCTCATGATCACCCTGTGATGATCGAGATCGTCCCTCCTGTGTCTGTCTCTCCACCTCATCCATATTTGTCTCCCCATAATACTCCTGTATTACATATAACAAACATAAGTCAATAAAATAATTAAAACATTCATAACAATAAAATAATTATATAAAATTTAAAAATACTCACAAAGGCATCAGGATGATCTTGTATATACTCGCTCAAACGCCGATATCCAAAATGTGTAGCATACTCGATCTCGTGTTTCGTAGGATATCGGCCATAATCCTTTCGCTGCAATGAAACAAATAAAAAACATTAGTTGCTTGCATTTTAACTAAAATAAAAAATATACTCACAATAACACATATACTTACAAACGTAGCTACAAAACCATTATGGCCCATTTGGCCTAAGTGCGATGTGTGGCCCGACTCCACTCTCTTCTTTGCAGCAGCCTGTTTATTCAAGGAAAAAAATACATAAATTAAATTAAAAAATTACTAAAATATCTAAAAATTATAAATATAAACTATTAATTTGTGTACCTTCTGCTGAGGAAATGACTCCTGAAGACGTAGCTGTCTACGAAAAAACTGCCACGACTCAGGTGGTATGTTAGCTCGCCTCTTATTTTTTTCGACCATACAATATCTCCTGTTAATTTAATCTCAAACAGAAAAAAAAGTCAGAATACATACACATATATACACACATATACACATACACATACACATACACATACCCACATACACATATACATGCAAACATATACGCATGCATATATGTATATATATACACATATACATACATATAACATAAACACACATATACATATCCACATATATACGTACACACACATGCATGCATATACACTCATTCATACAAAATACATGCATTTATCCCACAATAATATGTGTTGTGTATATGTGAATATGTGTGTATGTATAAATGTGTATATGTGAATATGTGTGTATGTGTATGTATATGTGAATTTTTTATTTATGTAGATAATCAAATTATTAATATCAAATACCATTATTTGTAGATTCTGATCAATCAGATGGAACTCCACCACCGTCTCCTCATCGTGCAACGACTTTATACTGTAAGTATATGAAATATTTAATTTTAACTATATTTGATGGATACATAACTTATATATATTTTTTATGTTTCTTATGATGTAGATTCTGATCAATCAGATGGAACTCCACCACCGTCTTCTCATCGTGCAACGACTTTATACTGTAAGTATATGAAATATTTAATTTTAACTATATTTGATGGATACATAACTTATATATTTTTTTTATGTTTCTTATGATGTGCAGATTCTGATCAATCAGAGGGTACTCCACCACCTCCTACCCATGCAACGACTTCACATGTGTCCTCCGATAGGAATTATGATGAATTTTACTATCAAGAGCATATTATATGTTGGTGTAACTCTTGTTATGGCACGTATCGAAGACCACGATTGGAATGTATTCAACATGAGGCAGAGTGTGGTACTTTTGAGCATGCACCATCACCTAGTCAACGTGATAATGCTTGGGTATGTATTTTCTATATATATTAATGTCATTTTTTTATTTAAAAACCATGTATAAAATCAAATTACTATTGATATACAGGAATACTTGCTCGATGATGATGATGATGATGATTTTTCTCATAATGTTAATATACCTCGTACACGTCATGGACTTGCTGTTCATCAATTACAAGTAGAGGTTTCTAGAAATCCTCTACCTCCTGGTTTAGAGAATGAAACGGCTGGAGATTATCCATTGCCAGCTCGTGATCGTTCTTTAGTACAAACATATGATAGAAGAAGATATGGAGGATGGAATAGAGGACCACTTCCTTTAGATGGAGAGGTTTTCAACTTTTGGGGTAATCGCTATATGATTGCTCCATCCACTATTACTAATGCTGGTCATGGTCTCTTTATTGTAGAGGATTTGTATGTGCCTCCGAACTCTGAAGTCACTCTTATGTCATTTTGTGGTCCTATATATGGATGGGGAGATTGGCATCGACTTTCACGTTATGTTCAAAGCATGAGTACTTATGGAATATGCTTGAACGCAGCATCTCTTACTAGTAGAAGGATTTTACATGCAGAAAATGAAAGATTATATATTGATGGAAGACCTTACACACATGGAAATATAGCAGGTTTAATAAATAGTAGTCGAGGGTTACATAATAGTTCAAGGACTAATTGCACATTTGAGGAGCGTGAAAATATTCATGAATCACCATACATGAGTAGAGATGTATCAAGATACATAGTTGTCAATGCTATTACTACATTACATGCTGGTGATGAACTATTAGTGAATTATGGATGGCGTAGACCTCCAAGAGCACCTTTTAGCTAGAGAGAATAAAAATTTTCTATCCATATTTAATAAGTTATATACTTAATTTTATATTTGAAGTTTAATTTTTATTCATTTATGGAATACTAATGAGTTTTATTTATATGTGTAGATTCCAACGTATGATGTTGATGATATTCGTCCACAACATTCACAATTACCAAAAAGACCTCATTTATCAGAAGCTTCCATGAGGAGGCTACGCAAAACTAAGCCTGTGCAATATGCAAAGTTGAAAGATCTATATTCAAAAGATGATAAAGTACAAGATTTGTGTGACAATGATGAAGATGATGGCATGGCAGATTTTATTGAGGATTGGTATCAAAATGACAGTGAGAGCATGGATATTTCTAAAAATGAGAAATATCTTCGAGAGGAATGTCTAAAGCATGTATATGAAGGAAGTCATTTGACACGACTAAATGCGAGTTTACTTATTCTCAACCTTCAAAATCATTTTGGATGGAGTAATGTATCTGTTTCGACACTATTAAGGTATAAATTTCAATTTTCTATCTATTTATATATATATATATATATATATATATATGCATAAATATATATACATATATAAATACATGTAGGTTTTTATTCTTACTTTAGATAAGGTTATAAGAACAAGAACTTGAATTGAATGGAAACTTTTTGTCCGCGCATCTTTTAAAACTATTAATGCATCTTTCCAAATATTCGCAATGGTGACCTGGATGAGTCGCATGCACAGAGGTTACTCAAGAGACAGCAATCTGATTATAATGGAGTAGTCCACTTTGTATCCTAAAGTTCAGATGCTCATCATTGACATGCAAGAGGTTTACTGCATACCCGAGAAATCCTGCTCTATCTTGACTAACCTCTATGCATGCGATTCATCCAGGTCACCATTATATGAACATATGTGTGAATTGACAGGATACGATTGTTTTGCGTAAATATTTTGAAAGATGCATTAATAGTTTTAAAAGATGCGCGGACAAAAAGTATCTATCCAATTCAAGTTCTTGTTCTTACCTTATCTAAAGTAAGAATAAAAACCTGCATGTATATATGTATGTATATTTATTTACCTTTTTTAATATATCTTTTTTTGATAAACTTACAGGTTATTATCTGAAAAGTTTTTACCAAGTCAAAATATTCTTCCTACCTCACATGATGAAATGAAGAAGATAATCAACAATCTTGGTATAGATTATCAATGTATACATGCATGTCCTAACGATTGTATTTTATATAGAGGTGAATATGCAGACTCTTTGACATGTCCCAAATGTCAATCTCCTCGATATAAGGGTGAAGAAGGTAAAATCCCGAATAAGGTATTGAGACATTTCCCATTGGCTCCACGGATTAGACATATGTTTCAAAGCCCCGAATTATCAAAGCTTTTGACTTGGGGACATGATCACAAAAGTACTGATGGAATAATCAGAATTCCTCATGATAGTGTTGCTTTTCAGCATATTGATTCTACATGGCCTGAATTTGCACAAAATCCACAGAATCTAAAGTTAGGAGTTGCATTAGATGGGGTTAATCCATTCTCCATGAAATCTAGTAAATGGTCAACATGGCCAGTGGTAGTCATAAACTACAATCTTCCGCCATATCTTAGCATTAAAAAGGAACATTTAATGCTTTCACTTTTAATCCCAGGCAAAAGACAAGTTAAAGATATGAATGTATATCTTGCTCCTCTCATTGACGATCTTCAAGAGTTATGGAGAGGTATTAATGTCATTGATATATCAAAAAGCATCAATGAAAAACATATTACGATTCGTGGTATTGTGGCTTGGACTATTCACAATTTTCCTGGATATGGCGTTTGTTCAGGTATTGATGTAATTTTTTTATTCAATATGCATGTAAATAAATATGATTTAATCTAATTATATTTTTATCCTTTTCCATGATGCAAGAATATCTACTAAGGGTTATAAAGCTTGTCCATATTGTGGTGATTGGTTGAGATCAATCTATAGTAAGAATCTCAACAAAAATATTTATCTTCGACATCGACGATTCTTGCCTGATGATCATCCATTAAGATCTAAAAGAGAAGCGATACATTTTAATGGAAAGCTTGAAACAGGCCAGTATCCAAAACCTATGACGCCTATGGATTGGTATAAAAAATGGACAGATGGACCTCTGATAGATCCAGAAGCAGAAATCTTCAGTGATGATTCAGATAATGAGTATGTGAACAGAGGTAAAGGGAAATTGGCACTCGCAGAGAACATATCAATATGGTATTCTTTGGAGTATTGGAAAGAGTTAAAAGTATGTCATCTTCTTGATCCTATGCATATATTCAAAAATATTGGTTATTCACTATGGCAGCATCTTCTTGGACTAAAAGATACCACAACATCAAGGAATGATTTGAAAGATAAAAAATTCAAACCAAAGTTATGGCCAGTTTTTGATAGACATCGACAAGAAACGACTTATGCATCTGCTCCTTGGGTACTTACAACAAAAGAGATACAGACTATCAACAATAGAATTCAATTGATCAAGACTCCTACAGGATATGGAGCATCGTTTCAAAACATGTTTACTATGGATGATAAGAGCTTATCTGGATTAAAGACCCATGACTGGCATAACTTTTTGAAACATATTTTACCTTTGGTTATCGATGGATGTACAACAAAAGGAGTACGAGATGTGATCTATCGTCTTGGATCACTCATAAGGTAATTATGATACTTTTATATTTAATATGTATGAATATTGGATATCTTTTATTTTTTAATTAACTTCTTTACAATTGTTTTTATGATTTGTATAGGTGGATTACATCCAAAGAGATCGATAAAAATTCGATCCCACAAAAAAAACGTGAATGCAAAGAGCTACTATGTTTGATGGAAAAAGAACTTCCTACTTCATTTTTTGATATTCAAGTTCATTTACTAGTCCATCTTGTAGATGAGATAGAGATTGCCGGTGTTGTCAACACTCGATGGATGTTTTGGGTCGAGCGATTTATGGGAATACTAAAAGGTTATGTGCGACAAAGAGCAAAACCAGAAGGATCCATGGCAAAGGGTTGGATGCTTGAAGAGTGCATGTATTACGTTAGTGAGTACCTTGAAAGAGTTCATGAAGAAGCTCCACGTGCATGGACCAACGAGTCTTCTTCAAAAATAACAGATGAGGTATTATCAGGTAAGGGGGTTCCATTCTTATTTACATTTCAAGAAAAAAATGATGTTTCTACTTTTGTAGCATATAATAGCGAATGCATGCAAGCATTCGTTAGCGAGTACGAGGAACTTCAAAGTCTCCAAAGTAAAAGGCGAAAAAACAAAAGATCTAGACGTAATCTCGATAATAATGAGATTACAGATATACCTTCTTTCACGGATTGGCTATATAGTCGTTTGCAACGCGCCAACGCAAATAAAGAAGAAATCTCAGATGAGCAAAGAGAGTTAATGATAGGTTGTGAACAAAAGGTAATTTTATTAAAATATATATTTTATTTTTTTCATATATGTATGTTAGTTTCTATTTACTAATTGAATTTATTTTGCAGGCTCGAATGTTCACTAATATGTGGGCTTTTGGACAGCATATTAGAATCAAAGCCATTGATTCTTTACGTAAAACAGAGGATTCTAGTATTGTTGCTTGTTTCAAGCAACTATCACGTGCTAGCTCAAAAGACACGAACCTTATAGATAGCGAACTTGGTTACGTAGGAACTATTGTTGGTATCTACGAAATTTCATTTCGTACATTCAAACAGGTAGAAAAAAGTTTATATATTTTTTTTAGAGTTAGTTATTTTTTTAAGCACCTAATAATGGGACGTTTTTGTTGTTATATATTTTGATAGGTCATTTTGAAGGTTGACTGGTATCGAGCGGAGTATAAAGGTAGTAATTCTACAATAAGAAAGGAGTTATCTGGGTTTTGGGCAATTGATTCTTCCAAGGTAATGCGATCTACTAAAGAACCATATATTCTTCCTAGGCATATTGAACAAGCATTTTTTTATAAAAACCCAGATGCTCATCCTTGGTGGCAAGTCATTCATGTGCAACCTAGAGGTAGGTCATTGTTTGAACAATTTATTGTTAGAGAGATTGAAGAAAGTCCTCTTGATGATTCAGCATCAGATACTGATACATCAACATCTGGAATAGAAATTAGACTCATTATACGTGATAATGATACTAATCTTTTTGATGAAGAGGATAATTCTCTACATGCTGATTCTACTGATGAGGAAGAGGAATTACCAGAAATAGATATTAATCCACCAATAGATGATGTGATTCATGAGAACATAGATTTAACAATAGAAGAAATAAATGAAATCAATAAGGATAATGAAGATGAGACTATATTGATGTCTTACCAAAATGATGGCAATAATGAAAACATATGAGCAGATTAGATAGTAACTTGAAGCTTCTGAATGGATATCAGATAATAGGTTGGATGAATCCTACTAGAGAGATGAAATCATGTTCTTCTAAGTTAGAACATGAAGCTCGGGGGTATGCCTAATTATTTTATATATAGCTTTATCTTCGAGGAGTAAATTTTTATCATGTATGTATGCATATGTGTGTGTATTCATGTGTATTATATGTATACATATATTAGTATGCATATATATGTATTTCATGTATATGTATGTGTTTGCATGTGTGTGATATATGTATACATGTATTCATGTACGTAATATATGCAAGTGTTTATAATTGTGTACATGTATATATGTATATGTGTCTATGTGTAAATATGTACATGTAAATATGTATGCATGTATATATATGTTTATGTGTGCATGTAGGCATGTACATGTATGTGTAAATATGTACATGTAAATATGTTAGTATGTATATATATATTTATGTGTGCATTTAGGCATGTATGTGTGAAGCATAATATATCTACTCCATTTTATATTTATGTATCCTATCTACATGATGTGTATATATCTTTACATATATTATGAATCATGATCCTCGTTGATTCGAGTAGCTATATATAGAGGCATAAGGTTGGGAGGAGAGACATCTCTCTAGTAGGACGTCGGAGGTGTACATATACTTCAAACATATGGCTAAAAGGTTGAATTAGAGTTTTTAAATTAGGGATTTCAAAACCCTAATATCGAGATTAGTGCTCTCTGTCTCTCTCTCTCTCTCATATACATACATACCGTGCATTGTCAGGACGATGCGCCATAAGTGTCCGCATCTCTTTTAAACACCATTTAAGAGACCACCCTGTCCCAAACTCCGTCTCAAGTGAACTGAGCACGTACTTTTTATCCCTCTCATCATGCTCACTACAAAAATAAAAAACATAATATAAATAAAACATAAGATATATATTTCAATTTATATGTAAAACTTTTACTTACTTCCACGGTAAGTGGATAAAGCGTAGGTAAGAGTCGCATAGTGCACGCATTCTCCTCTTGAACTCCAATCCATTTCCTATGTATACAATATTCCCCTCTGGCTCTATGTCGCACTCTAGTCCTAACGTGCCTATGCATGTCCTCATAGGCAACGTCTCTGCTCTGCTATCACGTGCTGGAGGTGGTATAGGTGTCCTGAAAATAGATACATAGAAATAAATAAAAATATGTGCTATAATATCATTAAAGAAATTTATGAAAAAAAACATACCTATGAGCAGATAGCTCTCTTCCTGCATGTGGATCCGCAGAAGAGCCCTCGTCTGATCGCGTAAGCATCTGGATCGTATAATCCAGCTCCTCATCGGACATCTCTGCGTAGTCCCGCATTATGGCCCCTAGAGTATCTGACGGAACTCTTGCTCTCATAAGACTTTTTATGAGAGTGAGTTTCGCCTTTCTCTCTTTACTGGGATCCATAATACCTAACATATAAAACAAAATGGTTAGAAATCAATATATATATACGTGTATGTGTGTGTATGCATGTGTATGTGTGTGCATGCATGTGTATGTGTGTGTATGCATCATTATGTGTGTAGGTATATGTGTGTGTTGTCTATGTGTATGTGTGTGTGTCTATGAGTGTGTATGTGTTTATGTATATGTATGTATCTATGTGTGTGTATGTATCTATGTGTGTATGTGTATGCATGTATGTATGCATATGTGTGTGTATGCATATGTATGTGTGTGTATGCATATGTATGTGTGTGTATGCATCATTATGTGTGTCTATGTATGCATTTGTACGTGTGTATGCATCATTGCATGTGCATGTGTCTATGTGTGTATGTGTGTGTATATGTGTGTGTGTCTATGTGTATGTGTGTGTGTTTATGAGTGTGTATGTGTTTATGTGTATGTATGTATCTATGTGTGTCTATGTGTCTAAGTGTGTATGTGTATGCATGTATGTATGCATATGTATGTGTGTGTATGCATTATTATGTGTGTCTATGTATGCATGTGTATGTGTGTATGCATCATTACGTGTGTATGTATCTATGTGTGTATGTGTTGTGTATATGTGTTTGTATGTGTGTATGCATGTGTGTGTGTATGCATGTGTATGTGTATATGTGTATATGTGTGTGTATATGTGTGTATGCATGTGTGTGTGTATATGTGTGTATATGTTTGTATGCATGTGTGTGTATGCATATGTATGTGTGTGTATGCATTATTATGTGTGTCTATGTATGCATGTGTATGTGTGTATGCATCATTACGTGTGCATGTGTCTATGTGTGTATGTGTGTGTATATGTGTGTGTGTCTATGTGTATGTGTGTGTGTCTATGTGTATGTGTGTGTGTCTATGAGTGTGTATGTATTTATTGTGAAGAGATGGATAGGTATGTGTTGAAGATGAAGAGGTGTTGCAAAATCTTTGCTCTACACCAGCCAAATGAACTCCAGGAGTATATGGTGGGCCCTTTTAGCTTGCCAATGGATGTATTAGACACCCTATGTACCTTGGAAGATCACTCTCAAAAAGATAGATCAAAACAGATAAGTTGGAGTTAGCTCAGAGGTGAAAACTTGCTATTCTTGGTTGATACACATGTCCAGTGTTTTACATAATTCTCTGAGCACAGCAGCAATTAGATTAATTCCTCTTGGGGAAGGCTAGGTAGCTTAAAGAGCTAACTTTAGAGAGTAATCTCATCAAAAATAACAAACCACACACTGAGAATGACTTTTAACAAGTGATGACATCATCCCGATTTTCACGGGCTGCTATAGAAATAGACCAGTGAGTAGAAAAATTAACATAACTCACGATGTAAGAATCCAATGATCATGAAAATGTGTATGCTTATACTAGACAGTAAGCGGAATCCAACAAGCTTAAAATCACTGAATTTGGATGAGTAAACACTGAGAAATGACTCTGACAAGATGACTGAAAAAGTCGGGTACCTGACAGAGAAGTGAAGATGAACATACCCTGTTGACTTCAAATGATCATAACTGAAGATTCCAACATCCAAATGACATGAAAATTTGTGAGCATATAGTAGACTTATAGAGCTAACTTTACCAAGTTAAATCACTGAAAATGATGAACCAAGTGCAGAGAAACAATCTCTGCAAGCTGACTGAGAAAAACTGAAGTAATGGCAGTGAGTAGTACACATCACAAGAACATGGAAAGATGAACTCAAATAATCATGAAAATGAAAGTATATTGCTTGTAAAATACAATGACTTACTGATACATATGTGTGCCTTGTAATCACACCTTGATATGGCATAAAGCTCAGCTCTTGGAGGTCTTCACATAGGTCTCTCTAACCACGACTAAAACTGCCATCTATTTATAGTTGAGTTTGGGAGGCTAACTTCCCTCAATCACTCTCCAATCAATCAATGATTGATTTGATTCTCTACCTACCACAAATCACGAATTCGTGGCTCCTCTTTCCATTCTTGATCATGTGGGCTCAACCACTTAAGATTCTCTTACTTTTACATTAAGTAAACTCTTCAAAAGTTACAAGAGGTAGTTCACAAGTGAACTTTACATAGTCTTCATTTTGAAGCTTCTTTAATGACTTTGTGAGACTCAAGCCAATACTTAGGCTTGTCATAGACTTGCTTCAACAGCTCCCCCTCAAGCCAAGTATGCTTGAGGTCTTCAATCTTCCAAGATTTCCTGCAAACCAATCATAGCTTTGAATTTGCAAAGCTTTGTACCATCCAATGCTTTGGTTAGAATATCTGCACTTGTTGATGTGTGGACACATATGATATTTGAATCTCCTTGCTTAGGATCTTCTCTCGTACATAATGATAATGAACTTCAATATGTTTAGTCCTTGCATGAAAAATAGGATTAGCAGCCAAGTGAATAGAACTCATATTGTCACCAAAAATAGTTGGAGTTCCAAACTCCAATCCAAGATCTTTGAACAATGTCTTCATCCACATAGCTTCCTGTGTAGCTATGGCAAGACCTCTATATTCAGCTTCAGTAGAAGAGAGAGCAACTGTGGGTTGCTTCTTGGATGACCATGAAATAAGCTTTGAACCTGCAAAGGTAAGATAACCTGAAGTGCTCCTTCTATCTTCCTTGGAGCCAGCCCAATCTGCATCAGAAAATAGCTTCAAACCTAAATCAGATACATAAGGATAATAAAGTCCTTCATTTATGGTTCCTTTGAGATACTTGAGAATCCTTTTGGCAGCATCCATATGTGGTTTCCTTGGTGTGTGCATAAATTGGCTTAGCACACTCACACTGTAACATATATCTACTCTTGTCAATGTGGCATAGTTGAGACTACCCACTAGACTTTGATATGATGTGATGTCCTCTATGAGTTCACCTTCATGTGAGCTCAATTTGTGATTAACCTCCATTGGAGTACGTGCAATCTTACAATCTTGCATCTTGAATTTTGCCAACATGTCCTTAATGTACTTTCTTTGAGTGAGAAACAAACCATGATCTTTGTAGACAACTTCCAAACCTAGGAAGTAGGTAAGTGAACCCAAATCACTTATCTTGAACTCTTCTCTCATCTGATCTTTGATCTTCTTCATACCATCTGCATCATTTCCTGTCAATATAATATCATCTACATATACACATAGGTAGATGACCTCGGAATTACTCTTTTTAATAAAGAGTGAAGGATCTGCTTTGCTTGGTTGAAAGCCTTTGTCCTGCAAGAATGAAACAAGCCTGAAATTCCAAGCTCTTGGAGCTTGCTTGAGACCATACAATGCTTTGTTAAGTTTACACACATAATTAGGATAAACTTGATTCTCAAAACCAGGTGGTTGTGCCATATATACCTCTTCTGTTATCCAACCATTCAAGAATGCATTCTTCACATCTAGTTGAAGTATCTTCCAATTCTTGGAAGAGGCAATACTAAGCAAAACCCTAATAGTAGGCATCTTTGCCACAGGAGAGAATGTCTCCTCATAATCAATTCCCTGAGTTTGTGCAAAGCCTTTTGCTACAAGCCTTGCCTTATACCTGTTAATGGAACCATCAGAATTCTTCTTGAGTTTATAGACCCATCTTGAGCCTATTACCTTCATGGATGAAGTCTTGGGCACCAAATCCCAAGTGTTGTTTTCCTCGAGTGCTTCAATCTCTTCCTTCATTGCATGCTTCCATTCTGTTTTTGCTTTGGCCTCTTCAAATGATGATGGCTCCTCTTGGTTTATGTCCTGTGCTATGTAGATAGAATGTTTAGTTACTAATGAGGTGTCAAACCCATACCTTTCTGGTTTTTTCTTTTCCCTCATAGATCTTCTTAAGCCATGATTTGATGATTCTGCCTCATGTCCAAGTTCCTGCAATTTTGCTTTACCTTTAGACTTCCATGCTTTGATCTTTTCCATCTGACATTTTTCATCATCCTCTGAGGTGTCTTGTTCTTCAATCTTTGATTGTTCTCTACCAAGCTTTGGAAAATCTTCTTCAAGATCATATGGTAAATTGACCTTCCTGCATGAATCTTCATACCATGAATTGTTCTCATCAAAAACTACATCTCTGCTTACCAAGAATCCTTTGTTGGTAGGGTTGTATAACCTGTAGCCCTTTTGATTGTTGTCATATCCAATAAATACACACCTTTCTGCTTTTGGATCCATCTTGCCTCTAACCTGTGAAGGAACATGAGCAAAAGCAATACATCCAAAAATTTTACAATGATCTAAGCTTGGTCTTCTTCCATTCCAAGCCTCATATGGAGTCATTCCATCAAGGGATTTTGAAGGCAACCTGTTAATCAAGTAAGTGGCTGTAGATACAGCCTCAGCCCATAAGTAATTAGGTAAATGCTTTTCATTTAACATAGACCTTGCAGCTTCAACAATTGTCCTATTCCTCCTTTCTGCCACTCCATTTTGCTCAGGAGTGTACCTTGTAGTTACCTCTCTTTTGATTCCTCTTTCTTGAAGAAAAGAATCAAGATCATGGGAGAAGTATTCTCCCCCTCCATCTGACCTTAGCCTTTTTAGTGATTTACCTGTTTGATTCTCCACAAGAGCCAAATATCTTTTGAAACATGAAAAAACTTCATCTTTGTGTTTCATAAAGAATAGGATAGTCCATCTGCTGCAATCATCAATAAAGGAAACATAATACCTTGATCCTGATATTGAAGCTTCCTTGCTTGGTCCCCATACATCTGTATGAACCAACTCCAAGAGATCTCCATGCATATAACCTTTCTTCATGAATGGTAACCTGTGAGACTTTCCAAACTGACATGCACTACACTTATAAATCATATGTTGTTTTGACAAGTTAGGGAGTCCAAGTACACTTTGGTCCCTGCAAATTTGCTTTAATGACCTTTCACCAATATGTGCTAACCTTTTGTGCCATACTTCCAATTCTGTGAGTGTCTGACTACCATAATTAAAGAGAGCAATGTTTCTAGTGTCCTGTAATTCAAATGTGAACAATCTACCTGTCTTTTCACCTTTTGCAATTCTTCTGAATCCTTGACTTGGATCTTCAACAAATGCTCCTGCCTTTGTGAACCTGACTTGCAACCCTTTCTCTACTATCTGCCCAACACTTATCAAATTCTTTGTAATGGTAGGGACATAGAGTACCTTACTGAGTAGGTTGATGTTTCCATCAGGTGCTTTGACATTGCCTATTTTCTCCACAGGATGTTTTGTATCATCTCCTGTTTGTACCTCATGCTTATTCCTTGGATCTTCTAAATCTGATAGGAGTGCCACATTTCCTGCCACATGATTTGAACAACCTGAATCTATGTAGAAAACATGCTCATCAGATTTACCTTGTGGCATAGCCATGTTCATGATCAATAATGAATCCTCTTTGTTTGAGTCTTTTGTGTAGTTATTGTAGTCTCTCCTTCCTTTGTAGCCTCCTTGATAGTTTGAATGATTGTAGTTGTTGTAGTTGCCATGATAATTGTTGAACCTTCCTCTTGAGTAGCCATACCTTCCTCTATTGTATCCTCTACCTCTTTGATTCCTGGAATTCCTAAAGCAATTTTCAGTTGTATGATTAGTTAATCCACAAATAGAACATGAGTTGGAGTCTTGGGATCTCCCCCTGCCTTGTCTACCTCCTCTTCCTCTACCTCTGCCATGTCTTCCTCTACCTGCATAGTTAGCTTGATATGTACCTGCTTCATCATCCACTTTCTTTGCCTTTCCTTTGTTATCTTTAGACTTGCTTTTATCCGTGTATAAAGCTGAAGATTGATTACCTTTAGAGCTTTCTCCATTTTTGATAAGCTTTGCCTCTTGAGTAAGTAATTGTCCAATGAGTGTGTTGAAATCAGGTACATGCATGTCCATGTACAAATCCATAGCTGTGGTGAATGCTTCCCACTTATCATCTGCCTTCAAGCCATTGATGACCTGCCTTACAATTTGCTCTTCATCTATTACCTCTCCAATGCTTCCCAACTGATCCGCTATGTCCTTGAGCTTTGTGACAAAATCAGTCACATTTTGTTTGGGAGCCTTCTTGAGAGTTGTGAACTCCAACCATAGTTGATGCTTCCTAGCTTTGGTACTTGAAGAAAAGAAAGCTTCAAGTGCATCCCACACTTCCTGAGATGTCTTACAACTTCTAATGTGAGGCAACAAAAAATCTGAGATAGAGTTGAGGAGATAAGACCTTGCAAATGCATCCTTGGAGCACCATGTGCTCAATCTTTCTTGCTCTTCTTGTGTTGGTTGACTTTTGTTCCTGAAACTTGGCATAACTTCATCTCCAGCCACATAACCATATAAACTTCTACCTTGGAGATAAGCTTCCATCCTTAATGACCAAGCTGAGTAGTTACCTCTGTCCAATTTGTCAATTGATGAAGGAAATCCATCTACCATGTTGTCCAACCTTGCTCTGATACCACTGTGAAGAGATGGATAGGTATGTGTTGAAGATGAAGAGGTGTTGCAAAATCTTTGCTCTACACCAGCCAAATGAACTCCAGGAGTATATGGTGGGCCCTTTTAGCTTGCCAATGGATGTATTAGACACCCTATGTACCTTGGAAGATCACTCTCAAAAAGATAGATCAAAACAGATAAGTTGGAGTTAGCTCAGAGGTGAAAACTTGCTATTCTTGGTTGATACACCTGTCCAGTGTTTTACATAATTCTCTGAGCACAGCAGCAATTAGATTAATTCCTCTTGGGGAAGGCTAGGTAGCTTAAAGAGCTAACTTTAGAGAGTAATCTCATCAAAAATAACAAACCACACACTGAGAATGACTTTTAACAAGTGATGACATCATCCCGATTTTCACGGGCTGCTACAGAAATAGACCAGTGAGTAGAAAAATTAACATAACTCACGATGTAAGAATCCAATGATCATGAAAATTTGTATGCTTATACTAGACAGTAAGCTGAATCCAACAAGCTTAAAATCACTGAATTTGGATGAGTAAACACTGAGAAATGACTCTGACAAGATGACTGAAAAAGTCGGGTACCTGACAGAGAAGTGAAGATGAACATACCCTGTTGACTTCAAATGATCACAACTGAAGATTCCAACATCCAAATGACATGAAAATTTGTGACCATATAGTAGACTTATAGAGCTAACTTTACCAAGTTAAATCACTGAAAATGATGAACCAAGTGCAGAGAAACAATCTCTGCAAGCTGACTGAGAAAAACTGAAGTAATGGCAGTGAGTAGTACACATCACAAGAACATGGAAAGATGAACTCAAATAATCATGAAAATGAAAGTATATTGCTTGTAAAATACAATGACTTACTGATACATATGTGTGCCTTGTAATCACACCTTGATATGGCATAAAGCTCAGCTCTTGGAGGTCTTCACATAGGTCTCTCTAACCACGACTAAAACTGCCATCTATTTATAGTTGAGTTTGGGAGGCTAACTTCCCTCAATCACTCTCCAATAAATCAATGATTGATTTGATTCTCTACCTACCACAAATCACGAATTCGTGGCTCCTCTTTCCATTCTTGATCATGTGGGCTCAACCACTTAAGATTCTCTTACTTTTACATTAAGTAAACTCTTCAAAAGTTACAAGAGGTAGTTCACAAGTGAACTTTACATAGTCTTCATTTTGAAGCTTCTTTAATGACTTTGTGAGACTCAAGCCAATACTTAGGCTTGTCATAGACTTGCTCCAACATTTATGTGTATGTATGTATCTATGTGTGTGTATGTGTATGCATGTATGTATGCATATGTGTGTGTATGCATATGTATGTGTGTGTATGCATAATTATGTGTGTATGTGTCTATGTGTGTATGTGTGTGTGTATACATTATGACAGTGTATGTAAGCATGTGCATTATGTATGCATATAAGTATGTATGTATGCATATGCATATGCATTATGTATGCATATGCATTATGTATGCATATGCATATGCATGTGTATGCATATGCATGTAAGTATGTATGTATGCATGTGTGTGTGTGTATGCATATGCATGTAAGTATGTATGTATGCATGTGTGTGTGTGTATGCATATGCATGTAAGTATGTATGTATGCATATGCATATGCAATATGTATGCATGTATGTATATGTGTGTGAATGTGTGTGAATGTGTGTGAATGTGTGTGTGAATGTGTGTGTACATGTGTCTGTATGTGTGTATGCATGTGTATGTGTGTGTATGCATCATTATGTGTGTATGTGTGTACATGTGTCTGTATGTGTGTAATATGTATGCATGTGTATGTGTGTGTATGCATCATTATGTGTGTATGTGTGTGTATGTGTGTGTGTCTATGTGTATGTGTGTGTATCTATGAGTATGTATGTGTTCATGTGTGTGTATGTGTCTATGTGTGTATGTATCTGTGTGTGTGTATGTATCTATGCATGTGCATTATGTATGCATGTAAGTATGTATGTACATTATATGCATATGCATATGCATTATGTATGCAAATGTATGCATGTATGTGTTTATGTGTGTATGTCTCTCTATGTGTGTGTATGCATATATGTGTGTGTATGTGTGTGTATATGTGTCTGTATGTGTGTATGCATGTGTATGTGTGTGTACGCATGTGTATGTGTGTATGTGTCTATGTGTGCATGTGTGTGTCTATGTGTATGTGTGTGTACCTATGAGTGTGTATGTGTTTATGTGTGTATGCGTCTATGTGTGCGTATGTGTTTATGTGTGTATGTGTATGCATGTATGTGTATGTGTGTGTATGTCTCTCTATGTGTGTGTGTATGCATATGTGTGTGTGTGTATATGTGTGTCTATGTGTGTATGCATGTGTATGTGTGTGGATGCATCATTATGTGTGTATGTGTATGTGTCTGTGTGTGTATATGTGTGTGTATGTGTGTGAGCGTCTATGTGTGTGTATGTGTGTGCGCGTCTATGTGTATGTGTGTCTGTGTGTGTATGTGTGTGTGTCTATGTGTATGTGTGTGTATCTATGAGTATGTATGTGTTCATGTGTGTGTATGTGTCTATGTGTGTATGTATCTGTGTGTGTGTATGTATCTATGCATGTGCATTATGTATGCATGTAAGTATGTATGTACATTATATGCATATGCATATGCATTATGTATGCAAATGTATGCATGTATGTGTTTATGTGTGTATGTCTCTCTATGTGTGTGTATGCATATATGTGTGTGTATGTGTGTGTATATGTGTCTGTATGTGTGTATGCATGTGTATGTGTGTGTATGCATGTGTATGTGTGTATGTGTCTATGTGTGCATGTGTGTGTATATACTATATGTGTGTGTCTCTATGTGTATGTGTGTGTACCTATGAGTGTGTATGTGTTTGTGTGTATGTGTCTATGTGTGTGTATGTGTTTATGTGTGTATGTGTATGCATGTATGTGTATGTGTGTGTATGTCTCTCTATGTGTGTGTGTATGCATATGTGTGTGTGTGTATATGTGTGTCTATGTGTGTATGCATGTGTATGTGTGTGGATGCATCATTATGTGTGTATGTGTCTGTGTGTGTATATGTGTGTGTATGTGTGTGAGCGTCTATGTGTGTGTATGTGTGTGCGCGTCTTGTGTATGTGTGTCTATGTGTGTGTATTTGTGTGTATGTGTGTGCGTCTATGCGTATGTGTGTGTGTGTCTATGCGTGTATATGTGTGTGTGTGTAAGTGTGTGTGTGCGCATACCTGTCAACCGTCTCCCTTCTCTCTCTCCCTCTCGCGCGCGCTCTTTCTCTCTCTCTCTCTCTCTCGGTCTTGCGTTCAAGGCCCGGCACAAATGTGCCGGGAGAATTGAAATTTTTTTTTTTACATTCCAGAGCGTCGCATATGCGACGCTCTGCAGTTTGCCAACGTC
Organism: Ceratopteris richardii; assembly: GCA_020310875.1. Taxonomy (NCBI): domain Eukaryota; kingdom Viridiplantae; phylum Streptophyta; class Polypodiopsida; order Polypodiales; family Pteridaceae; genus Ceratopteris; species Ceratopteris richardii. Next base: position 171,851,524 of record CM035420.1, on the reverse strand, counting down.
GCTAAGTGCGTCGCTAACTAGCGACGCTTTGGTGTTGCGTCGCATAAGCGACGCTACCGTCGCTTATGCGACGATGCTCGGCCAAAAAAAAAAATCCGATTTTTTTACCGTCGCTTATGCGACGTTTTCATCGCATAAGCGACGGTTTTCGTTTTTTTCCCGATTCGGGGGCGTCGCTACGCCCCCCTTTTTCTTGTAGTGTAAGTAAATGGCTTGAGGAACTTCCCTCCCTTGATGAGGTTGTGGGATGGATCGGGAGGTGTCAGATTGTGGGTTGCATCAAAAGGAACCCGACACTATGGTGGCATGGTTAAAAGTTAAAAAAAAAAAAAAGCTTTCTTTAGATATAAGTCAGCCTTCGGACACTCTCTATGAAATCAAATCTCTCCGTCGGGCCTTAGACCATCCGTATCTAATCTACCCCTTAGCATGCCTTCTAGCTCTATTTTTGTTGAAATAGAGGATAGACAATCCGTTTCTTGAGGGTTATTATATATGGCCCAATGAAAAAGCAAAAATATACCAGAAATGATATTTATGCATGCAAGATCTAAGGGGTGAAAAGATGGATATCATGTCTAGCACTGTTAACTAAACGGGTTGAGGCACTTCCCTCCATTCATGAGGTTGTGGATTCAAGCATTGTGGGCTTACTTGGAGAGTACTTGGAGATCGTGACTCCTTAAGTTCTCAAGACTTGCATTGACAAGATTAAGTATATATGCGGTCATCACCTCCTTATATAGGTTTTCAAGGGTGGTCCATCAATGTCCATTATGAATTGATGATATCATCAATTGGAAACAAGACCTCTTGCTGTCAGAATCTAGCAAGTAGAGAGTAGATCTTAAGATTTTGATGCATTATGGATGCAACGGAAGCATTAGTCTCTCCAAATTTTGAATCAAATATGATATAGAGAAAGTCACATAGAATATGAGGTTCAAGATGGTTTCTTTTATCTCCATGATATCACTTCCCCCTCAAGCAAGAGTTCCATGAGGAGTGGTTATGTGAATCTGAGATCTTCTAGGACTTGAATCTTCATAGCTCTTTGTCTTTGTGGCATTCTTGATATGTGGTACTAGAGCATAATCATGATGTCAAACCATGATGAAACTGGAAAGGGTTTATAGTATATCGAGGTAGAGAATCAATGACAAGATTCTCATAATGGGAAAACTAATCTTACAAGTTTGATTATGATTCCTTTGATATGGGATGGTGATTGTGGAAGTCAATAGAAGAAGCTTGGAGCACAACACACAATAGAAGAAGCTTGGAGCACAACACACAATAATATATGTATTACCACTAGAATGTACAAAGATAAGTAACCGATTAGGGCAATAGGTATACATACAAGTCGGGGGAAAGAAACCTCCTAAAGAGGGAAAAAAATGCCCTAACGTCCTAGTGTGTTCACACACATCACTACCTAAATATATCAAAAAATCCCCCCTAGGAGGGATGCGGTAAAAAAGGAGCCACTCATGTATAAGGAAGTGCCAAACTATGTGGAATCAATCCACAAAAGTAAGTAAGCCCAAAGCTTTACAGAAAGCTTCAAACTTCATCCTAGGTAGAGCCTTCGTGAAAAGCTCTACAATGTTCTCCTGCATCTGCACATATGTCAAGTTCATCTCTCCAATAGAGAACCTCTCCTTGACATAATGATAATGCACCTCAATGTGCTTAGTGAGATCATGAAACACATGTTTCTTTGCAATCACCAATTCACTCTAACTCTCAATGAAGATGATGGTAGCAAAAGATTGAACAACACCCAAATCAGCCATAAGACGTCTAAGCCACATGCACTCAACAATTGCTATGAAAGCTTCCCTACACTCAGCCTCACAACTGGAAGTGGCCACAATAGGCTTCTTCTTGCTCAACCAAGATATGCATGAGCTACCAAGCATGAACCAAGAACCACTAGTGGACACATGAGTGTCATAGCAACCAACCTAGTTAGAGTCAGAAAAATCATGTAAATCTGGAGGTAGTCATCCCCCTTGGGATAAAACAATCCAAGTAGCACTCAAGTTGTGAAAGATACGCTTAACTGCATGCCAATGCTTGACACCTGGGCCATAAAATTTCTCATCTGTGAGATAGCAAACTGAATATCTAGCCGAGTAATGCACAAGTAAATCAAGCATCCAACAGCCTCTGGATAAAGAACAACATCAAATGCATCCCCAACATCATGAAGACTCAATCATAAACGTGTCTCCATAGGAGTGGGAATAGGTTTACAGTCTTGAAGGCCAAAATGCTGCAATAATGTGTCAATATATTCTATTTGAAACAAAGCTATTCAACTATCAACTTGCATAAAATGAATGCCTAAATAATGATGTGAATGCCCCAAATCTGACATTCAAATGAGGCATGCAAATCAGCCTTAAAATCAGCAATATGCTTCTCAAGAGGACTAGTGAGTAGCATGTCATCAATATACACAACAATGATTAGAACCACATCATTTGCAGGCTTAACATATAAGGTGCTTTCACTTGCCCTGTTCTCAAAACCATGTGCAATCATATAGGAATCTATCTTTTTATCCCAAGCATGTGGTGCATGCTTTAAATCATATAATCCCTTCTTTAACTTGCACACATGGTTCTCATGCCCTTTTGCACAAAGCCATGGGGCTAAAAAGCATACACTTCTTCATGCAAATCACCATTGAGGAATGAAGTTTTAATGTCCAACTAATATTCCAACCATGATGAGGTACAAGTGCAGAGATCCCACGAACAGTACTCATTCGTCAAGTAGGAGCAAAGGTCTCATCAAAATCAATTCCTATTTCTGGAGCATAACCGTTTGCAACAAGCCTAGCATTGTACTTGTCAACTCTTCTGTCAGGCTTATCCTTCAACTTGTATACCCACTTAGTGTCAACGGCCTTCTTGCCAGGAGGCAAGTCACACAAAGACCAGGTACCATTCTTCATTATAGAATCATATCCTCATTGCATAGCAGCCATCCTATTTTTTGAATTTGGTGCTTCATCAAATGAAACATGCCCATTCTCATCCCAGAGACTAGACGCAGTCATAGCATAGCAATTTGATGCAAAAAAGGCACTATGAGAGTGCGAATAAGTATGATATGACAAAGGTGTATCTAATTTGTTGTCATTCAAAGTCTGCACCAACCATTTTGGCATAGTTTTGGCCTCCTCAATATTAGCTCTCTCATCAACAAGTGCATCGTGTAGATCTATATCAGAAATGGAATGATGTGCATCATCACATGAAACTGTTTCCATTAGTATCCATGAAAAAGACCAAATGGCCATTGGACACCTCTTTTATATATGTTCTTTAATAAAACATATAGTGTCCTTGTCAGTTAGAGACTGTAAGTTCGACCGCATTTTGTAAGACCTAAGGAGTCTGTCTTCATGCTCCCTGTGTATTGTATTTTTTTGTGTATTCTGTAGTCTCTGTGCGGAGTACCATGTGCGGCCTTAGGAGCTTGGTTTTCTACTCCGAGGATATCGTCATGGAGATCGTGAGAACGAGAGCGCACTGTGGTGCATCGCCATCAAAATACTTCACTAGTATCAGAGCAGTTAAATGCAAAAGCTTTGTTCCTTTTGTGTGAATGAAGCACGCCCCCGCCCCCTGGCTTTCTCCAAGGCGTACGATTAAAGCAGCGACCAAGGCATAGACCTTGGCATACCTTATCATCCGAGTCATCGAAGTCATCGTTGGCGCCATTGGCTACATGCGAGGGAGGAGCTCAATGATCAAGGAATATAGAGGTTCCCGGTACTTTCCCGGGAGGTCACCCATCCCAGTACTGTCCCTCCCCCCCAAACTCGCTTAACCATGGCAATCTCTTCCCACTAAGCTACACTCTTGTGGTGTCTAAAGAAGGGGAAAGACTAAGGTTGACATTACCTTGAACATGTTTTGGTCCCTCAAAGCTTGATTTTTTGCTTTCAAAGCCTATTTTTGAAGCATTTTTGGGGTGTCTTTTGGAGCTGTTTTAGAGTACTTCCGCACATAGTTCTCTTCACACAAGTCCAAGAACATCAAGAAGAGTGTTCTTTGTACTTCTTCAACAATAAATATCAAGATTTGGGCTGCGTTTTCAGCCACACTCATAAAACTACACGTTTCTTGAAAGATTTCAGTTTTGGTGGGAGGAGCCATTGCAAATTTATGCAGGTTTTTTTAGCCAAAACCATCAGAGTTGAAAAACACTTGCAAGTGTTATTGGCTAGTTTTTGGGCTGTACATTCAACCTTTTAGTGCCATTTTATTGCATATATTGAGTACATACACATCATGTATGCTTATGTGGATACTGCTCATGTATGCCCATGTGGTCATTGATAGAGTGGTCACGTTCTTTGCATAAAGCCTTTTACGTTTGATAAAGAGGGTCGTGGTGAGGTTTTCATATCTAGGAGACACCCAAATGTGAGCTTCTCTTTGGTGATGCAGGTGGAAGACTTACCCACCCTCGCCATAGGAGATGTATGATAGATGTTGATAGGTGCTCAATCAGCCTAGTTGGTTTCTATTGGGTAAGTGATTATATGCAATGGATTCAATGATTCACTATGCAGGCAAACATGTCAGTACTTGCATTTTTATGATATTTTGACACTAGTCATATGCTCATTTCCCAGAGGATACTCTGGCAAAAGTTTTCCAGATTTTTGGTTTTGTCAACTATACAGTGGTCGATTTACTCCTTCATACAGTTATTCCTTGGTGTTCGAACTCTTCTAGCTCCATTATCATTCCATTCAGTTCTCAACGATCATGGGATCAGAGGTCTCAGGCACATCTGGTGGATCAGGGTCTAGTGCTAGTGTTTCGAGGAGGAGCTATAACTTGTAGGGCAAAGACCATTTTGAGATCCGAAAATTTGATGGCACAAACTTTGCTCTATGGAAGAATCAGATTAAAGATGTGCCGATTCAAAGAAGGCAATGGAAGCTACTAAATGGAATTTCAAAGAAGCCTGTTGACATGGATGAAGATGATTGGGATGAGTTAGATGAAATGGTTAGGTCTACCATTCACGTGTACCTCACAGATAATGTTTACTTTATAGTATTAGAGTGTGAAAGTGCAGAGGAGCTTTGGAAGAAGTTGTTGGAGATAGACGTCTGCGGAAGCACGCGAACAGTAGTCATACGGCATGTAGGTGCAAAGGTCTCATCAAAATCAATGCCTCTTTCTTGTGCATAACCCTTTGCAACAAGCCTAACCTTATACCTGTCAACTGTACCATCAGGTTTACGCTTCAGCTTGTATACCCACTTAGTGCCAATGGCCTTCTTGCCAGGAGGCAAGTCACATAAAGACCATGTACCATTCTTCATTATAGCATCATATTCAGATTGCATAGCAGCCATCCAATTTTCTGAATTTTGTGCTTCATCAAAAGAAACAGGCTCATTGTCATCACAGAGACTAGATGCAACCATAGCATAGCAATCTGATGCAAAGGAGGCACTATGGGAGCCTGAACGAGTACGATATGACAAAGGTGCATCTAATTTGCTGTCACGCAAAGTCTGCACCAGCCATTTTGGCATAGTTTTTGCCTGCTCAATATCAACTCTCTCATCAACAAGTGCATCATGTAAATTTGCATCAGAAATGGAATGATCTGCATCATCATATGAAACCTGCAAAGGCTGAGAAGTTGCCTCATTAGGACCAGCACTAGCCTGTCCACCTGTAAAAAGAGGCATCAAAGTATCATACATGTCTTTGGAGCTAACAGATGTCTCCTTAGTACATGAAAGCAATGGCTGAATAGCATCTTCCACAAAGACAACATCACGGCTAACCAGAATGCGTTTAGTCTGTGGATGATACAGACGATAGCCTTTACTTTCAGAACTGTACCCAACAAAAATACATTTTACTGCCTTATCATCCAATTTTCTGCGATGTTGTTCAGGCAATAATGCATATGCCAAACAACCAAAAACACGCAGATGAGCAACAGATGGCTTGCGGTCATGCCAAGCCTCATATGGAGTGATAGACTGCAACGCTTTAGTGGGACACCTGTTCAGTACATATGCTACACACATGACAGCCTCAAGCTAGAAACTATGTGGTAAAGCCTGACTTTTGACCATGCACCTCGCCATCTCCATGAGTGACCTGTTCTTTCGTTCAGCAACTCCATTCTGTTGAGGTGTATACGGCACTGTACACTGGTGTTTTATCCCACGTTCAGCCAGAAATGCATTAAAATCTGAAGACATATATTCCCCCCCTCGATCAGAACGGAGGGTGCCCATTTTACATGCTGACAGATTTTCAGCCAAAACCAAAAACTGTTTGAAGCATATGAACACTTCGGACTTTGCTTTGAGTGGATATACCCATGCATGCCTGGAAAAATCATCAATGAAAGTCACAAAGTAAAGGTAATTTCCAAAAGAGGGTGTCTGCATAGGACCACAGACATCAGTATGTACAAGCTGCAATTTCTGCGTAGCCCGAACTGAACCATCTTTTGGAAAGGAAGAACGCTGCATTTTGCCCAAAATACAGCCTTCACAAACATGTTTTCTAGGTGCCTCAAGTTTGGGCAAAGAGGACACCATTTCAGATTTCTGCAGGCGTAACAAACTAGCAAAATTCAGATGACCAAAGCGTGCATGCCAAAGCTTTGCATCTGACATAGCCTGAGAATCATGAACTGCACATGCCGAATCATTCACAGATCTTTCATAGTCTATGAGATTATACAGCCCACGACATAAAATGCCAGAAGCAATAATCACATCGCCATTTAAGAGATCATGGACTGTACACCTATCATCAACGAATTTCACAACCAAGCCAATCTTGGCTAATGCAGAAACTGATAACAGGTTCTTTTTGATCCCTGGCACAAATAAAGCATCTGACAAAGTGAAAGAACTACCATCAGCAGTAGTCAGAATGATCTTACCAACTCCCATAACAGGATAAGAGAAGTTATTGGTGCATGTGACAGTATTCCCTGTAGGGGCAGGCTCGAGTGAAGAGAAGAAACTGCGCTGCGAGGTAATATGTTTGGTCGCACCACTGTCAAAGTACCAAACATCTAAGTCTATTGCAGACATGCACTGATCATGAGAAGATGGATCAAAACTGAAGACAGTAGTAAACGCCCATTCTTCTTCCTGCACAAGATTTGCAGACTCTGTTTTTGGTGTAGAGGCCTCTGCAACAACCATTCCAGACTCTTTCTTCTTTGCCTCTTTAGCAGCCAGTTTTGGACAGTTCTTTATAATATGATCATTTCCTTTACAGTACTTGCAGAACAATTTCTGCTTTTCTGATTTCTTCTCATCTTTATCCTGGTTCTTCGATTGTGCAACATTTGCAGATTTCTGCTTACTAGTAGAAGAGCTCCATTTTCCTTTGCCCTTCTGACTAGCCAGGAAAGCTTGATCTGCAACACGCATAATGGACCTGTTCTGCCTCGACTGATCTTCCTTCAATAGAACAGAGACTAATTCCTCAAATGACAAGGCATTCGGATTGCCTTTCATCATCAACCGAAGAGTAGAGGCAAAACTCTGATATGAATCAGGAAGACCATTCAGAACGGTCTGCACAAGTGAGCTATCTGGTATAACCTCATCAGCAGAAATCAATTGTTCCTTCAGGTCTTTGATCTTTGTAAGAAAATTGTCCATAGAATCACCTTCATTCATGTGCTCACACTCCAACTGTTTTCGGAGGTAAGCAACACGAGCCTCATTCCTAGCCTGGTACAAAGTGGTAAGTGTATCCCAAGCATCCTTTGCTGTTCTGCAAGAGCGAATGTGAGGAATAATGGCACGTTTGACAGACAAAGCTATCAATGCATGTGCCTGGGCATCTCTGCCATCCCAACGAATCTGCTCTACAGTAGGTGCAACAAAAACAGCAGCACGAACAGGAATCCGCGGAATATCATCTTCGATACCATCTTCATTAGCTCCAACAGCTGTATTTGCAGTACCTGTCATTACAGGTATAACAGGACGTCTTTCAACACCCTGCACAATGTTCCACAATCCTTTTGCAACCAGTACATGTCGCATCATATAAGCCCATTGTGGGTAGTTGGTACCATCCAACTTATCCTCAACAGCCAACATACGGAATACATCACTGCTTTCAGCCATGGCTGGTGACTAAAATACCTTGATGCAGAAAATTGACTGTATCTCAAAAAGTTGAACGGAACTGCCTAGACGAGTTCTGCTAGACCTGTAGCAGACTTCGAGACGCTTAAACTGGCGAACAGAAACTGGTATATACCTTTGGCACAAAAGGACGAAATAGCCTGCACAAGCGCTGTGATAGTGCGTTCGGAGGCCGAAACGATCTCAGATCGCGATTTCGGCACCACACAGTGAAGTTGTTTTGATCTCAGAAACACCCTGAGTATGCTCACCAAATTTCGTGCGAATCTGAGACTACAAACGGAGGAGTGTCGACGACGCCCTAGAAGAAGCGACGACCTGCTCTGATACCAATTGTTGGAGATAGACGTCTGCGGAAGCACGCGAACAGCACAAGGAAGAAGAAGAAGCTTGGAGCACAAACACACAATACTGAATGTATTACTAGAGAATGTACAAAGATAAGTAGCCCATTAGGGCAATAGGCGTATATACAAGTCGGGGGAAAAAAACCTCCTAAAGAGGGAAAAAAGTGCCCCGGCGGTCCTAGAGTGTTCACACACATCACTACCCAAATATATCAACAGAAGTTATGCAATACATATGAAAAAGAGACGGCAACAAACAAAGTCTATCTGATGAGAAAATTATATGACCTTCGTATGGACACAGATAGTATTACTGCTCATCTACATGAGTTTGATGCTATATTCTCTCAGTTACAGGCTCAGAATGGTCAACAAAATAAGAGTAGAAGCAAATCAAGGAAGAGGGATATCGAATGCCATCATGTTCATAAGAAAGGACACATGAAGAAAGATTGTTATGCATTAAAGAATGCTAAAGGTAAAGGACAACATGTTGATGGGCATGTTAAATAGTTACCTACACCATCTACTTCCACTATGAAGATTGAAGAAATTAATGCTATTTGTGATGATGTTGATGTGTTGACACTTCATAGTATTGTGCCAACCGAGGCTCTTATGGCTGATTCTCTTTCCCACACCTGGCTACTAGATTCTGGTGCTTCTTTCCATGTGACACCACAGAGAGAATGGTTCTCTAATTATGTAGCAAAGTCTCTTGGTACCATGAGGCTTGGTGATTCTTACCAGTGTGATGTTGTGGGGATTGGAGATGTAGTTGTGCAGTTCATTGATGGTTCAAAATTTACTATGCATAATGTATGCCATGTACCTCAGTTATCACGCAGTTTGATGTCAGTTGGTCAACTTGATGACCTTGGTTACAAGGTGGTCTACTATGATCAATCCTTTCGCATATCAAAGGGCAATATGATTATTGTAAAAGGAAGCAAAGTTGGCTCACTTTATCCTTTATTTGTATAGTTGTTACTGAACAACCTATGGCTTGTATTTGGCATGGTCGTTTGGGCCATATATCTCGTAGTAGAATGGAAAATCTTTCTCGTTCTGGATACTTACCTATGTTAACTTTCTCCGATTTTTCATTTTGTGAGCATTGTCAATATGGAAAGCAAACTAGAAATGTGCAGAGAATGCACATTGACTCTTCACTTCAACCTTTAGATCTCATTCATACAAATGTGTGTGGTCCTATGCTGACTAGGTCCTTAGGTGGTTCTCTTTACTTTGTCACTTTCATAGATGATGCTACTAGAAAATTTTGGGTATATCCTATCAAATTGAAGGATGAGATATTTCCTACTTTCACCTTACATGTTCACCAAGTGCCTCAAGTTTGGGCAAAGAGGACACCATTTCAGATTTCTACAGGTATGGAAAACTAGCAAAGTTTAAATGACCAAAGCGTGCATACCAAAGATTTACATCTCACATATCCTCAGAATCATGTACTGCACATGCCAAAGCATTCAGAGATTTTTCATAGTCTATGAGCTTATACAACCCATGACATAAAATGACAGAAGCAATAATCACCTTGCCATTTGATAGATCATGAGTTGTGCATCTATCATCAACAAATTTCACAACCAAGCCAATCTTGGCTAAAGCTGAAACAGATAACCGATTCTTCTTGATCCCTAGCATAAATAAAACATCCAACAATTTAAGAGAAATACCATTAGTAGTAGCTAGAATGATCTTACCAACTCCCATGACAGGATGTAGGGATAGGCTCGAGTGAAGTGAAGAAACTACGCTGCAAGGTAATATGTTTGGTTGCCCAACTATCAAAGCACCAAACATGTGAGTCTACTGTACACATATAGTATCCCAGAGAAGATGAATCAAAACTGCAAACAATAGTGAATGCCCATTCTTCATTCTACACTAGATTAGCAAATTGTGATTTTGTTATAGCGACCTCTACAACAACCATTCCAACCTCTTTTCTCTTTGCCTCTTTAGCAGCCAGTTTTGGATAACTCTTTATGACATGATCATTTGATTCATAGTATTTGCAGAAAAATTTCTTCTTTTTTGTTTTCTTCTCATATCTGTCATTCTTCTTTGATTGTGCAAAATTAGCAGATTCTTGCTTACTAGTATAAGAGCTCTATTTAACTTTGCCCTTCTCACTAGCCAAGAAAGCTTGATCTGCAACACACGCAATGGACTTGTTCTGCCTAGACTGATCTTCTTGCAATATAACAAACACTAACTCAAATGTTAAGCCATTTGTGTTGTCTTTCATTATCCAATGAAGAGTGGAAGAAAAACTCTGATATGAATTGGGATGACCATTCAGAACAGTCTCCACAAGTAAATTATCAAGTAAGACTTCATCAACTGAATTCAACTGTTCATTACGATCTTTGATCTTTGCCAAAAAATTTTCCATGGAATCAACTTCATTCATGTGCTTACTCTCCAACTCTTTTTGGAGATAAGCAACACGTGCCTCATTCCGCCTGTTATATAAAGATAAGTGTATCCCAAGCATCCTTAGCTATTCTATAAGAGCGAATGTGAGGAATAATGGCACGTTTTACAGATAAGGCTATCAATGCATGTGCTTGAGCATCTCTACCATCCCAAAAAATTTGCTATTTAAAAGGTGCAAAAGGAACTGCAATACGAATACTAACATGAAGAATATTGTCATCTTCGATGCCATCTACATCACCTTCAACAACTATATTTTTAGGTGTAATAAGACGTTTTTCAACACCCTACACAATATTCCACAATCCTTTTGCAACTAATATATGAGACATGATATAACCCCATAATTGGTAATTGGTACTGTCCAACTTATCCTGAACAGCCAACATATATAATACATTAGTACTTTTAGTCATGGCCATTGACTAAAATACCTTGATATAGAAAATTGACTGTATCTCTAAAAGTTGAACAGAACTATCCTATAGAGTTCTACTAAACATGTAGGAGACTCTGAGATGCTTATACTATCAAACCAAAACTTCTATATATCTTTGGATTAAAGAGACAAATTAGCCTACACAAGCACTATAATAGTGTGTTCGGAGGCCGAAATGAGCATCACGATTTTGACACCATAATGCACATCATTTTTTATCTCCTAATCACCTTGAGTATTCTCACCAAATTTTGTATGATTCTGAGACTATGATCTGAGCGGTGTCGATGATAACCTAGATGAAGCTCCAACCTCCTCTGATATCAATCGTTAAAGTTCAAGGCCTATGTAACCATGCGAACAACACAAGGAAGAAGAAGAAGCTTGGAGCACAACACATAATACTGAATGTATTATCACTAGAATGTACAAAGATAAGTAACCCATTAGGTCAACAAGACGAGGGAAAGAAACCTCCTAAAGAGGGAAAAAAGTGCCTCGGTGGTCCTAGTGTATTCACACACATCACTATCTTAATATAACAATAATTCCACTACTTTATCATCCCATTTCCTGCCTTGTTGTTAAAGCACTGATGCATATGTGAGACAACAAAAAACACACAAGTGAGAAATAAATAGCTTGCAACCATGCCAAGAATCATATGGAGTGATACACTGCAATGATTTAGTGGGACACCTGTTAAGTACATATGCTATACACATGACAACCTCAAGCTACAAACTATATGGTAAAGCCTAACTTTTGACCACACATCTCACCATCTCCATGAGTGACATCTTCTTCCCTTCAGCAACTATATTTTGTTGAGGTGTATACAGCATTGTATAACACTGATGTTTTATCCCATATTCAACCAGAAATGCATTAAAGTCAAAAGAAATATATTCCCACCTCCATGAGAAAAGAGGGTACCCATTTTATATGCTGATAGATTTTCAACCAAAACCAAAAACTATTTGAAGCATATACACACCTCATACTTTTCTTTCAATGGATATACCCATGCATGGTGAAAGTCACGAAGTAAAGATAGTTCCCAAAAGAAGATGTCTACATATGTCATAGATATCACTGTGAACAAGCTATAATCTTTTAGTAGCTCAAATCAAACAATCTTTTGGAAAGGATAAATAGTGTATTTTGCTTGAAATATAGCCTTCACATATATGTTTACTAGGTGCCTCAAGTTTGGGCAAAGAGGATACCATTTCAGTTTTTAGTAGGCATAGCAGACTAGCAAAATTTAGATGACCAAAGCATGCATGCCAAAGCTTTGCATCTGAGATAGCCTCAGAATCATGTACTGCACATGCTGACTCAATCACATATTTTTCATAGTCTATGAGCTTAAACAACCTATGATAAAAAATACCAGAAGCAATAATGAGTCGTCATTTGACAAATCATGAAGTGTACATCTGGGATCAATAAATTTCACACCAAGCCAATTTTGATTAAACCTAAAACTCATAACACATTCTTCTTGATCCCTCGCATAAATAAAGCATCCAACAATTTAAAAGAACTACCATCAACACCAGTGAGAATGATCTTACCAACTCCCATGATAGGATAAGAGGAGTTATTAACACATGTATTCCCTATAGGGGCAGGCTCAAGTGAAGTGAAGAAACTACGGTACGAGGTAATCTGTTTGGTTGTCCCACTATCGAAGTACAAAACATTTAAGTCTACTACAAACATATATTGCTCATGAGAAAATGGGTCAAAACTACAAACAGTAGTAAACACTCATTCTTCATTTTGCATAAGATTAGTAGAAACTATTTTGATTGTAGAGGCCTCTATAACAACAATTCCAGCCTCTTTCTTCTTTGCATCTTTTGTAGCCAATTTTTGGCAACTCTTTATGACATGATTATTTGCTTTAGAGTATTTGAAAAAAAAAATACGGTTTTCTATTTTCTTTTTGTCTCTATTATTTTCTTTTGAATTATGCAAAATTAGCAGATTTTTGCTCAGTAAAGAGCCCCATTTACCTTTGCCTTTCTGACTAGCTACGAAAGCATGATCTACAACATTCATAATAGACCTTTTCTTCCTAGACTCATTTTCTTGCAATAGGATAGAGACTACCTCCTCAAATGTTAAGGCATTCAGCTTGCCTTTCATTATCAAATAAAGAGTAGAAACAAAACTGTGATATGAATAGGGAAGACCATTCAAAACAGTCTACACAAGTAAACTGTTAAGTAAGACTCCATTAGTAGAAATCAAACGCTCCTTCAAATCTTTGATCTTTGTCAAAAAATTACCCATGGAATCTCCTTCGTTCATATGCTCACTCTCCAACTGTATTTGGAGATAAGCAATATGAGCCTCATTCCTTGCCTGATATAAAGTGGTAAGTGTATCCCAAGCATCCTTAGTTATTCTACAAGAGCAAAAGTGAAGAATAATGGCATGTTTGAGAGAGAAGGCTATCAATGCATGTGTCTGAGTATTTGTGTCATTCCAATAAACTTGCTCTATAATAGGTGCAGCAAAACCCACAACATGAAGAGGCACATGAAGAATATAGCCATCTTCAATACTGTCTGCATCACCTTCAACAACTGTGTTTGCATGTGTAATAGGATGTTTTTCAATACCCTACATAATATTCCACAGTCCTTTTGCATCCAATACATGATACATCATATAAGCCCATAATGTGTAATTATTACTATCCAACTTATCCTCATCAGCCAGCATATAGAATACATCACTGCTTTCAACCATGGTCATTGACTAAAATACCTTGAATCTCAGAAAGTTGAGAAAAAGAGTCATATCGAGTTTTGCTAATTCTATAGTAAACTTTGAGACGCTTATACTTGGGCACCAAAACCTCTATATATCTTGGCACAAAAAGATAAAAATTTGTGTGGTTTTGAGACTGTGACTTGAGGGGTATCGACGATGCCCTAGATGAAATGGTGACCTACTCTGATACCAATTATCAAAGTTTGAGGTCTATGAAAGCATGCAAACAACACTAGGAAGAAGAAGAAGAAGCTTGGAGCACAACACACAATACTCAATGTATTACCACTAGAATGTAAAAAGATAAGTAGTTCACTAGGGTAATAGGCATATATACAAATTGGGAAAAAAAAGGCTCCTTAAGAGGAAAAAAAGTACCCCAATGATCCTAGATTGTTCAAACACATCACTACCAAAATATATCAATAAGAACAAGACTAGAAGTCAAATTGAAACTTGGAGAGTACTTACTTTGAGATGAGGACTCCTTAAGATCCCAAGACTCGTATCAGCAAGACCAAGTATATATGTGACCAACCCCTCCTTATATAGGCTTCAAGGATAGTTTATAAATATTGATTATGAGTTGATGATACCATCAATTCAAAACAAGATCTATGGGTATCAAAACCTAGGATGTATAGAGTAGATCTTAAGATTTTGATACATTCCGGATGCAATGGAAGCATTAGTTTCTCCAAATTATGAACCAAAAATAATATATAGAAAGTCACATGGAATCCAAGGTTCAAGATGGTTTCCTTTGTGTCCATGAAATCACCTCTCCCTCAAGTGATGAGGTCCATGAGGAGCGGTTGTGTGACTTTGAGATATTGTAAGCTTCGAATCTTCATAGCTCTTAGTTTTTATAGACTTCTTGATATATGGTACCAAAACACAATGATGGTGGATATCCATGATGAAACTAGAATGATCTTGTAGTATGCCTAGGTAGAAAATCAACCACATGATTCTCATGATGGGATGTATTCATCTTATGACTTTGAAGATGATACCTTTGATATAGGATGATGATTGTGGAAGTCCTAATTGCAATTTATTTCTTCCTCTTATGATATTTGAATATCATATTTTCATGGTATCCAAAAGAAAAGCATAATACATTATCTTTTTGATGTTTTCTTTCCTTTGTTGTAAGTCATTTGACCTCGACGTTATCCAACTGCATAGGTTCTAGTTGAGATTTTTCCAATATATATATTATTGAGAAACTTAGATAAATATATATTCTTAATCTCTAATAAAAGATTTCATCCCTTGCTTTCTTTTGAACAGTATGTTATAACATTGCATTACTTGATTCATGGATTCATTCAAAGTGTTTACCTTTAGCATCATAATTAATGATGAGGTTTTGCATATCATCACATAAGCCCCATCAAAATTGGTTCATAAAATAATCCTCATGCCATGTGAGATCATAAATAATTTATCTGAAATTCTGTTGCATAGGAACACATAGAATTGTTTTCTTGATGTAGCTTCCTTAGCTTTGTTTCAACAAGATATGAACAATTGGTGTATGTAAAAGAAGATACAAAATCTTGAACAAAGATCTTGAAATCATACAAAGTATACATATTCTTCTGAAGGATAAGTGCAAATCATGCAAGAGTAGGACCACATACTAGAGTTCCTATGAGTCATACTTGAGAAGCATCATCTAGATTCATATGTGGTTCCATTCTTATAAATAGTTTCACTTGTTCTAAAAATCCTCAAAACATTGATCTTGTCCCATCCAATTTCTCAATGCATGCTCACTTTTGGACCTTTCTTTATACTGCTTGCCATGGGGATACTTGAAGAAGGTTGATTTATAATGACTTACAACTCTTGGATTTGCCTTTGAAGCTCTCTGATTATATCTTGAATATTATGATCTTGAATCGTTTCTCAATTTTTGTATATCTCCTATACTTGTTATTGAATAACTTTAAGTGCATAAAAAAGTCCTTTACGAATAATTGTCATGGTGCTTGGTCTTGATGAAGGTAGTCTTGTCAAAATATCAAGGGAGCACTAGATTGTGCTCTCCGAATAGAGTAGATGAGCTTCTAGAATCAAGATTTTGTATGAATCAAGAAATATGGATTACTATAGAACTCTATTCAGGGAGATGAACTAGATACAAGGAATAACTCGAAAGGATCTCCTAGTACGAGATTACAACAAGACAAGATAGGGTGTCCAAGATACAAGACTAAAACAAAGGATAAGACTATAACTCAAACTCGAATTTGGAGATCGTGGCTCCTTAAATTCCCAAGATTGCATTGGTAAGAGTGAGTGTATATGTGGCCAACCCCTATTTATATAGGTTTTCAAGGGTAGTTTATCAATGCCAATTAGGAATTGATGATATCATCAATTTGAAACAAGATCTCCGGGTGTCAAAATCTAGAAAGTAGAGAGTTAATCTTAGGGTTTTGGCATGTTCCAGATGATGAAAGCATAATTTTTCTCCGAATTTTGAACCGAACATGAGATATAAAATATCACATGGAATCCGAGGTTTAGGATCATTTCCGTTGTGTCCGTGACACTACAAACCCCACATTAAGATGGTATGGGGAAAAATGAAAAGAAGCTTGCTTTAGAGATAAGGGAGCCTTTAGGTACTCTCGTTGAAATCAACCTTTTTGTCTAGCCTTAGGATATCCCTATCTAATATCTACCCCTTAGCATGCCATGTAGCTCTATTCCTTCATAGTAGGTCCTATTCCTTCCTAGTTGGTCCTAGATATTCAACCCTTGTTTGTGTGAGCTTTGAAGCGGGAGTGTTGGTCCCATGGGTGCTATGCCCTTCAATGTTGTACTTTTGAATGGATTGAAGGTATGAGGAAGAGAAGATTGCAAGGGTGAACTTTCCTAAAAAACAACGACGGGTGACATTTTCTTTCTCTTGCGCCCACACCATTAAACAAAGATGGGTGACATTTTCTCTCTTGTGCCCACACCATACAAGTGGTCTGATGCGAACTGTTTTGTGATATGCTAAGTTTTCTCAAAAACGAGTCACACAACAAAGGAAATGACAATGCGACTCCCTTGCTTGGGAAATATTGCAATTCCAATTCGTGAACTATATGAAAATTCCAAACACATAGGGTTGCGAGATCCCAAGTACCCGGGAAATCGAGTCAACACAAATGGCAACAAGACCGAAGATTATAAGGGAATCTCCTCCAAGAACAGCAGAGCACCATCAATTTCCATGGAAACTGCAACAACAGCCGTCCTTAGAGAATCCAAGCTGCCATGGTGAACTCTACTAATGGGCATGGTAGCAAGACGGACATACCAATAACTAGAAGAGAAACTGCGAAACAACAGCTTAATTAACGAAAACAGAACTGTTAACAGTAGCGGAACATAGAAAGTGTTAGCGACGACGACTCATGAGCCATACATATACAGATTTGAAGATACTGGTAGGCTAAACGGGCAGCGAATCGCGATGTCCTGCAAAAGCTTCTTCTTTGCGGGCAGTAGAGGAATGCGCAACAGCCTGTCGTCTCATTGCAAAGAACAGTATCAACTTACGTGTAACTCGCACATGTTACCGCCGAAAACGCTGTCGAACCTTCTCTCCCTGTCAACAAACAGTACACCGCGTCTCATCTACATCAATACATGTCGCCGACTCGCCTGCCAGATGATCAGCTTCATCGCGTACGAGAATAACCGACAGCTGGATACCACATCGGTCTACGCCGCCATAAATATATTTGCTTTTTGCTTTCACATGTCAAGATAGCTTTTGTTGGTGCATGCTACTATCAGAAGACATGAATATCAATGTCAACATGTAATCGTGCTGCTGTAATATATTTACAAGATCTACTTAAATTTTGCGGCCCCACATGAAGAATACTAGCTCTAGAATTTTCAGGCTTTCAAGTTTCCTTGTTTGAAGCACTCAGCACCACAACACATAGGAGGCCATTGGCACATAAAGAGAAGTCTCTAGAGATGATGGGAAGTAGAAAAGTTTTGAATAAAACTGAAAATGTCACATCCATTCCTCGTAGGGAATCAGGACCGCAACACATGAGCAGGCCATTAGGATAAGATTGGTGGGCGGGGAAGGCTGACAAACCTTCGAAGGAAAAATCTACGAAGAGGTTCAAAGGAAAAATCTACAAATATTTTTCAAAGATTGGTAGGCGGGGAAGGCTGACAAACTTTCGAAAGAGATGTGTAACATCCTTAAAAAAAAACAAGCGAGGGAAGCCATCCCCTTCTTGGTCGACAACAATCGGATCGAATGCAGCACGGAAGTTGAGAATAGATCTATCATCATCGAGCACTTCACCCATCTTCTCGGGGTCTCGACTCCTCTTTCCCCGCACAGGCGTGATTGCATGGCAGCCATCTCAAGGGTTGCTCAACCTAGAATCCCTCCGAACATGATTTCTCTGCTGGATGCTAACATTTCAGAGAACGAAATTATCGAGGTTATTGATACTCTCCCCAATGGGAAGAGCCCGGGCCCTGATGGACTCACCAATGAGTTTTTCAAGTCCTTTAAGCACGTGGTGGCCACCCCGCTACGTCTTGTGTGGCAAGAGGCTCTCTGCTTCGGTGCCCTCCCTGAGTGACTTAATAATGGTGTCATCAAATTATTTCACAAAAGGGGAGATAAGAACAAAATTGAAAACTGGCGGCCGATTACCATGCTCCAAACTGTGTACAAGATAATCGCCAAAGTAATCACCAACAGAATCTCGTGTCATTTAAAGTCATGGCTTTGTGAGGTCCATAAAGGTTTTATCAAAGGTAGATCTATACTTGAAGCAATTGTCGATATTTGGGAAGGCCTTGTCTTTGCTGAGGAGTCTGCTCAAGAGTTGATATTCATTAAGATCGACTTCGACAAAGCATATGACAGATTGGAATGGGACTTTATTTTGCAATCTCTGAAAG
Source organism: Ceratopteris richardii (assembly GCA_020310875.1). Classification (NCBI taxonomy): domain Eukaryota; kingdom Viridiplantae; phylum Streptophyta; class Polypodiopsida; order Polypodiales; family Pteridaceae; genus Ceratopteris; species Ceratopteris richardii. Next base: position 171,832,347 of record CM035420.1, on the reverse strand, counting down.
ACCTTGGGTGCAGCCAAAAGTTCACGAAGATGGTTTCCACTCTTCTCAAAAATGCCTCAACGAGAATAAACATCAACGGTAAGCTCTCTGAACCCATACGTTTAAAAAGATCTATCAGGCAAGGTTGCCCTCTGGCTCCATTACTCTTCGCTATCGCCTCGGATGGCCTCAGTCGCCTATTTAAGCATCACGTGGATGCTAGAAATCTCAAAGGTCTCTCCCTACCCCTTGGTCATGATCAGATGATTTCTAGACTCTTTGCAGATGACATGAATGCCTTTGTTCTTAACGAGAGAAACTGTATTGAGGTGTTTTGGAACTGCCTCGACACATTTTGTAAGGCGTCAGGTTCAAAAATCAACCATGCTAAAACTGCTTTCAGAGCAATCCATGGGCCTCCGCCCCAACTGTTGATTGATCAGGGGTGTCAAGTTATCCCTAGCGGCCAAGTCTTCTGTCTCCTCGGCATTCCGATGGGCTTCAACATCTCGATGAACCAACGGTGGAACTAGATTCTATCCAAACTGGATAGCAAACTAAATCATTGGAAAGGTATGCAAGCTAACCTGGAAGGGCGTGCAATGGTTGTCAACACATTTATGCTTTCTACGATTATTTACTATATCTCGTGTTGGAGACCTAAGGAGAAAGAATTGGCCAAAGTGGAAAGGATCTGCAGAAAACTTCCTATGGACTGGGGACACCAATAGGAGGGGGATTCCCAAAATCAAATGGGAAACTTGTATTAGCTCAAAAGACTCGGGGGGCTTGGGTATTTTGGATATCACTGGGTTAGTTGACAAGCTAGCGGCAAAGGGGTTTATCAAGGCTTGGTGCAATAGAGAGTCCTCTTGGGCTAAATTGATCTTCAAAAATTCGAAAGACCTTACCTTAGTTGGTCTTCCCGGTTGGAAGAACAGTGGGATCCTCATGCTTTTGTTCTCCCCCCACCTGGTGACCCCTAAAGGCTCTAGCCTCGTGTGTTCCTTGTGGAAGAGTTGGAACAAAGCCAAACAATTCATCAGAGTCAGTGATGAGTGGAAGTGGGCTGCTAGGATAAGACAAAATGACTCTATCTAGTTCCCGATCAGCGGCTTAAGGGAGGTGGAGTCTTGGAACCTCCAAACGGCTAAGCGACTATGGAACAAGGGGTACAAACAGTGGAAACAACTCTGGAAACAAGAGACTGGCCAATGGATTAGGTTTGAAGACTTAGATGCAAGACATAGAATTTCTCTCGAAGAATGGACTCTTCTTCAAAACAGGTGTTCAGCGTGGGACCACTCAACTACCCGCCTTCTCTGTGGACAGGATCTTTCTTGCCTAGAGGGTCTCAAATGGAGCAATGGTAAGAAACTACCCAGAATTCCCAACTTCAAAGAAAACTTAGATGTACATCACACTCTTAACAAGGTGCGGTGCCTTTCTTGATCCAAACTTCGATGGGAACTTAAGTTCATGTCGATTTGGCACCCCCTTATAGAGATCAAGAAATCCGTTCTCATGTGGCAAATCTTGCATAAAGGTATCTAGTACAACGCAAGGGCCAACAAAATTTGTGGTGTGCCTCCATGGTGCAAGCGGTGCCATCGATGCATCGAAGACCTTGTTCACCTCTTCTTCGATTGCCCCAAATCCCGTGTTATCTAGCATCATGTGACACGGATTCTACATCTCTTGTACCAAATCAATTGGCAACAAGCGTTGTTGGGTGAGGTGGTTGGCTGCTCTTCTAGGCTGTGGAATGCCATTAGAGGCGAGACTCTTTGGAAAATTTGGAGGGAGCGATGTGCTATCAACTTTGGCCAAACCCCAAAGGAATGGTCGATTGATAAATCCTTGTTTCTTCTAGGTAAAAGAATCTCCCGAGACAAGAGATCTCCTCCATTTAGGCACCACTGTATTTATCTCCTCGTAGATAACAAGATGAAACCCAAATGGGTCCCCCAGGAAGGAGATGATAGTTTTATACGCCTCATTTGTAACGCCCTCTAGCTTACCGAACTTGTCCCCTGCTTTGTGGGATTTGAGGGGTCCCTTGGGCACTAGTCCCATTCACCTATAAATTTTCTTCATTATTTTAATTAAAGTCCGGGAGATTAGGCCATGGCCGAACTTCCTTTTTATAAAAAAATGTCAGTGTCTTTTTTTTGCACATTCGAAGAATGTAAGTGCACTATACAGGAAAGTTGAAGTGTCCAGTGAAATATACAGGAAAGTTGAAGTGTCTAGTGAAAGTTGAAATGTCTAGTGAGTGGGACTTGAATTCAATCATTTTACTCCATGACGTTCAAGGCATAACGTTACACCACACCCATTCAAGGCATAACGTTACACCACACCCATTCGGACAATTGTCCATTGAATTCAGTCTACTGTACGCTACCCAAAAATATTAATTTCACCAAGATAGACTTTTTGACTTAATCCATCATTGGATATATCTAGAGGCCTCCTCCCACGCCCCCTCCCCCCCATTCATGTATTATACCTCAAATGTTATGGTGAGATCATATTCTACGTTGCAAATACTATAAAAAATATATGATAGCCTTCTTGTGAATGAAAACAGAAAACTCAAAAAATACTAACAATGGAGCATAACTAGTAGTTTAATGTTGAAGTAGGGCTTATAATAGGCTTCAGGAAGGAAGCAGACAAAGAATTACTTGAAGAAATGTACTTACTTGTAGACTCACACTATTTTCCAGCTAGGGTGTTGAAATTCAGGCAACAAGCGTAGGATTTCCACCTACGTTAAATAATAAAATTTTTGCTAATAAAATGCCACATAAATTCTATGAATTTTCACTTAAAGCTGTACCTTAATTACTCAAACTTTCCAAATCAAAGCCATTTTCACGTGAAGATTGATTTGCTCACGATCTTTTATCGATTTTTTTATTGATTTTAAAACTCTTCATGATATATAAATCTTCATTGTACCACTCATGCTAGTTTTTAAACTACAATAACAAGTCCTTTTCCTAATGTTGGGTTGTTCTTGCTTCGACCCCATAGCTATGTACTGTATTAAAAAATAAATTAGCTTTTAAGAACGTCTAGATCCACATCATTATTAGTCAACCCATTAGCCTCATCCTAGAGAGAAATTATAAGCACCTAGATAATAACTTTCATACAATTTAAGGTATATGATATGAAGGATTTTTGTATTCATAAAATGGTAGAGATATAAGAGATATTCCTTGGACAGGGTGTATTCCCTTCCTGGAAAGAAAAAAGAAATGAAAATATAGATGAGAATTACATACTAACTATCAACGAATTAGTAAGAGCTTTAGGCTTCTTAGAAATCCTCATAGAGAGTAATCACCAAATGCTGCATTCTCTTAATCATTTCCAAGATAATGAGAAGTATAAGGGTTTTACCACTTCAATGTACGGGAAAAATTTCTTGGCTTGGAGGTTTCCGTACAAGTGGAGAAATGGATTGGGAGAGAAAACTAGGAACACTATGAAACAACTTGATGTCTCTTAGATCGTTTAAGATTTCCTTGAGGTCCATGTACCCTTAGATCTCAAGTATCTCTTACTTCGATAGTGAAACTTAGAAAAATTGCATATTGGAACTACTTAGAAACTCCAAGTGAAATGGACCTAGAGTGAATTTAGCATTCATTATCGTCCGCAACCATTTTCATCAGGACTTCTGTTTTTTGTAGCTTCTAAGTCCTTTTTTAGCGAGTTAGCTAGTGATTGGAATAGATTTAACATCAAAGGGAGTGACCTTGTGAAACTCTTTGATTTGATAGAAGTGACATTCCTTGTTTATGTTATTAGACATAGATGTGACTACCTATCTTATAATAGAATATGATAGGATTATTTAGGTATATTGCATGCTAAAAATGAGTTTCCATCCATCTAGATGGACTCAAGCATTCTTTCGTGGAACCAAAAGACACTAATACAAGTGTATTACTCACGAGATGTTCTATGGAAATCAATCAAGGATATTAGATAGACGAGATGGTAAGTCTCTACTTTATTAAACACCACCTTAAGAGGACTAATGATCTAGGTGAATGGTAATCCATCACAAATAGATAATGTACCATGGGACCTCATTTCCACTCTTACAGGGAAGTCAATAAAGTCAATACTAATAATTATATTAAGAGGTAACTTGATACTACATGATGATGCTTTAGAACACCACGTTAAGAGGACTAATGATCTAGGTGAATGGAAATCCATAAAAAATAGATAATGTACCATTGGACCTCATTTCCACTCTTACATGGAAGTCAATACTAATAATTATATTAAGAGGTAACTTCATACCACATGATGATGATTTAGAACACCACCTTAAGAGGACTAATGATCTAGGTGAATGGTAATCCATCAAAAATAGATAATGTACAATGGGACCTCATTTCCACTCTTACAGGGAATTCAATACTAATAATTATATTAAGAGGTAACTTGATACCACATGATGATGATTTAGTGGATGTCTAATCGATTAAGTGATCCCTCTCTATTTATTAGAACTATGAAGATCATCTAAGAGCTATGAAACCTAGACAAAATGAGTATTTTCACGTATTTAGATAGATAAAATAGGGATTATCGAGAGTTATAGGGATCTCACAAATCCAATTAAACATAGTCCAACCCTTATTCTCTCTAATGAAAACTACCACTACTATATCGGTGATGTGGTAGAACCAAGTGGCCAACAAGGAAATAGGAATGAGGCTCAATCACCTTCGATGCGTATGAATCCTTTTCAAATAGCGCCACCTTAGATACCATTTCTACCTCTTACTTGAAGAGATATTATAGATCCAATATTTATTTTAACAACTATAGTATGTGAGAGAGTAGCATTACTAGTGTAGATTGGGGTAGGATATGGACTACAACTAAAACAAGACACATTTCTTATCCCTAGAATAGTAGATAAAGTGAGATGAGTTGATAGTTCCCACCTGGTTAAGTGTATGAAGGATAATTCTGATTAAGAGGACATTATGACCACGTAGTAGAGTTCAAATAAGTGCTTGGACCAAAAGAATTTCATGCGTTGCTTACATAATATGAATCCTATTAATTGACCTTATTCAATACACCTGTTGGTTGGTTTTGATCTCTAAAAACATCAAAATTCATAAACATCCACCAAATGCTATAGGAAATTTCAACGGAATCCTCCAAGAAGAGTGTCAAACATAATATCCCTACTCTTATCCAAAGCTTCAAATAAGCCAACAATCAAACAATGAGACTTGCTACTAGAAGTTTCAAAGATCGCTTGTTACTAGATGCTTATACTCAGTGCTAGAGGTTTTATATGTACATTTTTTACTTTTTTCTGAAATTTGGATTGTCATTGTAATCCAACAAGTCCTTGATTTTATGGCTTTCAATTTAGAAATTTTCTGGTTTTCTATTTACACTATAACATATGAGCTTCATATTGAGGTTAGTCGATGATCACCCCAGCATCAGTATGACCATTGGAAATGTTAAGAAAAACCACCCCAACCATACCAATGGCTAATCCAGCATCATTATGACCATTGGAAAATTATCATTGATATGTGAATCAAAAAATGCTATCATCCGTATAGGCATCAGTATAGGTACTAATATAGATGTCAGTATAGGCACAATATCTGCTAGTAAAATACGGTGCTTATACCGATGCTTCAACTGATGCCTATACCAAAGCCTATACCCATGGTGCATTTAATAACTTGAAAGCCCAAACTCAACTAGTCCTCTATTTTGAACTATGATCTGTTTTCGCAATCAAATTCACACATGAGCATCTTGATCTTACCTACATTGTGCCTCCCCTAGGCTTTTTGTCTCCCCCCTCACACACATCCACCCTCGTCTCTTTCCATACACACATAGATCTCTCTTTGTCTCTCCACACACACACAAAGATCTCTCTCTCTACACACACACATCTCTCTCTCTCTTGAATCTTGATAAGTTAAGTGCTTCTTCACCCTCTCTCTTTCTCCATTCATTTTTCTCTTCTAATTTCTCTTTCATTCTATTTTGGAGGAGATTTTTGGCATGGTTTTTTTATTTGAAGAGAGATGATGTCAATTGTGCTTTGAAAAGTGATCCAGAGGAAATAACATCGATGTAGTGATTTATGTACATGCATGTATTGTTTTGTTCTTTATTAGAGAGAGAGAGAAGATGGTGGATAGATTCTAGAGATGAAGTGGTGGTGCAAAACCCTGCTTCACACCAGCCACAAAAAAGTTGTGGAGAGTGGAGTGGGCCCCTTAAAGTTCCTATTGATCACAAATAATCACATATGTGCTGTGGAGCATGATCCTTTAATAAATGGATCAAAACAGATAAGTAAAAAGTTGAAACAAGATCATAGACTTGCTTATAGTTTGGTCTCTGCATATGTTCAGTAAAGTGATCAGTGCTCTCAACATGCTAGCAATTGGCTAAATTCCTTTTTGGATTACCTAATTAACTTAGATGGCTACCAATCATGAGTCATTTCAATAAAAAAGATGGACTACACACTAACAATGATGCTTAGCTTGCAAAGATATGAAGATATCTCATGATTGGAAAAATTAATAACAATGAAACTTTGTGAATATGAACTAGAGAGTATGATGATTCTATAGCACTTTAAATCACATCAAATGATCAACCATGGACTAAGAACAAGCTTTGAGAATTTCATTGTTCTAAGATGGTAGAGAAATGAAGTAGAAGTAATCAATGTATATGTATTAGATCACATAGAAATACAATGACATTGGAAATGTTCAAGTGCACAATGTGAAGGCAGTGAAGGATCTAAGGATTGAGCTCACTAAGCACAAAGAATCCCTCTCAAATGATCTCCTAGTGGGGTTGATGCATGTGCACCTTTTTGGTCCTCTTTTATAGTTGAAGTTGGAGCCAAACTTTGAATTCAAATTAAAATTCTCACTGTAAAGTGAGTCCTAAACTATAGGATTTATTCTCTCATCAATCATCTACCAAGTAACGCGATATTTTATTCCTCCTTACTCCATGTGAGAGTAGTGCAATAAGCATAGTCACTTTTACAAGGATAAAAGGTAAAGTAACTTTTACAAGAGGGATAGTCATATGTGACTATATGTGATACATGCTAATAATTCGAGTACGTAGGCTTGGACTCCTTTGTACCAACAGCTCCCCCTCAAGCCTTATATGCTTGATCTTCAATTTTCCTTGAGTTTCGTGCAATCCAATCATCATCTTGAACCTATTCATCTTAGTTCCATCGGACAACTTTGTGAGCATATCTGCACATTGCAATTGAGTTGATGCATAGGACAATTGTATGTCCTTGCTAAGGAATTTCTCTCTTAAATAATGATAATGCACTTCAATGTGCTTAGTCCTTGCATGATATGCAGGATTACCCACCAAATGAAGTGAACTAGTGTTGTCTCCAAAAATCATTGGAGTATAAGAATATAACTCCAAATCTATGTAGAGTAGTTTGAGCCACATAGCCTCTTGTGTTGCATTTTTTGCGTCTCTATATCACACCTCTATAGATGAAAATGCCACAGTTGGTTGTTTCTTTGATGACCATGATATTAGCTTTGAACCCACAAAAGATAAGTGGCCAGAAGTGCTCCTCCTATCATCCTTGGAGCCAGCCCAATCTACATCGGAATACATCTTGATATCCAAATCAAAAGTGAATGGATAAAACAGCCCTTCATTTATGGTACCCTTCAAATATTTTAAGATCCTCTTGGCATCTTCCAAGTGAGGTTTTCTTGGTGTATGCATAAACTAGCTTAATGTACTTACTCCATAACATATGTCCACTCTTGTTAGGGTTGCATAATTGAGACTCCCAACAATCCTGTAATATCTTCAAGAAGTTCTCCCTCATGAGAACTAAGTTTGTGATTGAGTTCCATGGGTGGACCTGCAATTTAAGAGTTCTCAATTTTGGCTTTAACCAACATATCATGAATGTACTTGCTTTGAGTAATAAAAACACCAGAATCTATGTATACAAGTTCTAATCCAAGAAAGTATGTTAACAAACCAAGGTCACTGATCTTAAACTCTTCCATCATCTGTGATTTGATTTCTTTGATGAAATTGGCATCATCCCCTATAATGATGATGTCATCCACATAAACACATAAGTAAATAACTTTTAAGTTAGTCTTGTTTATGAACAAAGAAGAATCTGCTTTGCTAGCAACAAATACTTGATCTTGCAAATATGTGATAAGCCTATGGTTCCAAGCTCTAGGAGCTTGCTTTAAACCATAGAGTGCTTTCCTTAGCTTGCATACATAACCTAGTTTGTCCTTACCTTCATATGCTGGTGGTTGTACCATGTAAACTTCTTCTAAGATCCATCCATTTAGGAATGCATTTTTAACATCTAAAACTACTATAGGTTCCAATTCCTTGAAGCAACAAAACTTACCAAAACCCTGATTGTTGGCATCTTAGCCATAGGTGAAAAGGTCTCCCCATAATCCATTCCATGGGTTTGAGCAAACCCCTTTGCTACTAGCCATACTTTGTACATGTTTATAGAACCACCTGAATTCTTCTTGATTTTATATATCCACCTGGATCCTATTACCTTCATGCTTGGCTTCTTGGGAAAAAATTCCCAAGTGTTGTTCTCCTCAAGTGCTTCAATTTCCTCTTGCATGGCTTCCCTCCATTCTTCCTTCTCATTTGCTTCTTCAAATGAAGAAGGTTCTTCTAACATAGAGTCTTTTGTCATGTACATAGAATGTTTGGTGACTAATGATGTATCATAGCCATAACTCGTGGGTTTTTTACTCTCCCTTTGAGATCTTCACAAGTGCTTGATTGGAAAACTCTGGAATGTCTTCCAATTGCTTGAACTTGGTCTTGCCTTTTGACTTCCAAGCCTTGAAGTCAATCTTCTCTTCATCCTCAGAGTTGAGATCTTCTGGTTGATCTTCTGGTATTTGTTGATCTTCTTGAGTGAGAGTTGGAAAATCACTTTCCAAGTCATAAGATAGCTTAAGTGGGATTGTACAACCTACATCCCTTCTGGTTTTGGTCCTAGCCTATGAATATACGCTTTTCAGCTTTTGGATCAAGATTCCCTCTAATCTATGAGGGTATATGTGCATAAGCAATGCACCCAAAGATTTAACAATGGTCCAATGAGGGTCTCCTACCATTCCATTCCTCATAAGGTGTTATTCCATCCAAGGAGTTGGATGGGAGCCTATTAATCAAATATGTGCTTGTGGAAACAGCCTCAGCCCATAAGTAATTTGGTAGTTTCTTTTCATTCAACATTGATCTTGCAACCTCTACTATTCCTCCATTTAGTTTAGGAGTGTATCTTGTTATGACCTATCTCTTTGTAGCTTTGTCCTATAAGAATGATTCAAATTCATGTGAGAAATACTCACCTCCTCTATGAGATCTAATCCTCTTCAGGCTTCTACATGTTTGGTTCTCAACCAATGCCAAATATTTTTTGAAACAAGTAAAGACCATCTTTATGCTTCATCAAGTAAAGGATATTGCATCTACTATAATCATCTATGAATGAAGCATAGTACCTTGATCCTAAGATTGATGGCTCTCAGCTAGGACCCCACACATCTGTGTGCACAAGCTCCAAGCAATCTTCATACATATACCCTTTTCTATTGAATGGTTGTCTGTGAGATTTGCCAAATTGGCATTCTCCACATTTGTATATCATGTGTTGCGTGGACACACTTGGAATGCCAAGCACACTCTGATCCTTGCATATTTGCTTTAGTGTTCCTTCACCTATATGACCTAGCCTTTTATTCCATATCTAAAGTTCAGATAAGGTTTGATCTTTGTAGTTGAAGAGTGCAATGTTTCTGGTATCTTCAACTTCAAATGTGAAGAGTCTACATATTTCTTACATTTTGCAATCCTCTTGAATCCTTGTTGAGGGTCTTCCACATATGCTCCATGCCTTGTGAATCTAACCTGTAAGCCTTTCTCAACAATATCACCAACACTGATTAGATTTTTTGTTATGGTTGGCACAAATACAACCTTACTCAAAAGGTTCATGCTACCATCAAAAGCCTTGACATTTCCAATTTTCTTAATAGAGTGTCTAGTGTCATCACTTGTCTGCACTTCATGCTTCCCTTTAGGTTCTTCAAGATTAGATAGCAATGCTACATTTCCAGCCATATGATTGGAACAACCAGAATCAATATAGAAAAGATGTTCATCATCTTTACCTTGCTTGGCTGTCATGTTCATGATCAATAGAGAATCCTCTTGGTCTTCTGTGTAGTTTTTATAATCTCTTCTACCTATAAAGCCTCCTTGATAATTATTGTTGTAGCCTTGGTTGTAGTTGTGATGATAATTGCTTCCTCCATTGTTGAACCTACCTTTAGATTTGCCATAGCCTCCTCTATGAAAGCCTCTTCCTCTCTGATTCCTTGTGTTCTTGAAGCATTCTTCTGTGGTGTGATTGGTTGGGCCCCAAATGTTGGAAGGTGAAGTAAGATCTTCCCATGCCTTGTTTTTCTCCTTTACTCCTTTCTCTAGTACATCTTGCTCTACCTGTGAAGTTCACTTGAGAGGTACCAGCCTCTTCTTCATTGTTTTTTCCTTTACCTTTATCCTTACTTTTATTTCTATGTGTATAAAGGGCAGAAGATTGGTTAGCTCTAGAGTTGTCTCCATTCTTCTTGAGCTTTATCTCATGAGTGAAGAGTTGCCCCATCAACGTGTTGAGGTCACATATCTACATGTCCATATATAGGTCCATTGTTGTGGTGAAGGACTCCCACTTATCATCAGATTTTATGCCATTTATGATCTACCTTACTATTTGTTCCTCTTTTATCTCTTCTCCAATGCTTGCAAGCTGGTCAGCCACATCCTTTTGGTTACATAGTTAGCTACACTTTGCTTTGGTTGCGTTTTCAAGTTTGTAAACTCCAACCATAGCTGGTTCTTCATATCCCTTGTATTTGATGAGAAGTATGAAGAAAGTACTTCCCAAGTCTCTTGGGAGGTTTTGCAATTCCTAATGTGAGGTGATAAGAAATAAAATATTGAGTTAAGTATATAAGAACTGGCAAGAGCATCCTTTGCACACCATGTAGTTTAGCCTTTCTTGCTCTTCCCTTGTAGGTTGATGTTTGCTCCACAATGTTGGTGTTTCTTCATCTCCTTAGATATATCCATATAAGATTCTTCCTTAGATGTAGGCTTGCATCCTTGGTGATCATGTTGAATAGTTGCTCGTGTCAAATTTGTCAATGAAGGATGCAAATCCATCTCCCATCTTGCTTTGATGTTGTTCTGATACCATTGTTGGAGAGATGGTGGATAGATTTTAGAGATGAAGTGGTGCTTCAAAACCGTGCTTCACACCATCCAAGAACAAGTTGTGGAGAGTGTAGTAGGCCCCTTGAGCTTCCTATTGATCACAAATAATCACATATGTGCTATGGAGCATGATTCTTTAATCAATGGATCAAAACAAATAAGTTTAAAGTTGAATCAAGATCATAGACTTGCTATTTTGGTCTCTACATAAGTTCAGTAAAGTGATCAGTGCTCTCAACCTACTAGCAATTGGCTAAATTTCTTTTGAGAGTATCTAGTTAACTTAGATAGCTACCAATCATGAGTTATTTCAATACAAAAGATGTATTACACACTAAGAATGATGCTTAGCAAGTTAGAAGACTTGCCCAAAATTTTCGGGGTGCATGAGTGTGCAGACCATAGAGCAAAGGTATGAAGATATCTCACGATTGGAAAGAGTAATAACAATCAAACTTTGTAGCTATGAACTAGATAGTATGTACTTCTATACAACTCTAAATCACATCAAATAATCAACCATGCATTGAGAATAAGATATGAGAAGTTCATTGTTTTGAGATGGTCATAGCAGAGAAGTGAAGTAGAAGTAATCAATGTATATGTATTAGATCACATAGAAATACATGGAAATTGACAATGTTCAATCGCACAATGTAAGGGTAGTGAAGGAGCTATGGATTGAGCTCACTTATCGCAAAGAATCCCTCTCAAATGATCTCCTAGTCAGGATGATGTGGGATTTGAACTCAAGACCTACCGGCTAGGAGTATGATGGGCTAACCACATGCCCAAAATCCATGGTTGAGGGTTACTTCCTAATCCTCCCTCTTAGGGTGTGGTTCAAGCATCTCCTGCGTGTCATTTCTTGATTCTAACACTCTCTTCCCCTTCTAGAGATCATTGTCCTCAATGATCAATCCTTGACCTCCCCTTGAATTGATGAACTCAACCTTGCACATTCTCTTGAACCATCTTGTTCTCAACCTTGGTCTCTTGAGCCCTTGATCTCAACATTGGTCTCTAGAACCTCGCCATTCTGCTTCTTTGGCCACTTGCCTATGGACTTGCCTTGTTCGCAACCTCGGTCTCTTGAGCCCCTTGTTCTCAGCCTCAATATCATGAGCCTGGTTCTCACCCATGTTAGGTATCTTGGATGATCAATCTTTTGCTTTCATTGGAACGCTCATTGCAAGAGCTTTCGAACGGTATATTACCTTTCTAAATCTGACCTACGGATTGAGAGATACACTCAAATCTTTGTTAAACTCACCTTCCATCCGCCTTACCCAAGTCTACATCCTTAGCTCTCATACCAAGTGTGGGATTTGAACTCAAGACCTACCGGCTAGGAGTATCATGGGCTAACCACATGCCCCAAAATCCACGGTTGAGGATTAGTTCCTAATCCTCCCTCTTAGGGTGTGGTTTAACCATCTCGTGCCTGCCATTTCTTGAGTCTAACAGATGATGCATAAGAAAATTTTTTATCCTCTTTTATAGTTGAAGTTGGAGCCAAGCTTTGAATTCATATTTCTTTTCTCACCATAAAGTGAGTCCTAAACTATAGAATTTATTCTCTCATCAATCATCTACCAAGTAACTCGAGATTGGATTCCTCCTAACTCCACATGAGAGTAGTGCAATAAGCATAGGCACTTCTATAAGGATAAAAGGTAACGTGACTTTTACAAGAGGATAGTCATATGTGAGTATATTTGATAGATGCTAATTATTCAAGTATGTAGGCTTGGACTCCTTTGTGCCAACAAAAGATAGAGACAAAAAGATAGAGATAGAGAGAAAGACAGAGAGAGAGAGAACTAAAATTAATGTTTTTTAATGTTTAATGTTGGTTTTCCAGCATTATTAGGTCACCGAATGGCCCTATGTATTATTCATAGTATTTTTCTAATTACTTCGATGCAATGCCATAAAAGGTTGAAGCAATGTAACTTCTGTTCTATTAATATCAAAGGAGATGTTGTTGGCAGTAGCCAGAGGCACAGAAGACGCGGAAGCATGTAAAGATAGAGCAGTGAGCCAGTCGAATCAATTTTTTCAAAGAATTATGTTTTAAAATACTTTTCAAAAACCTCCAACAGTGACTTTTATCACTATTCTAACATATGTAACATAGGAAAACCCTTTTTTGTAATCCATAGCTCCATTTTGCGCAAGCCGAGGAGTCCTCGAGCTTGAGGAGCTTAGGTAGAATGAGCGTATCAATTTTGGTTATTTTTAGACACCGTTTACCCTCTCAAATAGCGCATAGGACCTATTTTTTAACTATGCCGGTCACTAGATGTGAAACCGGTCAAAACTAGTCTAGAATCTATAAAAAGAGCTAGAGAACTCATTTTTGAGGTTAGCTTGTGTGAGTAGAGAAGAGCTTAGAGCTATTTTGAGCTTGCAAGAGTGTTCTTGAGTAATAGAGTTGATTTCTCACCTTCCATTGTGTCTTGCTTGTCTCTTTGTAGTGTGTGTGTATGTGTGTGTGCATCTCTATGCTTCTCACCTTCACTCTCATTTCATCTCACATTCACGATCTTCATATCACTCCTATCTCTTCCGCGGATTGACATTAAGAAGGTGGAGCTTCTTAACGTGGTTCTCACCATCGTGCTAGAGCAACACCAAATTTGGCGCCGTTGCCGGGGATCGAGTCTAGGACGAATGTGTGATGGTAAGAGTATAGCAAGAAGTGGCGTTGGAAGGTAAAAATTTCAGTTTTTGTTGTTGTTTTTAGTTAGTTTTTAGTGTTTTTCACCTCCCCCACACTCCATCTTCATCACCGCATCATCATCTTCATCTCCAGAAAAATCAGAAAAATCACCATATCCACCCATTCTCCTCATTTCCCCTCATTTGTGCATATGCAAGAGAGAGAGAGCTTTTGTGCTTGTGTGTACTTGTGTGTTTTTGAGTTTTCTTGTAGGTATAGAGCTCCAGTGCATCAGGAAAGCTGCAGAAAGGTAAGAAATGTACTCTCTGTCAGAAATTGCCGACTGTGTCAGACCATCGCAATGGTCTACAAAGTTCGGAATTTGAGGTAGGCGACCACACCAGCGTGTAAAGCACACTTGCGCACATAGGAATCCACAGACGCATCTTGAAAATTCACACTTTGGTGGACCATCGCGATTGGCTCAGACCATCGCGATTGTGTCACACCATCGCGATAAGCTCAGACCATCGCGATTGTGTCACACCATCACGATTGACTCACACCATTGCGACGGCTCGGCCGGACCATCGCGACGGTCTCACGCCATCGCGACGGTTCACTTGAACCATCGTGACGGTCCTTGACCATCGCGACGATCCCGTCGACCCCACGCCATCGCGATTGGCCCATGCCATCGCCTCGATAGTGCCACGTGGCAAGCTAGACCATCGTGATTGCTCACTAGCTACGCCATCGCGACGAGACCCTCACACCATCACAACAATTCAAAATTTGGACCATCGCGATTGGCTCACGCCATCGCATCTGTGACCATTGCGACGGTTCACTTCGGACCATCGCGATGGTTTGCGTTGACCATTGACTGACGCCATCGTGATTGTTCTCTCAGTCGTACCATCCCGACGCCTCATCCCGACCATCGCGATTGCTCACCTCCAGACCATCGTGACCGTGCACTTCAGACCATCGCAACGGTTCGCGCAACACGCCATCGCGACGGTTCGCCTAGACCATCGCGACGGTCCCCGACCATCGCGATCATCTCAGACCATCGCGATTGCTCACCCCAAACACAAATTTTAGGGTTTCAATTTTTGGCCAATTTTGGGGCTATTTTTGGGAAATTTTTGGGTGATTAGACTCCTAGGAAACCCCTTAGCTCATATTTGGAGAAAAACCTGTTTGTCAGTTTTTACCCCCCAGAGCCTGAACGCTCATATCTCCTTCATCCGAAGTCCGTTTTTGGATATTTTTGAGGTTGACATGGGACTAGGAAAGAAAGGGGGCTTTGGAGGAAAAGTTGCCAAAAGTTAAGGGACTTTAAAAGTGTATAAACTCAAGTGCTTGATCATCCATTTGTGATATTGGTCTAATATTGGATTTTTTCAGGTCTAACAAAGGCAATGAAGGGCATTCAAGGCAAGGCAGTGAAGGGCATAAAGCTTGGGAAGTGCGACTTCTTGGGCATCAGAGCAACCTGAAAAGCTGACTTGAGGTTGGAAGATTACTCAACCCCCTCAGTCAATTTTTAGCTTAGGATAAACGTTAGCATTGTGGATTCAAGACGATAGGAACGCCTCAAGTTCAAGAAAAATAAATTTATCAAGTTCAAGACTAAAGTAAAGGTGTGTAATACGAAAACCTAAAGGAAAGAACCTAAGTCTGACGGAACAAGAACTCAAAGTACCACAGAAAGTCGAATTCCTGATGCGTACATCAAGACAAGAATCTAAAGAAATTTAAAAAGAATCAAGTAAAGATCAAAGAATCATTGACGATCTCAGAGTGTACTGAGCGTGCAAGGAAGAAAATTAATGAACCTTAGATCGGGCCACACATAGGTAAGTCAGACCGACGAAGCCTTAGATCATCAGAGGCAAGTGTAGGAACTACTGCACGATCGTGGGCTCAACAGATGGAACACTAGTTATCCCTACGAGAGCTCAGATACTAGCGAATCAGAAATGGCATTTAGTACAGAAAGACCAGAAGGAGGGTCAAACGTAGCATACTTAGAAAGACCTGAAGGACCCTATAGGACTCAGTTAGAATTCCTCCAAACCAACCGCTTAGGTGCTCGCATCTATGAGGATGGTTTGAGAAGACAAGTGGTGCAAATGCACAACCCCGATCAACCCATTGGATTGGAACGTCCAGTGGTGAAATTTGAGCGAGACGCGTACATAGACAAGGAAGGAACGATGTATATCTTAAGTACGCAGCCAAACAACACCAATGAGTTTGGCGTAATTCAGCTAGAGACGGAAACTAAATCTCAAGGAAAAGAACCATTAGAAGAACCTAGGACACCTAGAGGGAAATTTGTACTGACAAGAGTACTAGTTCCAGAGTGGATCCCTTAGGACAACAGAAGCATAGAGTTGTTTGTAAATAAAGAAATTGATGAAGCATTTTGGAGATACAGAACGGAACAACCTAACGAGGTTGGTTCCATTATAATCTATGAGTTCAAGGACCCGGATACACCTGGAAAGGTTGTATACCTGGATGAAACTTCAGAAAGAGTCTTTGTGGTACTAGACCACGCTAGAAATACATACACATGGAGAGGCGAATTGGTATTCCCTCCATCACGAACAAACGTAAACGTGAACCAACAAGGGGCAGGAACATCCTCAGCCCATGGCATGCAAAGAGAGAAAAACAAAGATAGACCCGAAGTAAGCTTCAATCATCCCATAGGGAGAGATAGAACAACCACGGACACTAATAGAGCCGATAGACAAAGGGAACATGGAATACTAGGTGGTAGAGATGATTTTCCTCTACCGAGACCACGTGAACATGCAAGAATATTACGACCCACTCAGTTAGTGAAATCCATGAAAAATTACTTTGATGGGACAGGAGATCCCTATGACCATGTCGCAGAATTCAAGCAAGTACTAAGAGCAGAGCAAGTCGAAGACATGTTCACGCAATACAATGCATTTGGACTAACGTTAAAGAATACTGCTTTAACTTGGTTCCAACCATTGCAACAAAGGCAATTTAGAGACATCCATCACTTTTTAGAGTCGTTCATCACTGAATTCTCTAAAAGTGGGATTAGACATGACACATCTTCGTTGATTCATAGCTTCAAACAGACCCCTCAAGAGAGAGTTAGACTGGCACGACGTAGGTTTAGACAATATGTTGAAAGATGTCCTATGCAAGAGCTACCCTCACAAGCCAAGCAAGTGTCATTGTTTTTAGATGGCTTGTTGAGCTCTAAACTACGCTCCTACGTGTACTTAAAAGAACCCAGAACGCTAGAGCAGTGTGTAAGAATATGTATAGACATTGAGGACAACTTAAGAGACGAGTTGGAACTCTCAAAGGTCTATAAGGACTCGGATTGTTCTTCTCCAGCATCCACAAAATTGTCTAACTTGACAGAGGACCTAGCAGAAAAAGTGGCCCAGAAACTAGGAGTTTCGAGTAAACAGATGCCTAGGGTAACAACAAACAAGCATTGTTACACCTGTGGTGGCGATCACATGGTGAACGTGTGCCCCAATGCAACACAACCGCAAGCCAACCCTAGTGGCCAATACTATACAATTGAGAGAAGATACACAAATCACACGGCTCAGGATTGCCCATACAACAAACAAACAGTGAGACAGAACTACCCGCAAGCATACCCAGAGTCAGGTAGGTATCAAGGCCAATACAATGCTCAGCCATATTACTATAGGCCTCCTCAAAACTACCCATATCAAGCTCAATAGAGACCTCAACCTGTCTTAGCTCAACAGCCACCCCCACCAGCGAATGTCATCTCAGTCAAATACGCTGCTGCAAAAGAGAACCTAAGTAGGGCCTTAGTGCCTTCTTCACCTTTGATCACAGAGAGTGACCCGAACTCAAACAGTTTTGACTCCACTCATGTAGATAGTCCACCCGCATACTACACGGAGTCACCAGAACACGTGGAGACATATCAATATGATAGTCCACCAGTGGAACCTAGTTGGGAGCCCGATTATGCTAACGTGATGTACACAAACCCAAAACCCACGGCCCCAATTAAGACAACAAAGACCACAGGGCCCTAGAGGACCATGCTTTAGGTGCCAAGGAGATCACTTCATAAAGGATTGTCCACATCCTCCAATAGCAGGACAGTCACAGTACTATAACATACAAGGCTTTTGTGCCGATTGTGGCAAAGAGCACATCATAAAAGATTGTCCTCAGGCTTTAAATCCAATTCTTTACAAGAACTACCTCAGTTCACAGGACCTTGGGAGGCAAAGTCTATTAGTATGAGAGCACCCTCGATCATAGTGAGGAATGAAGAATCAGTGATCCCTAGAAACACGGAAGTGATCAAGAACACTAAAGTTCAGTGTAATCTCACCCTGGAGGAGTTGTTAAAGGTAAAACTGGAACTGTGGAAGCATGTAGCAAATCAATTCCCTGAGCTTGCTACTACTCTCTCACAGATAGGAACGCACAAGAAGGTACCAGAGATACCCGTAGAAAAGATCGAAGATGTAAGCAAAGGAGAGGAAGGTAACACTTATCTTCCAATAACCCATCAGGGCTACACCACGAAAGCCATCTTAGATTCAGGAGCCGGAGTAGCCATTGCTACCACTGCTTTATGGAAACGTTGGGGTAAGCCAGCACTCAGACCTACCAGGATGAAACTACAAATGGCTGATGGACACATAGAAAAACCATTAGGCTTACTAAAAGGCATATCTCACAGCACTTGTGGTGTGGAGTTTGAGCATACCTTCGCCATTTGTGACTTTGCGAAAAATCATGCTTATGAGATGATATTGGCAGGACCATTCATGCGTCAGTTGCAAATTGTACAAGATTGGGGAACTAATTCTTTGTACTTGCAACATTTAGGAGTGACTACTAAAGTCAATCTTAAAGACTATTCACATCGAGACGTACCCCCAATAAAATGGAATACCATCCATAAAACACAAGTAGAAACAGAATCAGTACACTCATTAGAGTCAGACCCCTCATGGTTACACGAGGACACTCACTTATGGATGTGTAAAGTAGCAAAACAAGAGGAAGAAAGGTTAGAAGCCAGGACTTTAGGTGCAGAACAACATCCACGAACCCTTCAAGACCTAGCTTACACACCAGTAGTATTCCCAGATGAAGAATTCGAACCCCATGGTTGGGCAGAAATCCTAGCAACCATGGATGTAGCCATGAATGAAGAACAATGGACACCCCACTGTGACGAGGAGGGCTATGACATTTCAGTTTTCACGATAGAGCCAATCATGTGTGATTCAGTTTTAGAAGAGTGTGAACCTAACACTGATGCATTCGAGGATGCAAGTGATTTTGATTTAGAGTCAATGATTATGGACACACCCTTTGCATCAGAGGAAGAATATTTTTACGAAGTAGAAACTCATCCTCAGACACACGAAGAAATTACGAATGAGGTGAGATTAGCCACTCAAGTGACTAGCAAGAGTGATGGCAAGAAAGGAAAGAAGAAAGAAACCATGCCAAAAGAAGAAGAATCTTTGTTTGGGGTTCCTGAGAACTTCAAGGAATATGAAATAGAAGATAGAAGAATCATGGTACAAATGCCGAACAGAAAAGCTGACGTTGGAGAAGTATATGATAATCGAGAGAAAACCAAAAAAATCATAGTAGCCATAGAAGGAGAAGAAGAAAAATGTACATACATTGGGCATGATTTGACGACAGAAGAAGAAGAAGAATTAGTTGCCCTATTGCGCGAATATAGAGATGTGTTCGATTGGAGTTACAAAGATTTGAAAGGAGTAGATCCAGACATATGTTCCCATAGAATCCCTATGACTCCAGATGCAAAACCTACGAAACAGAAGCCATACACATACAATGATAATTACGCTGCGAAGATTAAAGAGGAGATAGATCGTTTGATAGAAGCAGGATTCATTTACGAAATTGAGCATACCGAATGGGTATCCCCCATTGTGGTTGTGCCCAAGAAGAATGGAAAATTGCGTGTGTGTATTAACCTTAAAAAAGTTAATGCCGCCACGATTAGAGATAGTTATCCTCTTCCTAACACGGAACACTTATTGGAAAGAGTTGCAGGCAAGGAAGTTTACAGCTTCCTTGATGGATTCTCAGGTTATAATCAAGTAGCCATTGCTCCAGAAGATCAACACAAGACGGCTTTTGCCACAGAATGGGGCATATTTGCATTTCGTGTGATGCCTTTTGGCTTAACAAATGCACCCTCTACTTTCCAGCGACTTATGTGTCATGTATTTAAGGAATTCTTACGCAAGAATTTGGAAGTTTATGTCGATGACTTATGTGCTCATTCAAATGTAAGACATACACATATCCCAGAATTAAGACAAATATTTGACAAATGTTGAGAATACCAGGTTTGTTTGAACCCAGAAAAATGCATTTTCATGGTCAGACAAGGAAAAATTCTAGGACACATTGTGTCAAAGAATGGAGTTTCTACAAATGAAGAAAAGGTGAAAGTAATTGTAGAATTACCTAGACCAACTAACGTGAAAGAGTACAGGCATTTATGGGCCATTGCGGTTATTATAGATGATTCATACACATGTATGCAATCATAGCCAAGCCTGTGTACTCTCTTTTGACCCATTTTGAATGGATGGATGAATGTGAGAATTCATTCAACGAACTTAAACGACGTTTGTGCTCAGCACCTATATTGACAACCTCAGATTGGAGTAAGCCTGTCCATGTACATGGCGATGCATCCAACTATGCCATAGGATGTGTGTTAGCACAACCCACGAGTGAAGGTAACATAGATCTCCCCATAGCTTACGCGAGCAGACAATTGAATGCAGCAGAAAGAAATTACACCACGACGGAACGAGAAGGATTAGGAATGATCTACGCTGTAAAGAAGTTCAGGCACTATTTGTTGGCAAACAAGTTCAAATTCTTTACAGATCATCAAGCATTACTGTACTTAGTCAACAAACCATGTAACACGGGATGATTAATACGTTGGTTTCTATTACTCATGGAGTATGATTTTGAAGTAGTAGTTAGGAAAGGAAAGACACATCTCAGAGCTGACCACCTTTCAAGATTAACCTCAGGAGAAGCTCCTCAAGGAGTAGTGGATGATTTACCAGATGCATATTTGTTTAACCTTGAGATAGCACCAGAATGGGCTAAGCCGATAGTCCCTATTCTCACATACGGACCCAAAAATCCTAGGATAAAGATCCACGAAGGAGAGATTACCAAATCTCAAAGATATCACATAATAGCAGGAAGTATATATAAACAGGATAATCAAAAGATTCTTGCTTGTTGTGTAGAGGAATTAGAACATGCAAATTGGTTGCAATTAGCACACATAGGTGCATTAAAGCAACATCATTCAAAACATCGAACATTACAGACTCTGCATAGACTAGGAGTATATTGGCCTTCTATGGAAGCAGATGTCTACAAATTGTGTAAAGAATGCCATGTTTGTTGTGAAAGACCACCTGTAGAGCATGCTACATTATATCACGTGTCTCTCACACCAGACTGGAGTGAACCTTTAGTGACGTACTTGAGGATGAAAACATTCCCTCAAGGAATGACTTTAGCACGACAACGAAGTCTAGAGCAGGAAGCTCAAGACTATTCACTTATTGGCGATAATCTATACAAAAGAGGAAGAGACGGATACCTAAGACAATGTGTTCATGAGAGTGATTACTTGAGCGTACTAGAGACTGCACACCAAGGTGTTACAGGAGGTCATTTTGGACCCGATAGGATAATCAAAGCCATCCTCTTTGCAGGATTATGGTGGCCCACTCTTCACATGGATGCACATACCTATGTAAAGAGATGTGATATGTGCCAAAGAACTCAATTTCCTATTCGCAGAGACGAAATGCCATTGAAACCCATGATGGGCGGACGTGCATTTTCTAAGTGGGGTATAGACTTTGTAGGACCCATTAACCCCCCTGCAAAAGGTACACATGCTGAATACATTATTGTCACCACAGATTATCTTACCAAATGGGTAGAGGCAAAAGCCATGAAAAAGAATGATGCACACACGACTACAAAATTCTTATTTGAAAATGTCTTTACGAGATATGGATTGCCTATAGAGTTAGTGAGCGATCGAGGAACTAACTTTCTAAACCAAGTCATTGAATATTTGTTACAGGATTTTATGGTGATTCACAAGAAATCCGCACCATATCATCCTCAGGCCAATGGTCAGGCTGAAAGCACTAACAAGATCCTTTGTAACGTACTGACGAAACTCGTGAACAACAAATGTACAGATTGGGACAAACAATTACACCACGCTATTTGGGCATATCGAGTGGCCTACAAGACCGTACTCAATGCAACTCCCTTTCAGATGGTTTTTGGTGAGAATGTTGTGCTTGACTTCTTGATACCGACCCTTAAGGTTGCACAAGAACATCAGTGGACCGGCCATGAATTAACAACAAGAATAATGGACTTGGAAAGATTAGGAGAAACCAGGCTGAAAGCAGGAGCAGGAATATACGCAGCTAAGAAGCGACAGAAAGCATATTTCGATGCACATGTGAAAGATAAAGGCTTGAAAGAAGGAGATTTGGTTCTAGTATATACGTTGAAGCAACACGCACAGAAGTTAGAAAAGCGAGGTTATGGACCTATGATCATTAACAGACTCTCGAGAATTGGAGCAGTACAATTAGCCACCTTAGAAGGAGACATAATGCCTAATTACATTAGTGGTTGTAGAGTCAGGCTATACCAAGAACCTCTTACTGAGGATATGCTTAGACGACTCACGTTGGCAAAGAAGCATAAGGAGGAAGAAAATAGAATACGAGCTGAAGCTCAGGCAGAAGCTATATAACGCATTAAGCGCATGAAGTTAAGAAGACAAGGACTAGGGAGAGAACATTATAACCATCTGGAAACATCACCCAGATACCCCATGGCCATGTGTTAAGTAAAGTCAACCACTCATCCTAGCATAGTGGATAGGAGACCATTCATTACAGTCAGGCTAGAGCACGACAACCCTTGCCAAGAGCTCAGGGCTTTAATTGATTCAGGTGCTGCGACTAGTGCGATTAGATGGTCCCACTATAAGGACTCAAGAATAGAAATGCGGCCAATTGAGGCATACCTCATAGGGCTAGGAGGCATGGAAACCCCTTGCATGGGCGAGGTGGACCTTCCTATCCTCATAAACGAAGTGACCTTGACAGTAAAGCTACTAGTATGCCATGACGAGGACGTGATAGAACCCCTAATCCTTGGCCAAGATTGGCTATACAATCACTTAGTGAACCTAAATCTTAGACAAGGCTCCTTGCAGATTGGAACCTTAGATCAGAAGCGAGTGCGGCTTTCCGCCTGAAGTACGCGACCGTAGACCCTATGAACAACATGCGACGGAAGACCGAAAGATCTTTGGTCAGATCAGTCATGTTACCTCTACACCAACCCACTCGGGCTTGGCTATGGATAATTATCAATCAGAAGGATGTCAGGAGATTTTCCCTTGGGCTTCCTGCAAATTAGAAGGGTCAACCACCCAACCGCTGGGTCAAATGGACACCATCAGCGACCAAATGGGCACAATCAGCGGTCAGGTGGACTTCATCAGCATCCACATGGGCAAAACAACCTGCAGTGCCCATCCTTCCACACTTACTGCAGATTGGCCTAGATTAAAAGTACAAAACGGAGCACTTCCTAATGGGCAAGTTTCGCAAGTGTTGGACCTCCCTTCTTTTCCAAAGCAGAGTGTCCATCCGACCTCTCAACCTCAACCACAAAGGAGTCAACCACAACGAAGGAACCCAGACCGACGACAACATCAGACAACACAAAGAGGAAAGCAGTGTGAGCATCACAAAGCAAGCGGCGCAAGACAAATATGGGTGCCAAAAGAACAGAAAGCACCGACTGATTTCAACAACGCAGACATTGATAAGAAGAAGTCAAGGCAGAAGCAGCATCAGTATCCAACATCCCCTCGACCTTCTTCTACAAGTTCAAACATTCGACAAATTTCGATCGCCAAGAAGTACACTATGAACAGACCCACACCCACGCAAATTTGGGTACCCAAACAGTGTATTATAGCTCAACCCTCAAGCCATGTAATATACACCCCTCGGAAATCTCTTCAACCCTCCATACCACCAAATCCGATATCATCTTTTGTCCTTCCGCAGAGACCTATCACCCGATCACAAACTCTTAGGAAGTGGATACCGAAACGTAGCCAAAAGTCTTCTCCTAACCCTTTGTCTAACATAACTACCACCCTGACTAATCTACAACCTTGTAATAACTCATTCATGACTGAACCTTGTATAAATCCACACACTATAACCCAACATCACCTGTAATGACATCTCATCAAAGAACTGCATGCAATATCTGAAAACATATAGGTGTCTAGAGACCTGCACTAGTTCTGCAAGAAGCATTGCATCAATCACATCACAACACTTGGCTACACGGGTTACACATCGGCTATGGAAAGGGATTGCGGTCTCACCTTAATGGGATCATAATTAATTTCCATACTAATGTGTTAATCTTTTGTAGCAGATCTTTTCCATTAGCACGACAATCATCATGCAAAACGAAGAAGGACCATCAGAAGCAGGCCCCAGTGCACCTGTAGCACCTATCAGTATTTTACTCACAGAGTCCCATCCGACGGCTCCACCGCCAGAATTCCAAGGATTCCCAGGACCCATGCCTATTGACGATCCTCCTCGAGGCTATACTGAGAAGATTCATCGTAATTCTCACTGGTTTCAAGGGCTAGCAGGACCATTGGCGGATGCTGAGTTTATATTTGAGGCTAATTTGACTTTTTATGACCGTACCTGGGGCAAATATCAGTTTCTCTCAAGAGAGTTCAAAGGGCTACAGAACACACAAGACTTAACACATGTTTGGGCAAGAGCCGGCTTCACAGAGTATTTCAGTGACCCTTTGCCTAAACCTGACTTCTACAGATGCTATTACTTAATCACCAATTTGATAGCTTCGGAGAATAAGGACCTGCCAGGCACCTTCATCCTGCCATCCTTAGTGAACGATCCACCATATAAAAGGTTTTATCTTTCTAAAGATTTGATTCGAGCTGCCATCAAGCTTCATGGAACCCACACGCCCACAGAGCGAGAAAGGTTAGTTCCTGACCCTATGAAATGTGGGGACGTCACTAAGTGGGAGGAGATTTCAACGATCACACCTGAGCTTTCAAAACCACTACGGATATGTATGCAGCATTTTGCTTTCCCCGCTCAGGACAGATTCATAATGCCTCACAAACGAATATGGTTTGGTTTGTATTTATCTTGTATTGGACCCCAGACAGTTGATCTAGCTAGCTGGATCATTGATCAGATGTATTTAGCACAACATAGATGGGAAAGAAAGAAAGTCATCAATGGATGCTGTGCACTGACTAGAATTGTATATATGTGCTTAGCATATGACTTGCCGATTGAGCGAGCATTGACAAGTGAGGAGCTGAAAGCATTTAAAGGAACAACGAAGAAAGCTAGGAAGCCTAGCAAAGGAAGAGCAGGAAAGCAAATGAGAGGAACTATCCCTTGCCTTCAGGTGCCAGAATCACCCTCACCCCAACCATCTCCAGAGCAGTCTCCGACAGAAGCCACTCCATCTGTACAACCTATTCGCATAAGGTTATCGAGACCAGTCACAACGGAGGGCACTACCAGCACAGTCACTACTCAAGCAGCCACAGTCCCAGGACCTACCACCACTACGGCAGAAGTTCCCACCACTATCGGTGCGGAAGCTTTCTCTTTTCCGATACCCCATTTAGAAGCAGAACAAGCAAATACCACATTTGATTTTGAGATGCAGGACGTATTTTCAAGTGAATTTCAGTTTTTAGAAGGCCAGATCTTCTCTCAAGAATATGAAAGGCCCAGCTACCCTACCACACCGCGAGATCAACCACAAGGACAAATAGTGTCTAGCTCTGAAGAGGAAAGAACAGAGACAGATGAAGACGACGGCGATGACGAAGCCAGTCAGGGAACTCATGAATCCCAAGAACATGTGCAAACAAACAAACAAGGACAACAAACGGACACCCAAGGTGATACAAGCACACATGAAGAGGAAACCTTCAAAGCAGCAGCTTATACACTGGCCATCAAAAAATTATACCGTAGTATGGAAAAGGTTTGGGCGCGTAAAAAGTTGATTGATGAAGAGAGCCAAACCCTCATAGAACAAGAGCTTGTCTCGGGCGGGTTCGAAGAAGTATACATCAGAGGTTTCAGAGAGCTTGTCAAATCAGTTGGACCCATTGAAGCCTTAAGATATTTGCAGAGAAAACCGCTACCGCAGTATGACCCCCACAGAATCCGCTTACTAACCAAACTTGGTGAATATATTCGTGTACCCACCGGCGGACAATCTTCAGAACAGGCCAGGGAAGCACGTCTTGTCCCTGAAGGCTCTTTGGCAGAAGAAGCCATCCTCGTAGATTCCCCACCTCGTGCTACCACTGTACATACCACCACAGTTACCGAAGTACTTGTCACCCCAACTGCTCCTCCTTCACCTCCCATCCATCCAGTCTCCCCCATACACCCTCCTTCTCCCAGAACAACATCCTCCTTCTCCGGTGGCATAGCTGAAGTTGTCCTTACGCCCATTCATCCCACAATTCCCGCACCCACTCAACCTAGTCTACCCCCTAACACATCCACCTTTCTATCCAACCCATTTATCCATCCATCTTTTCCATCCTTCCCCACACCTCCAAGACCCCTTTTCCCATTCCCACCTCCATTAACCTTCTCCCCAGTCTCACCTCCCCGACCCACCGTAACCCCTCTTTCCCCTTTCCACCAAGCTGTCCAAGACAACCCCTCTGTTAATTATTCTTCGACCTTTGTAAATCCTGTATTTACACCCACACACTTACCCACGATCACACCACTATTCACGGTTACCGCACTTGACACCACATCCAGCGATATGGATATATCACCACCTACTGCACCTCCACTCACTTCGTTTGTGGCACCACAATATTTAAGCACACCACAATTTTCCACAATCACCACAGCATCCACTTTCCCACCCCCATTCCCCGTTCCCTTTGCATCTACACCCACTGCATCTTCACTTAGCACACCATTAATATTATCACCCACCATAGACACAACATTTCGACAGATGTTCACGTGTATGACGCAAGTAAGAGATGAGTTCACATCTCTTGGAAATAATTATCAGCAGCTGCAGAGGACAACCAACGATTTGCAGTCGCAACTTAATTCATTGTCGATTGAGAATGCATCATTGAATACTCGGTACCAAGAATTACGCGAGGCATACCACAAATTGGAAGTAGAAAGTGAAGAGAAAGCCAAAGAAGCCACTACTCATCTTGACAATTTGTTAAGGGCCCAGACAGTTCGCAATGCAACGCTTACACGGAACATGGGCTTACTCAGAAGACATCTAGCAGCAACAAAGGAAGAGAACCAGCGGCTACAAGAGCAGAACAGAGAAAATTTAGAAGCTGCTCTCGATCACCTAGACCAACCATTAAGTCCTAGCCGGTTCAAAGCAGTGCCCTCCGAATCAATGAAAATGTTACTCGATGATCACATCAGATTGCTCGATGAATACGATCGAATGAACGAAGAATATCAGAAGCTGAAAGAAGATCATAAACTACTCCAGCTCAGAGCACCTGCAACACAAGGACTACCAGCAACACAAG
Source organism: Ceratopteris richardii (assembly GCA_020310875.1). NCBI lineage: Eukaryota > Viridiplantae > Streptophyta > Polypodiopsida > Polypodiales > Pteridaceae > Ceratopteris > Ceratopteris richardii. The sequence goes on along the minus strand of CM035420.1, from coordinate 171,804,550 downwards.
GATTACCAGCTCCTGCGGACCCTTCTCCTGAGATCTTAGAGGAACTCAATGCCTTACGGGCCCAGGTATCAAATCTTGAATCACGAATCGCAGTCTATGAAGCACCCCCAAGACCAGACTCCCCACCGGACCTCCCAGCCGATGAAGAAAATGTAACTATTCCGGTGGAAGAAACCTTTGAAGAGGCATATGAGCCCCAACCCATCCCAGGCGGACGAGTCACGGCTGAAGGCCAGATGACTTATGAACTTCCAACCCCCGCATGGATGAAGACAATTGAAGAGCTTGGAGCCACCCACTCAGCACGAGTAGAGGTGTAGCTAAACGCAATGGCAATGATTGAGGAAAGAATTTTACAGTCGCCCTACTTTGCTCACTTGGCCCCTCGCAGATACATATCAGGGCATGAGCTACAGTACAAACCATATTTTATGCTAATGGCCAAGTATCAGTTGGCCATAGAGAAAGAAACAGGCAAGAAACCATCTCACGCTACTCAGTTTGAGCCTGATGACTTGCCACTAGATGCGTAGCAAGGCGAGATTTATCAACCAGAGTGGCGTAAAGATCTTTTACAAGAATATCCTGAGATGATGAGTACTTGGGCAAAGGCACCACTACATTTGAAATACAACCCATGTTGGGGACTAGTGCCACGTCGCCGCTCCTGGACAGCATTTGCTATTAAAGTACAAAACAACAAGCAGTGCCAGGATTGGTTAAATTACCCATATTTCAAGCCACCGATAGAACTACCGACAGTGGGATACATGATGGCCACGATTTGTCACTAGCTCCCTCGCTTGAAACACATGGATGATATAGCAGCGCACATGACTGTCAAAATCTTTGACATGATGCAAATGGTTTTCAAAGTCTTCCGCATGTAAAGGCACCTCATGTAAACACCCCGGGCTTCGAGCATGGCCATCTAGATCTTGCATACGATATGAGTACAACGCCATCGCTATGGGTGTCTTATGCCTGGCATTGCAGAATCAAATACTTACCGGCGTGCTACAAGCAAACCTTCGAAGAAATGTTCACAACCGGTTTTTGGGAATACCATTCAGAAGTGTTCATCAGCAGGCCAACCCACCTATTGCAACTATTCGCCTGTGAACAGATGGTTTATTCCACACATTATCGACTCCCACCACCCGATGAACCGCAACCAATTGATTGGGAGAAACTCGAGGCAGATTTGGCCCGAGGCATTCGGATATCAGAACACACCCTCGCTCAAGACCTCCTACAGAACTACATCCGATAGACCGCAGAACAAGGTTCTGTCGAGGACGACAGAAGCAAGACGGAGGGGGTGTTGGCAGTAGCCAGAGGCACAAAAGACGTGGAAGCATGTAAAGATACAGCAGGGAGCCAGTCGAATCAATTTTTTCAAAGAATTATGTTTTAAAATACTTTTCAAAAACCTCCAACAGTGACTTTTATCACTATTGTAACATATGTAACATAGAAAAACCCTTTTTTGTAATCCATAGCTCCATTTTGCGCAAGCCGAGGAGTCCTCGAGCTTGAGGAGCTTAGGTAGAATGAGCATATCAATTTTGGTTATTTTTAGACACCGTTTACCCTCTCAAATAGCGCATAGGACCTATTTTTTAACTATGCCGGTCACTAGATGTGAAACCGGTCAAAACTAGTCTAGAATCTATAAAAAGAGCTAGAGAGCTCATTTTTGAGGTTAGCTTGTGTGAGTAGAGAAGAGCTTAGAGCTATTTTGAGCTTGTAAGAGTGTTCTTGAGTTATAGAGTTGATTTCTCACCTTCCATTGTGTCTTGCTTGTCTCTTTGTAGTGTGTGTGTATGTGTGTGTGCATCTCTATGCTTCTCACCTTCACTCTCACTTCATCTCACATTCACGATCTTCATATCACTCCTATCTCTTCCGCGGATTGACATTAAGGAGGTGGAGCTTCTTAACGTGGTTCTCACCATCGTGCTAGAGCAACAGATGTGTTCGCATCGCAGCAGAGAAGATGCAAGGCAAGTCCTCGCTAGATTGCGCATGGCGGAGTGACCAAGCACAACCTGTGTTGATCCATACTATGGATCTAGAATCTGATTTGGTGAAGTACTATTTAGTGTTAGTTAAATTCTCTATTTTAATTGAAGTAATTAATCATATAGTAAGTTCGATTAAGAAGTTAACGAGTGCTACAATCTTTTGGATGATAATAATGTTTACTATCTTATACATATCGTTTACTACATGTAAATTGATGTTGGTGGATGTGTGCCTGTTTTCTTGGTAGTGCACACATTGTAAGTAATTTGCGTTTAGAGATTGAATGTAATCACATAGCCTTGTAACATAACTATGCTACTGAGAAGATAGTGTTCAATAAGTGGTAATAGTGATGAAGGTTAAGTAAGGTGTGGGAAAAAACATTATAGGGCCTCTATTTCATCAAGCCTTGTCCAATCCAAGAACCTTGTAGGAAATTTTTGTTATTACTATCTTAACTGGAAACATTCAAGGTAGGGCAAAGAGAGATTTTCACATTGGTGCCAGCCACGAGGCTTGGAATATAAGCTTTGTTAGAGGTATAAGATATACTTTGAAGGAAAGACTTCGTGATACATGCCTGTAACACATTCGATGAAAGTTATCCCAAGCTCGGTGACAACACAGTACCATTCGCCAGAGGTTTGGAATTTGGATTAGTGTCTGGTGGTAGTGGTTCATTGTTCGATGGAACTACCAAGTCCGGTGAGCTTTCAATGGAAGCTGAAGTGATCGGAGGCTTGAGTAAGGCAACCAATCGACTTGTTGGGATTCTTAAGCAAATTATCGGAGTGTCTGGTGGTAGTGGTTCATTGTTCGATGGAACTACCAAGTCCGGTGAGCTTGAGCTTTCGATGGAAGCTGAAGTGATCGGAGGCTTGAGTAAGGCAACCAATCGACCTGTTCGGATTCTTAATAGTGATGAAGGTTAAGTAAGATGTGGGAAAAAACATTATAGGGCCTCTATTTCATCAAGCCTTGTCCAATCCAAGAACCTTGTAGGAAATTTTTGTTATTACTATCTTAACTGGAAACATTCAAGGTAGGGCAAAGAGAGATTTTCACATTGGTGCTAGCCACGAGGCTTGGAATATAAGCTTTGTTAGAGGTATAAGATATACTTTGAAGGAAATACTTCGTGATACATGCCTGTAACACATTCGATGAAAGTTATCCCAAGCTCGGTGACAATACAATACCATTCGCCAGAGGTTTGGAATTTGGATTAGTGTCTGGTGGTAGTGGTTCATTGTTCGATGGAACTACCAAGTCCGATGAGCTTTCGATGGAAGCTGAAGTGATCGGAGGCTTGAGTAAGGTGTAGCTCAATGATGAGTAGCACCTCCTTTAATGTCAATCCGGGAAGACGTGAGGATGGTATGAAGACCTCGAGCAAGTGGCGGCACAAGTGCGTGAGTGAGAAGCACACTAGCATGCACACACATACACACACACGCGCACACACGGCAAGACAAAGAGTGAGAATCAATGGAGCTTTTAGATTACTTTCAAAATGCTCTTACAAGTTCGTTTCAATTATCATCCCACCTCAAAAATGAGCTCTCTAGCTCTTTTTATAGTTTTTGACTAGTTTTGGCCCTGTCCAGACCTAGTGTCCGGCCTAGTTAAAAATTAGGTTCCAGGGCTTATTTGAGGGCTCAAACGAAGTCTAAAAATTATGAAAATTGGTACGATGGTACTTCTAATACTCCTCAAGCTCGAGGACTCCTCGGCTTGCACAAAATGGAGTCTATTCTACCAAAAACGGGATTTACAATGTTTGTGTAGTGATTATAATCACTTGAGTTGTACATAATCTATGGAAAAAAAATGATCTGGCCTTGTTGCCGTATTGTGCATGACTCCTTTGTTGCTTTGTATGCCAACACTCCCCCCTTCCTAGCGTCTGTCGCCCCTGACAGACCGTTGTTCGCGCGGGTGGTCGATGTAATATTGGATGACATTGGTGGCCAGTTCATGTTCTCCTATCCTTAAGCCTCTTGCTAGATCGGCTTCCAATGCCTCCCAATTTATTGCACCGGGGGTTTCTGGTTGCGGGGTGGTGTAGTACTCTGAATACATTGCTTGTTCACAAGCAAACAGTTGAAGCAGATGTGTCGGCTTTGGTGCGAAAATCTCCGAGTGGTACTCCCAGAACCCTGATCTGAACATTTCTTCGAAGGTCTGTTTGTAGCAGGCGGGGAGGTACTTGATGCGTGCATGCCAAGCGTAAGCCACACGGATACTGGGGGTGGTGCTCATGTCATACACCAAATCGTAATTTCCATTGCTAAACCCCGGAAGACGTACCTGCGGTGCGGCTGCATTTCTAAAGGTCTTCAGCACTACTTGCATCATATCTAAGATTTTAAGCATCATTTGCGCTGCTACATCTTGCATGGGCTTCAAGCGCGGCATCCAGTGGCGAATGGTCCCCATCATATATGCTATCGATGGTGGTCCTTGTGGTGGCGCGATGTACGGGTAGTTCAGCCATTCCTTGCATTGCGCATTGTTCTGTACCTTGATATTAAATGCCTTCCACGACCTGCGGCGGGGGACTGGACCGTAGCATGGGTTGTACAGGAGGTGCAGAGGCGCGTTGTTCCATGTGCGTAGCATTTCTGGATAAGTCTCTAAAAGTTTCTGCCGCCATGTTGGTTGACGAATCTTGCCTTTTCGCACCTCTGGAGGAAGGTCTTCGGGTTGAAATTGGGTCGCAAAAGTAGGAATCTGACCCGTGACTCTTTGTATTTCTGCATTATAATCAGCCAAGATAATATAATATGGCCTGTACTGGAGTTCCGATGAGAGAATCAGGCGTCTCGATGACAAGTTCTTGAAGTAATCTGATTGTAAAACAGTGTCCTCTATGACCCTCATAGCCTGATTTTGCACTACAGTGCGCTCTTCATGCGAGGTCCCTATTTCCTCCACTTGTCGTAACCATGGCGGCCGTGGTGCCTCGAACGTGTCCTGCGCTTCTTCTGTTTGTTGGCCTCCTGGGAATGGTTGCGGATCATATTCTTCATCAAATGTTTGTTCCACAGGGATTTGCACAACTTCTTCGTCCGTGGGAGCCTCCGGAGGGGAAGATGGCCTCTCATATTGTAGTAGGTGTGTTTGCAATTCAGTTACCTGTTCCTGGAGATCTTTTATGGCCTCTGCGTTGAGAAGTGAAGCCGCAGAGGGGGTGGTTGGAGGGGCAGCTGTTGGTCCTTGTTGGTGTTCCTGCTTCAGTTGTCCTAGCTCCTCCGATAGCTTATCATGTGCTTCGAGCAGCGTGGCATAATCTTCCAATATAATCTTGATATTATCGGGGGTCACTGCTTGAAACTTGGATGGGCTGATGGGTGCCCCCGGTGTGCTCTCAATAGCTGCCTCCAGGTTCTCTTGATTTTGTATTTGCAGACGTCTGTTCTCTTCCTGAGCAGCCGCAAGATGGCGTTTAAGTAGTGCCATATTTCGCTGAAGTTTTGAGTTGCGTTCCAGCTGTGTCCGTAGGTGACCTTCTACCACCTGCACTGCTTCCTGATCTACGTTCTGTAGCTGTACCTCCAATATATTGTGGGCTTCTTGGAGGGTGTGGAACTGTGTGTGGAGGCGAGTGTTCTCCTCTTCTAGTACCGCAAGGCGGAGCTGTAGTGTCGCTGAGTGCTCTTGCAGGCGTGCGTTTTGTTGCTGGAGCTGAATGTAATCTGTTCTTAAATTTGATATACAAGCCAACATGGTGTCCAATGCATTACCTATAGATGAGTGGGGGGTGTTTACCGTGGAAGATGCATGGGAAGGGAATTGGGGAAGGGAGACAGTGAATGATGTGTCTACGAAAGTTGTGTGTGTGGGTGAAATTGGTGGAGGGGGAATGGGAGGAGGTGAAACCGTGGGTGGAGGTGCCGTGGGTGGTGAAATGTCCATCCCTTCAGGAGTGGGTGTTAGTGTGGGGCCTGCCATATACACTGGTATGGTAGGTGGTGTGTGTGTGGAAGTGGTGAATAGATGTGAAGTGGGGTGGGGAGCTGAAAAGACAGGGAATGGTTGAGGGCCTGGTTGAAAAGCCCTAGCAAAGATGTCCTGGAGGGATTGTAGAAATGGAGAGAGGGATATCGGGGGTTGGGGTCGTAAATTTGAGGAGGGCTGAAAGGGTTGCGTGGTAGCAGGGAAGCCCATGAATGTGGATCTGGGGTCAGGGTGGCCCGTGGCTGAAGGCATTGGGGATGGTTGTCCTAGGGCAGGCTCGGGAAGGGTTTCAGTGGGTTGTGTGGTGATGGGGTTTGCGTCAAAGATCGGGTTATCAGTGGTAGAGAATAGGGTGGCACTAGAGATGGGAGTACGAAAGATGAAGGTTGGGTCAGTGGGTTGAGTGGTCGATGGGATTTCCACTGTCTCTGTTCTAGGAGGTGATGGTGGGGGAGTAGGTGGTAGTGGTTCGGTGGGCTCCTCATGGGTGGCGGGGTGCTGTTGACTAGCTGTTTGGGAGGTTGGTGTAGTAGTTGGCTCTTCTGCAACTGTAACGGGAATTTGGATATTTTTACCTGAGCGAGGTCGTGTCTGGAACCTTCGTGGGTCATATTGAACTGAAGGCCTCTGAATGGCAGTGCGCACAGCTTCTACAACTCCATATGTTTCTGCCATCAGTAAGAGACCTTCCCTGTACTCTGAGTCAATTCCCGCTTCTTCCAACAACTGAGTCATAAGTACTCTGCTGCTCTGTTCAGTGAGTAACTGCTGCGATCGCACTCTTTCCATAATCTGATACAGCCTTCGGAGTTTTGCTGTATATGCTGGGGCTTCTGTGGTCTCTTCTTCATACGCTTCTTCTTCTTCCGGGTGTCCGTGTTGTTGACTTTGCTGAGCGTCACTCCAATGGACATGTCTACCGTCTGTAGACTTTCTTCTTCTTCGTGAGGATGTGCCCTGCTCCTCTGCCTCTGAATAAAACTCTACATCAGAGAATTGTGTGCTTTGTAGGAATGCTTCGAAATCCTGGGGGTCCAGTCCTTCAGCCTCTCCAGTGGCAGCAAATTCGAATTCAGGTGTAACCGGAGGAGCCGATGGGGTAGGTTGTGTCGTAGTGTCAGATTCCGACCTGGGTATCCTAATGGTAAAGGGTGGTACAGTGCCCTCTCTTAATGGTGATGTCTCAAGAGTAGTCAGAACTTCCCGTGTCTGGACGCAAGGGATCGCGCCCCTCATGCGCTTGGACTGATGTGTGGATGTCTTGAGCCTTTTAAACATTTGTAATTGTGCCCAAGTTAAGGCACGCTCAATGGGGACATCATATGCCAAGCATCGGTAAATGATGCGTGTGAGTGCACAGCATCCGTTCACCACTAATTTCCTAGAAGCCCGTTTGTTTGCTTCATACAACTGATCTATAATCCACACTGGTAGCTTAATAGGTAACGCACCTGCTTCCGCCAAGTAGAGAGCAAACCAGATCTTCTTGTGTGGTTGCGTGAATCGGTCTTGACCGGGGAAGGCGAAATGTTGCATGCACATGCGGAGAGGGATGGACACATTTGGGGTGAGTGCTGCCATGTCTTTCAGCTTCACTACTTTCCTGTCCTTCATGTTGGTGGGAACGAGAGCATCCTTTTCTGAGGGCACATGCGTGCCATGCATATTTAAAGCATCGCTTACCAACTCCACAGTGAGTTCAAACCTCTTCAACTCGTTGTTGCCCAGCAATGAGGGGAGAACAAATGATCCGGGTTGGTCCTTATCTTCATTAGCTTGTAATGTGGAGACCAAATAGTAACATCGGAGGAGATCGGGTTTAGGTAGTGGGGCTTCAAAATATTCCGCCAATCCTGCTCGTTGCCATATGGTCTGTAGATCTTCGGTGTTCTGTAAAGTCTCGAACTCCTTGGAGAAAAATTGGAATCGCACCCATGATCTGTCATACTCGCATTTAGACTCCCAGATATACTTGGCCTCACCTAATGGACCGGGCGCCGTTGAACCAATGAGAATTGGCATGAACTCTTTCCGTGATGCCTGTAGGTGGATCTGGCACCGGGAGTTGCTGAAGGTGTTGCATCTCCACTGGTCGTTCAGTCGGAGGCACGTCCACAGGTAGGCTATCCACATCAATTCCTGCAGTAAGTATCCCTACTTGTGAGCCCGAACCTGTCGCTTCTGCCATTTTCTTCTTGCCTTCTGATTCTGTGAGAATATAGAATCATGTGTTAACATCGTAATGGACAAAATAAATCCGTTGTTGTCCCCGTTACAACATTAACATGAGGTAGATGGTGAGTTAGTGGTTAGTAAGTGCATGAAGACAGTGAGTGTAGTTAATATTTGTGTATTCCTAGGAGACTAATGCCGTGAGTAAGTGGGGTGAATTTACAATTTGGGGTCGGGGGGTTTATTACAGGTCTTAGACTGCCAAATGCAGCGGATGGGCTTTGCTTTCGGTTTCGTAGAGACTCTAGAGAGCTGTGTCGGTGTCGCTGTTTGGGAATGGGGCCTTTTAGGGACCCACTTATAAGTGAATTTATGCATGCTCATGGGTCTTGGTGTGTTCCTAAGTGTTGAGCACGAGGGAATTCTGGTTGTACTCGTAGAAGGGTTATACTGCATAGGTTGTGGCCTTGGCGTAACTACTTGTGCCCTCAAGCAAGCCTTAAGCACCCAAATTTATCTAGATTGTGGGCTTGCCTTCATCGACTTCTTGGGCACCCAAATAGATTTTACTTTAGCAGAAGAATTTCTGAAAGACTTCTTATTAGCGTCGTGTTGTTGGTTACTAATAAGAGGCTTTGCCCGCGTAGTTGACGGTGGTGCACCCGGTCGTTCGCCTTTCCGCACCCACACCTGGATTATTTTCTGGGACATTCTGCTGCGCAGGTATTTTTGATCTCGGACATAGGTAGTACTCTGCTTCTTCTGCTTGTGATCCGCCTTTGGTTGCTGCCTCCTTCGGGCCTTTGGAAAAGAAGGGAGATCCGTTGCATCCCTGACTCCTTTTTTGCAAATGTCATTCCTTTGCAACACAGGGTTTTGAACAAGAACAGCATGGTCATCTTTATGTGTACCCCTGGAAGGACCAGGAGTCTGTGCCTTTCCTAGTTCCTTGAGTGCTCCATTGTCTAATTCTACTGTAACTCGACTATGACTGACCCAAACCTGGAGAAGTCCACTTCTTAGGTTTAGATTGACTGCTCGGTCATAGATCCAATCCTGACCCAAGACGAGAGGTTCAGTGAGATCCTCATCTTGACACACTAGTACTTTAACGGTCATTGCCTCATCGTGAATGTAGAGGGGAAATTCCACCTCGCCCATGCAAGGGGTTTCCACGCCTCCCAATCCTATGAGATATGCTTCCACAGGATTGACAGTTAACTGCAACTCTTGACAGTAAGACAATTTAACAGCGCTAGTGGCGGCACCTGAGTCAATCAAGGCTCTTACGGTCCTTGCACTCTGTCCTTGTCCTATATCTATGGTTATGAAAGGACGTCTATCAATTATTCTACTCGAGCTTGTTCCTGCAACTTCACACATGGCCATGGGATATCCTTGATCTGCATGGTCAACTGTTGTAGTCATATCTCGGCCTTGTCTGCGTAACTTCATCCTTCTGATGCGTTCTAAAGCCTCTGCTTGAGCCTCTTCTCGAATGCGCTTTTCTTCCTCTTTGCGTTTCTTAGCAGTGTTGAGTCGGCTTAGCATTTCCTCCGTGAGGGGTTCTTGATATAACTTGACTCTGCAACCGCTAATATAATTTGGGAGGACATCACCTTCTAATGTGGCCAATTGTACTGCTCCACTCGTGGAGATCCTATTGATAACCATAGGTCCGTAGCCTCTCTTTTCTAGCTTCCTCGCGTGTTGTTTCAGTGTATAGACTAGGACTAGATCTCCTGCTTTCAATCCCTTGTCCTTCACATGGGCATCGAAATATGCCTTCTGTCTCTTCTTGGCTGCATATATTCCTGCAGCGGCTCTCAGTCTTGTTTCCCCTAATCGTTCAAGGTCAAAGATCCTAGAGGAGAGCTCATGACCTGTCCATTCGTGCTCTTGTGCTACTCTCAATGTAGGGATCAGGAAGTCCAAGGGTAGCACAGCATTTTGGCCAAATACCATCTGAAAGGGAGTGGCTTGGAGTACCGTTTTGTAGGCCACTCGGTATGCCCAAACAGCATGGTGTAGCTGTTTGTCCCAATCAGAGCGTTTAGTGTTCACTAATTTCGTCAGTACATTGCATAAAATCTTATTAGTGCTCTCAGCTTGTCCATTAGCCTGAGGGTGATAAGGGGCAGACTTCTTGTGTATTACCAAGAATTCTCGGAGTAGATTTTCAATCACTTCGTTCAAGAAATGAGTGCCTCTATCACTTACAAGCTCTATAGGTAGCCCGTATCTTGTGAATACATTCTCAAACAAGAATTTGGCAGTTGTTTGAGCATCGTTCTTGGTTGTAGCTTTTACCTCTACCCACTTGGTGAGATAATCTGTTGCCACAATGATGTATTCCGCATGAGAACCCTTAGCTGGGGGATTAATAGGACCTACGAAGTCTATTCCCCACTTAGAGAATGCACGTCCACCCATCATAGGTTTCAGTGGCATCTCATCTTTGCGTATAGGATACTGAGTCCTTTGACAGACATCACACCGTTTCACATAGGTATGTGCATCCATGTGAAGGGTAGGCCACCAAAAGCCCGCAAATAGGATTGCCTTGATCACCCGATCCGGTCCAAAGTGTCCTCCTGCTACACCTTGGTGAGCAGTTTCTAAGATCTTAAGATACTCACTTTCATGGACACACAGTCTCAGGTAACCATCCTTACCGCGCTTGTATAGATTATCACCAACGAGTGAATAATCCTGGGCTTCTTGTTCCAAACTCCTTTTTCTAGATAGAGTCATGTCTGGAGGGAATGTGTTTGTCCTCAAGAATGATACTAGAGGTTCACTCCAATCTGGCACAATGGATACTTGATAGAGAGTGGCATGTTCCACAGGTGGTTTAGTGCAACAGATTGGGCATTCCTTGCACAACTTTTGGACATCCGCTTCCATAGTTGGCCAATGCACTCCGAATCTCTTTAGAGTCTGCAACGTTCGTTGTTTTGAATGGTGTTGCTCTAACGCACCTACATGTGCTAATTGCAACCATTTAGCGTACTCATCCTCTTCTACGCAACAAGCCAAGATCCCTTGATCTGTGTGCTTGTACATGCTTCCTGCCATGATGTGGTACTTCTGGGCTTTTACAACCTCTCTATTCTGTGTGTTTACGACTGGATGATTAGGCCCGTAGGTCAATACTGGTACCAATGGCTTAGCCCACTGCGGTATAACTTCCAAATTAAACAAGTAAGCATCAGGAAGGTCATCTGACACTCCTTGTGGGGCTTCTCCCGATGTGAGCCTAGAGAGATGATCTGCTCTCAAGTGAGTCCTACCTTTTCTTACCACGACCTCAAAGTCATATTCCATTAGCAAGAGAAACCATCTCACTAATCTTCCTGTATTGCATGGCTTGTTTACGAGATATAATAATGCCTGATGATCAGTAAAAAATTTAAACTTATTTGCAAGCAAATAGTGTCTAAATTTCTTAACTGCATATACCATGCCTAATCCTTCTCGCTCTGTAGTGGTATAATTCCGTTCAGCCGCATTCAATTGTCTACTGGCATAGGCAATTGGAAGATCCATATTACCTTCGCCAGTAGGTTGTGCGAGCACACATCCAATAGCATAATTGGATGCATCCACATGAACATGGAATGGCTTATTCCAGTCTGGTGTGGTCAAGATTGGTGCTAAACACAATCTTCGTTTAAGCTCCTGGAAGGAATTCTCACATTCATCCGTCCACTCAAAGTTTGTCAGAAGTCCGTACATGGGCTTTGCAATGACAGCATACATGTGTATAAATCGTCGATAATAACCACAATGCCCCATGAAAGCTTGTACTTCCTTGACATTCTTTGGCCTAGGTAGCTCTGCTATGGCTCTCACTTTCTCTTCGTCAGTAGATATGCCATTCTTTGACACTATGTGTCCTAGAATCTTACCTTGCCTGACCATAAAAACGCACTTTTCTGGGTTCAGGCAGACTTGATATTCTCTACATTTGTCAAAGATTTGTCTGAGTTCAGGAATATGAGTTTGTCTAACATTGGAATGAGCACAAAGATCATCAACATAGACTTCTAAACTCTTCCTCAGGAACTCCTTAAACACATGGCACATCAGCCTCTGGAAGGTGGCTGGTGCATTGGTAAGCCCAAATGGCATTACTCTAAAAGCAAAAATGCCCCATTCTGTGGCAAAGGCTGTCTTGTGCTGATCCTCTGGAGCTATGGCTACTTGATTGTAGCCAGAAAATCCATCAAGGAAGCTGTACACTTCCTTGCCTGCCACTCTTTCTAAGAGATGTTCTGTGATGGGAAGCAGATAGTTATCTCGAATCGTGGCGGCATTAACCTTTTTCAAGTTAATGCACACACGCAGCTTGCCATTCTTCTTGGGCACCACCACGATGGGGGATACCCATTCGGTGTGCTCAATTTCGTAGATAAATCCAGCTTCAACCAGTCTATCTATCTCCTCTTTGATCTTAGCAGCGTAATTATCGTTATATGTATAAGGCTTTTGCTTAGAGGGTTTGGCGTCTGAAGTCATGGGGATGGTGTGCGAGCATATGTCCGGGTCAACCCCTTTCAAATCCTTGTAACTCCAAGCGAATACATCTCTGTATTCTCTTAGCAAGGCAATCAATTCGTACTCTTCTTCTTCTGTCAGGTCATGGCCTATATACGTGCATCTCTCCTCTCCTTCTTCTAGGGCCACTACGATTTTCTTGGTAGTTTCTTTGTTATCATAGGCCTCTCCTGATTGTGCCTCTCGTTTAGGCATTCTTATCATGACTCTCCTGTCATCTATCTCATACTTCTTAAAATTTTCTGGGACCTCAAACAAAGATTCTTCCTCTTCTGGTAAGGCTTCTCTCCTCTTTCGTTTCTTTCCTTCTTCCTTAGGGGTCATATGCGTTGCTAATCTTACATCATTTGTAACTTCTCCATGCCTCTGGGGTTGAAATTCTACTTCATGGAAGTATTCTTCATCTGATGCAAATGGTGGGTCCATAATGATTGACTCTAGGTCGGAGTCACTTGCATCCTCAAATGCATCAGGGCTAGGTTCGCATTCTTCTAGAACTGCCTCTCCCATGATTGGCTCTATGGAGAAGACTGAAATATCATAGCCATCCTCATCGCAGTGAGGTGTCCATTGTTCTTCGTTGATGGCTACGTCCATTGTTGCTAAAATTTCTGCCCAGCCATGGGGTTCGAATTCCTCATCAGGAAAAACTACAGGTGCATAGGCTGGGTCTTGAATTGCTCTATGTGTCTCTTTTGCACCTATTTCTCTGGCCTTTTCTCTCTTCTCTTCCTCTACTGCTACTTTGCACATCCATAAGTGGGTGTCTTCATGCATCCAAGAGGATCCTGACCCTATGGAATGCACAGATTCCGTATCATCTTTGGCTCTATGGATGGGATTCCACTGGATAGGAGGTACATCCCTATGAGAGTAATCTTTGAGATTGACTTTGGTCGTAACACCCAAGTGTTGCAGATACAAAGAATTGGTTCCCCAATCCTGTACCACTTGCAACTGTCGCATGAATGGTCTTCCCAAAATCATCTCATAGGCATGATTTTTGCTGAAGTCACATATAGCAAAGCTATGCTCAAACTCGACACCACAAGTGGTGAGAGTTATTCCTTCTAGCAATCCTAAGGGTCTCTCTATGTGACCATCTGCCATTTGCAATTTCATCCTCGTTGGCCTGAGTGCTGGCTTGCCCCAACGCTTCCATAAGGAGGTGGTGGCAATTGCAACTCCTGCACCTGAGTCCAAAATTGCCTTCGTGGTGTAGTCCTGGTAGGTGATGGGAAGATAGGTGTTCCCTTCTTCACCTTCACACATATCTCCTATCTTATCCAAGGGAATTTCTGGCACTGTCCTATGGGATCCTACCTGGGAACGAGGTTTTGCTATCTCGGGTACTTGTTTGGCTACATGTTTCCATAATTCAGGTCTAACCTTGAGTAGCTCTTCTAACTTGAGATTACACTGCACGTTAGTGTTCTTCACTACCTCTGTATTCCTAGGTATGACTGAGTCGTCGTTCCTTACCATGACTGTGGGTGCTCTCATACATGTGGACTTTGCTTCCCATGGACCTGTGAAGTGGGGTAGCTCCTGTATGGAATTAGACTCAAAGTCCAATCTCTCATTAGACTGAGTACTCTCATGTTCCCCGTAAATAGATGGGATGTCTTGTGGGAATTGGTCGTGTGCATCATCCACAAGTTCAAAGGGAGGGGCGACTTCACTTTCATTATCCCATTTGTCTTCTTGAATCTCTCGTAGGAAATCTGGTGCAAACTGATTCATAGAAGAAGAAGTGTCTGGCTCCGTGGAATTGGGCACATAAGCAACCTGGGAAGGAGGGCTTATTCTATCGTTGGCTCTCTCCTCGTTCTCACGGATGACTGGAGCACAAGCTTCTTAGGGAGGATTTCTTATTCTATTACTTTTCCGAACAGGCTCATACACTTCCTGAGAAGGAATGTAGGCCGTCTGTGGAGGTACGTGAGCTTCCGAGGGAGGCTCATGTACCTTTTGGGGGGGAAAATAAGCTTCTTGGGGAGGCACATGGGCTTCCTGAAGAGGCTGGCTAGTGCGTTCCCTTGCCCTATTCTTTCTTTGGGGGGCAGTTTCCTTTTCTGACTGTGCGATTAGCGTCTCTGTTCTTTCTAAGGAGGGGAAGTTGTCTGGTTTAGTGGAATTGGCCACATAAACTTCCGAGGGGGGATGGTTCATGTTTTTGCTTGCTTTATCTTTTTCTTGATTGTTTTCTTCCTTGGCAGATCTTGCAATTATCCTCTCTAACTTTTCTAGGAATCCATCCAAGTGTAATTGCGTTTCGGCTGAGCCTGAGTAATTGAAAAGGCGACTGGCTTCAAACATAGTCTGAGCCAATGCGACCATTTTCGCACATAGTTTGGTTCTTTCTATCTCTAGGTCAGCTCTAGGATAGCACTTGTCATGATCCGTGACGTTTGGCCCTTCTTGGATTCTGGCCTGATATGCTTTAAGCATCATGTCTATGTCTTCAGGAGTGGGATCGGCTAATACTGATCCAATTTGGGGTGGTGGGTGGGTTACGTGGGGTGTCTTAGAGGGTGGAGGGATGGAGAATGATGGGGATGGTAGCGGTGGGAATGTGTGAGAGTGCGGTTGAGATGTGATCTCTATGATTTTAGCCCTGGTTTCTCGTAGACTTTCCTCAAGTTCACTCATCTTCTTTGCCCATTGCCTTTTCATGCGTTCGCGGCTATCTTTCCAAGCTCTCGTTCTCTTTTTATTTTGGCTCTCCGTATCGCTAGCATCTGGGCTCTTTTCCTGGCCTACCCCCTGGTTTTGTTGCAATGCCTGAGCCCTAGTGACTACCTGTATTGGTGCAGTGGAAGTGACACTTCCTGAGGAGTCTACCACTAACCCAACAACGTTGATAGGGGTGATTTTTGGCATGCAATTGGGGTTCTTTGGGCAATCTCGTAAGAGATGCTCTTTTCCGCAATCTTGGCAAAAGCCTTGGATAGTCAAGGACTGAGGTTGTGTGGGCGGAGGCAAGGGACAATCACGAATGAGGTGATCTCCTTGGCATCTGTAGCACGGTCCTCTTGGGAACGGAGGTCTTACTTGCCTAGATTGAGGCCTAGGATTGGGGTTTGCATACATGACGTTCGTGTAATCTGATTCCCAACTCGGTTCGTTTGTCTCTTCGCTATAATAGGACTCACCATGCTCAGGAGACTGCATGTAGTAGGCCTGGGGGCTATCAACATGTGTAGAGTCAAAGCTATGGTCACTCGGGTCACTTTCAGAAAGCAAGGATGTTACAGGGACTATAGCTCTATTCAGGTTCTCTTCTGCAGCAGTATACTTTACCGGAATCACATTAGCTGGGGCTGGGGGTTGTTGTGCTAGCACAGGCTGAGGCCTTTGTTGGTTTTGATATTGAGGTTGGAAATTTTGTTGTGGCCTGCCATATGGTTGTGGAGGGTACTGGTTCTGGTATCTGCCTTGTTGGTAGGGCTGAGGGTAGGGTTGCCTAACCGCCTGCTTGTTGTATGGGCAATCTTGTGCGGTGTGGTTGGTGTATCTCCGTTCTATGGTGCAGTACTGGCTACTAGGGTTTACTTGGGGTTGAGCCATAATGGGACAGACGTTCGCCATATGGTCACCACCGCATGTATAGCACCTTTTTATAGGAGCAAACCTTGGAATTTGTTTGCTAGTTACTCCTAATTTCTGGGCCACTTTCTCTGCGAGTTCCTCAATTGATGTGGATTGTGTGGAAGAGTGACTAGATGCACCATCTGAATCTTTGTAGATTTTGGACAGCTCTAGCTCTTCTCCTAGGTTGTCTTCAATGTCGATGCACATACGTACACACTCTTCTATAGTCCTAGGGTCTTTCAGATACACGTAGGATCTCAATTTTGGACTCAGCAATCCGTCAAGAAATAAGGCTACTTGTTTAGCAGATGTGGGTAGCTCCGAAATAGGGCACCTTTCAAGATATTATCTAAATCTTCTTCCAGCCAATCTGACAGTTTCTTGGGGGGTCTGTTTGAAACTGAGAATCAATGAGGAGGTATTGTGTCTTATGCCGCTCTTAGAGAACTCTACAATAAATGCCTCTAGGAGTTGGTCTATGCTCCTGAACTGACGCTCATCTAATGGCTGAAACCATGTAAGTGCTGTGTTCCTAAGGGTTAGACCGAAGGCATTGTACTGCGTGAACAGATCCTCAACTTGTTCGGCTCTTAAGACTTGCTTGAACTCCGCCACATGATCATAGGGGTCTCCTGTGCCGTCAAAGTAATTCTTCATGGACTTAACTAGCTGGGTGGGTCTCAAAGTTCGTGTGGGCTCTCTAGGCCTCGGCAGAGGGAATCCATCTACATTTCTTTGGTTCGTGTGGGCTCTAAGCGTCTCAGGTTCTACCCTATTCGTCTCCGTTCTCGTTCTTTCTCTGCCCACTGGATTGGCAAAACTTACTTCTGGTCTATCTTTACTTCTGTCTCTTTGCATACCATGAGCCTGGGATGTTCCAGCTCCAGGGTGACCATAGGATACATTTGATCTTGGTTGGGGGAAAATAAATTCACCCTTCCAAGTGTAGGCATGCCTATCATTTTCTGTCACCACGAAGATTCGTTCTGAAGCATGATCTAGGTAGGTCACTCTGCCTGGGCTATCCGGATCCTTAAACTCATAGATCATGATTGTTCCTATATCAATTGGGTGATCTGGTTTATACCTCCAAAAGGCTTCGTCCGTTTCTCGATTGAGAAGCAAATCTATGCACTTTTTATCTTGGGGGACCCACTCAGGCGTGATAATCCTAGTGAGAACTGATTTACCTCGAGGGGTTCTAGGTTCCACTCCCATGTTTCCTTGTTCCAAGTCGCCTGAGTCCGTTTCTGAAATTACATTTCCAAATTCATCTGTCCTATCTGGATGACTGGTGACTACGTATATGGTTCCTTCCTTGTCCAGGTATGCACCGTTTTCAAACTTGACAGCTGGGTGCTCTAGTCCTATGGATTGGTCAGGGTTTTTAATCTGGACCACAGATCTTCCTAGGCCGTCCTCATAGATGCTAGCACCTAATCGGTTGGTCCTAAGGTATTCCAACTGTGTTTTGTAAGGGCCTTCTACCCTGTACAAGTAAGGCACACCTGAACTTCCCGTAGGTCTGTCCATGCCTTGAGACATCTCTGACTCACTGGTCTCAGAGCTAGGGTAGTTCGATTGGTGGCTCAACTGCTGGGCCCAGGACCTAGCAGTGTGGTTGACACTAGCCTCTGAAGATCTAAGGCTTTGTCTCTCTCTTACTAGGTGTCGTCCTGATCTAAGGTTCATATGCCTATCTAAGTAGCCCAATTCTTTGCCCAGAGTACAACCTCGTTGCCGATCAATTGGTACCAGTCACTTGATTCTTTTTAGTTATTCCTCGTGTGTAAAGTCTTGTCTGCTATTACGTTGTCAGGAATACTTGAATGTTCTTCGTACTTTCAGGTTGATCGTTCCACGTTAGGTTCTTTCCTTTATGTTGTCGACAGTACAGAGATTAAGTTTTTAGCTTGAACTTGAGTTTTTAGGTAGTCTTCAACTTGATAGTGGCCTATCGTCGTCCTGACTTACTCCTACTTCTAATCGTTCTTAGCCTAAGCTAGGAATTGACGAAGAGGAGTTGAGAATATTCCGACCTTTCTTGCCGAACCTTGCTCTCTAGTGCTCGAGAAGTTGATTCTCAAGCGTGCGCAACACCCTTGCTTGGATACTCTCAGTTGCTTCTCAATAGGCCTGCATAAATCCCAAGATTAGCTCCAAGTAGACCTTTCAATTGACAGACAATTTATTTCAGACACTTTTTTAATGACCCTTGTTCCCCCTTTTGCATTGTTAGAGATTTACTCTAGAGCTCCCTTGGTGTTCCTACCCCTCAGTGTGTCAACTTCCAAATATCCTATCTAAAAATCAACGCGTTATTCTTATAAAAAACAGTTGAGGGCGTGTAGTATATGTCACGAGCTTTCCGACAAGCCCTAGAGCTCAGAAAATGGATTTCGTATGAAAAAGTTATGACCGTTCAGGGTTTAGGGGTTTCACTAGACAAACAGAACCTTTCGGGGGTTTTAATGCATTTTCTAAGGCCTTCGTAAGTAGATGAGTACATGAAAGTGCAAGTATGCCCAAAATTTAGCCTAAATTTCCAAAAATTCACACCTTAATTTTTTGCCGAAAATGCCTGTCTATCGCGATAGACGATGTCTGTCGCGATAGACACAATCTATCGTGGGGGCTGTCTGTCGCGATAGACGGTGTCTGTCGCGATAGACGGTGTCTGTCGCGATAGACGGTGTCTGTCGCGGATTTCTGTCTGTCGCGATAGACGGTGTCTGTCGCGATAGACAGTATCTGTCGCGGATTTCTGTCTGTCGCGATAGACGGTGTCTGTCGCGATAGACGGTATCTGTCGCGGATTTCTGTCTGTCGCGATAGACGGTGTCTGTCGCGATAGACGGTATCTGTCGTGAAATTCTGTCTGTCGCGATAGACGGTGTCTGTCGTGAAATTCTGTCTGTCGCGATAGACGGTGTCTGTCGCGATAGACGGTATCTGTCGTGAAATTCTGTCTGTCGCGATAGACGGTGTCTGTCGCGATAGACGGTGTCTGTCGCGATAGACGGTGTCTGTCGTGAAATTCTGTCTGTCGCGATAGACGGTGTCTGTCGCGATAGACGGTATCTGTCGTGAAATTCTGTCTGTCGCGATAGACGGTGTCTGTCGCGATAGACGCTATCTGTCGCGGATTTCTGTCTGTCGCGATAGACGGTGTCTGTCGCAATAGATGGTATCTGTCGTGAAATTCTGTCTGTCGCGATAGACGGTGTCTGTCGCGATAGACAGAAAAAACGCAAATTTTTGAAAAACTTCTAGTGATCTAGAATGCCCTCAAGGTGTAGGTTACAGTGCTACTCATGCATTCACAAAATGTTAAGATTTTCTGTCTGTCGCGATAGACAGAGATCGTCGTCTCGGGAACTGTGCAGAGCCTGTCGTACCTGCGCACACTGCTGGGGATGATGGTACAGCAAAAACCTGCAAAATAGCTCAAGAAAACATGCAAAAACAGCGCATGCAAATTCGCTCTCTCGCTCTCTCTCACAAGTGAAATGAGGGAAATGAGGTGGAGATGGGGATATAGTAAAAAAACTGAAATTTTTGCGATGATGGAGATGGAGGTGGGAGATGGTGATGATGATGATGAAGATGGTGAAGAAAGTAAAAGAAACCGATGAGAGTGAAGAAAATACCTACGACTCCAACGCGTCAACTCTACGTCTTACCATCACACGCTCGTCCTCAAAGCTCGATCCCCGGCAACGGCGCCAAAATTTGGTGTAGCTCAATGATGAGTAGCACCTCCTTTAATGTCAATCCGGGAAGACGTGAGGATGGTATGAAGACCTCGAGCAAGTGGCGGCACAAGTGCGTGAGTGAGAAGCACACTAGCATGCACACACATACACACACACGCGCACACACGGCAAGACAAAGAGTGAGAATCAATGGAGCTTTTAGATTACTTTCAAAATGCTCTTACAAGTTCGTTTCAATTATCATCCCACCTCAAAAATGAGCTCTCTAGCTCTTTTTATAGTTTTTGACTAGTTTTGGCCCTGTCCAGACCTAGTGTCCGGCCTAGTTAAAAATTAGGTTCCAGGGCTTATTTGAGGGCTCAAACGAAGTCTAAAAATTATGAAAATTGGTACGATGGTACTTCTAATACTCCTCAAGCTCGAGGACTCCTCGGCTTGCACAAAATTGAGTCTATTCTACCAAAAACGGGATTTACAATGTTTGTGTAGTGATTATAATCACTTGAGTTGTACATAATCTATGGAAAAAAAATGATCTGGCCTTGTTGCCGTATTGTGCATGACTCCTTTGTTGCTTTGTATGCCAACATAAGGCAACCAATCGACCTGTTCGGATTCTTAAGCAAATTATCAGAGTGTCTGGTGGTAGTGGTTCATTGTTTGATGGAACTACCAAGTCCGGTGAGCTTTCGATGGAAGCTGAAGTGATCGAAGGCTTGAGTAAGGCAACCAATCGACCTGTTGGGATTCTTAATAGTGATGAAGGTTAAGTAAGGTGTGGGAAAAAACATTATAGGGCCTCTATTTCATCAAGCCTTGTCCAATCCAAGAACCTTGTAGGAAATTTTTGTTATTACTATCTTAACTGGAAACATTCAAGGTAGGGCAAAGAGAGATTTTCACATTGGTGCCAGCCACGAGGCTTGGAATATAAGCTTTGTTAGAGGTATAAGATATACTTTGAAGGAAAGACTTCGTGATACATGCCTGTAACACATTCGATGAAAGTTATCCCAAGCTCGGTGACAATACAGTACCATTCGCCAGAGGTTTGGAATTTGGATTAGTGTCTGGTGGTAGTGGTTCATTATTCGATGGAACTACCAAGTCCGGTGAGGTTTTGATGGAAGCTGAAGTGATCGGAGGCTTGAGTAAGGCAACCAATCGACTTGTTGGGATTCTTAAGCAAATTATCGGAGTGTCTGGTGGTAGTGGTTCATTGTTCGATGGAACTACCAAGTCCGGTGAGCTTTCGATGGAAGCTGAAGTGATCGGAGGCTTGAGTAAGGCAACCAATCGACCTGTTGGGATTCTTAATAGTGATGAAGGTTAAGTAAGGTGTGGGAAAAAACATTATAGGGTCTCTATTTCATCAAGCCTTGTCCAATCCAAGAACCTTGTAGGAAATTTTTGTTATTACTATCTTAACTGGAAACATTCAAGGTAGGGCAAAGAGAGATTTTCACATTGGTGCCAGCCACGAGGCTTGGAATATAAGCTTTGTTAGAGGTATAAGATATACTTTGAAGGAAATACTTCGTGATACATGCCTGTAACACATTCGATGAAAGTTATCCCAAGCTCAGTGACAATACAGTACCATTCACCAGAGGTTTGGAATTTGGATTAGTGTCTGGTGGTAGTGGTTCATTGTTCGATGGAACTACCAAGTCCGGTGAGCTTTCGATGGAAGCTGAAGTGATCGGAGGCTTGAGTAAGGCAACCAATCGACCTGTTGGGATTCTTAAGCAAATTATCACAGTGTCTGGTGGTAGTGGTTCATGTTCGATGGAACTACAAAGTCCGGTGAGCTTTCGATGGAAGCTGAAGTGATCGGAGGCTTGAGTAAGGCAACCAATCGACCTGTTGGGATTCTTAATAGTGATGAAGGTTAAGTAAGGTGTGGGAAAAAACATTATAGGGCCTCTATTTCATCAAGCCTTGTCCAATCCAAGAACCTTGTAGGAAATTTTTGTTATTACTATCTTAACTGGAAACATTCAAGGTAGGGCAAAGAGAGATTTTCACATTGGTGCCAGCCACGAGGCTTGGAATATAAGCTTTGTTAGAGGTATAAGATATACTTTGAAGGAAAGACTTCGTGATACATGCCTGTAACACATTCGATGAAAGTTATCCCAAGCTCGGTGACAATACAGTACCATTCGCCAGAGGTTTGGAATTTGGATTAGTGTCTGGTGGTAGTGGTTCATTGTTCGATGGAACTACCAAGTCCGGTGAGCTTTCGATGGAAGCTGAAGTGATCGGAGGCTTGAGTAAGGCAACCAATCGACTTGTTGGGATTCTTAAGCAAATTATCGGAGTGTCTGGTGGTAGTGGTTCATTGTTCGATGGAACTACCAAGTCCGGTGAGCTTTCGATGGAAGCTGAAGTGATCGGAGGCTTGAGTAAGGCAACCAATCGACCTGTTGGGATTCTCAATAGTGATGAAGGTTAAGTAAGGTGTGGAAAAAACATTATAGGGCCTCTATTTCATCAAGCCTTGTCCAATCCAAGAACCTTGTAGGAAATTTTTGTTATTACTATCTTAATTGGAAACATTCAAGGTAGGGCAAAGAGAGATTTTCACATTGGTGCCAGCCACGAGGCTTGGAATATAAGCTTTGTTAGAGGTATAAGATATACTTTGAAGGAAAGACTTCGTGATACATGCGTGTAACACATTCGATGAAAGTTATCCCAAGCTCGGTGACAATACAGTACCATTCGCGAGAGGTTTGGAATTTGGATTAGTGTCTGGTGGTAGTGGTTCATTGTTCGATGGAACTACCAAGTCCGGTGAGCTTTCGATGGAAGCTGAAGTGATCGGAGGCTTGAGTAAGGCAACCAATCGACCTGTTGGGATTCTTAAGTAAATTATCAGAGTGTCTGGTGGTAGTGGTTCATTGTTCGATGGAACTACCAAGTCCGGTGAGCTTTCGATGGAAGCTGAAGTGATCGGAGGCTTGAGTAAGGCAACCAATCGACCTGTTGGGATTCTTAATAGTGATGAAGGTTAAGTAAGGTGTGGCAAAAAACATTATAGGGCCTCTATTTCATCAAGCCTTGTCCAATCCAAGAACCTTGTAGGAAATTTTTGTTATTACTATCTTAACTGGAAACATTCAAGGTAGGGCAAAGAGAGATTTTCACATTGGTGCCAGCCACGAGGCTTGGAATATAAGCTTTGTTAGAGGTATAAGATATACTTTGAAGGAAAGACTTCGTGATACATGCCTGTAACACATTCGATGAAAGTTATCCCAAGCTTGGTGACAATACAGTACCATTCGCCAGAGGTTTGGAATTTGGATTAGTGTCTGGTGGTAGTGGTTCATTGTTCGATGGAACTACCAAGTCCGGTGAGCTTTCGATGGAAGTTGAAGTGATCAAAGGCTTGAGTAAGGCAACCAATCGACCTGTTGGGATTCTTAAGCAAATTATGGATCGTAATCTGGAACCAAGAGCTTCTATTGATCTACTTGTGTAAGATGAATTCTTTGACTTGGGGAGTAACCAAAGAGTTTTAGTTGTTGATTATCTATCAAGAGAGTGGGATCCTACACGTTTCTTGAAAATTACATTTCTAGAAGGCTCATTTCTCAACCATAAACCCGTAGAATTTGAAAATAATAGTGAGTTGCTACCTCTAGAGGGGTCGTCAAATAGTTGTGTAACAAGTCATCCTATAGACACCTTTGAGGCACAAGAGTCAGAACAACTGGTAGATCTTCATCTCGGCCATATGGAGGATTATCAGAATCAACAACAAAAACATCAACAACAACAACAACAACAACAAGAAGAATAGTATCAATAGAAGCATCAACAATAGCAAGAATAGCAGGGCGGTCATCAAAGACCCTCCACTTGGGGGGTTATCTATGAAAAGTTTGGGGGTTTCCCTAGCAATGATCGAGATGACATGTAAATAATTTTGAGATTAAGTATGTAGTGTTGAATAATCCAACGGACCGAGCATATAAAGCTATTGTGTTCCAATCGACTCTGGTGAATGAAGCATGC
The DNA here is from genome assembly GCA_020310875.1 of Ceratopteris richardii. Lineage (NCBI taxonomy): Eukaryota > Viridiplantae > Streptophyta > Polypodiopsida > Polypodiales > Pteridaceae > Ceratopteris > Ceratopteris richardii. The sequence continues at coordinate 171,780,494 of CM035420.1, read as the reverse complement.
TGCTCGATGGCTGAAGGACTACAATATTAACCATTTTATGTTGTATGACGACGTGAAGAAAGCCTTCTTAGAACGCTTCAGATTAAAAGCAAACATTGCAGATACCTTCGATTACTTACAAAATAAGAGGTAGAAACCACATCTAAGTGTACAGGAATATCCAACCCCGTTTGTACCCATTTATGGCAGTTGCCCGTAGCTCATTTGAATTTTCCAGATGACGTAATAACCCAATGGTTCATTAATTGAATGAATCCCCCAATTAAAACATATAATGATTATTCATTGCATTGGTGGAATGACCCTCGATGCGGTAACCATTATGGCACTCCAATTAGAACACAAAGTGGATGCTTTTACAGATGACCTAGAATGGTTAAATGTTGGAAAAAGTAAAAGCGATGATCCGTTAAAAGAGGTCTATCGTAATAAATAAAAATCCTGGACATGTTGCAAATAATTGCACTCTTGATCATATTTATTATGCAATTTGTGACACCACTAGCAATGCAAGAGAGACTTGTCCATATAACACCAAGATTCAGAATCAGCTAATGGTGAATGTTGTTCTGCAAGAACAGGGGCAACCAAGGACTAGCTACGTTCCACCTCATTTGAGAAATACAACTTATACAAGTTATACTAGTTATAGAGGTGGATGCATAGAGACCTTTAATTAGACTTAGTGGAACAAGGACCAAACTGGTAGTAGTTCGAGTTTACCTCCGCCACGCTACCATTTTTGAGAGAAAGTGGAACGCATCCAAAGGCAATGTAAGGATGCCCAAGAGTAAACAAAAAAAGAGCGGAAAAACCCAATGGCCAACATGGTTCAAAGTTCCACAGTAGACACGCATGCAATAGTAGTTCAAACACGTTTCAGTAAGACGCTCCATCCGATCGCTAAAATTTTTGAACCAGATGTAAAGGAACAACAGTGCATATTTACTAAGGCAACTCAATGGGTTAGAGAAGAACCACCAGTCTTTTTTGATCCTGTACCAGTAACCCAACACAAAGTTGGACCATCAAAATCCACATTGGATTCGGTCAAAGTTCGGTCAGCAATTTCACTTCAATAACAGACTTGAGTAGTTCAAGTGCTGCGTGGGACATTTTGTCCAAAGCTTTGATCACTATTCCTTTGGAATAGCTTTTAACCTTGGTACAAAGAATTCGACAATAATTTCAAAACAGATCGTTTACAACTCAACGGGTGCACCGGCCATAGCTATAATTCATCCAAAAATCGATGATAGGATAGACCATGTTGTTCCCTTAATTACTAATAATCATAATATTTCTCAGGTATTAATTGATGGAGGGTTACGCGTGAATATTGCCATAGTAGCACTTTGAAAGAAGTTGGGATGGAACCATATCAAACCTGTTAATGTTCTTGTGCGTATGGCCGATTGGTTCTAAGCTTATTCGATCAGGTTGGTATGAGATATCCCTATTACCCTATAGGGAGTAGTATTTAAAATGACCTTCATACTGATGGAATTGCCAGAATCTAGTTTAGATTTCAGTCTACTATTCGATCGATCTTGGTTAAAACAAGCTAAAGCATTACAAGATTGGTCTTCCCAAGAACTTGTTTTTAAGTGCAACCATCCGAAATAACTGGTTCCCCTTGATGATATGAAACCTTGTGACTTGCATGCACGACCTTATGTTGTCGAGCCCGTTGCATATGATAGAGGGATTTTTAGATGATGGGGAGGAAGCATTTCTAACTGCTAATCACGTTTTTTATCTTTGGGAACAATCGATTTATAACATGTGTTGGACAATTGGTCTCTAGTGACCTATATGGTGCAATTGTTTATGGATGACACTGTTAGGGGAACTAAAAATTTCCTAGGCTCTCAGGATATGAGTCAATTGTTTCAATACCCGGAAGACTTCTCCCTACCTCGGTAGTCCTATGTGTTGGAAGACTAATTAGTCACTTGTAACTTAGGAGATGAAGCTAACCCACGTCTAGTAAAGATCAAAGCCAGGCTGACTCCTACATTTCAGGAGGAATTGCTTACCCTATTGAAAGAATTTACTGATGTTTTTGCTTGGGATTATCGTGATATGAAGGGGTTGGACCCTTGTATTTACCAACATCATGTAGTTTTAAAACTAGATGCAAGACCTGCTAGACAACAGAGATATCCAATGAGTCCTAATTATGCTCAATAGGTGAAAGAGGAATTAGATAGGCCATTGAAGGTTGGATTTATCGTCCCCGTGGAGCACACGAAGTGGATTTCTCCTATAATAATCGTCCCTAAAAAGAACAAACAATTGCGTATATGTGTTGATTATCGTAAGTTGAATGTGGCTATAGTGACGAGCCCTTTTCATTTGCCTTTCCTCGATAGTATGTTGGGTGACATAGCAGGGTGTGAGATGTATTCTTTTTTGGATGGCTATAGTGGATATAATCACGTTCGAATGGTTGAGGTTGACATTCTGAAAACTACTTTTATTACTAACTTGGGAGCCTACACATGTATTGTGATGTGGTTCGGCTTAGGAAATGCACCCAGCAGGTTCTAACGCTGCATGCAAGAGATATTTGCACCATATCTCGTTTTCCAGTGATGTTGCAGTACATTTACAGTGTCCCAGGTGTTGTTTTATGAAGTGTAGAGAATATCATCTATGCTTAAACCCGAATAAGTCTATTTTCGCTATGTCTTGCAGAAATCTCTTGGGTCACATCATATCCAAACATGTTATACATGTGGATCTCTACAAATTTTGAGTAATTTTTGATGTGCCACAACCCACAAAACCCAAGGTAATTATGCGCTTCTTAGGGTAGATTCACTGACATGGCTTCCATCTTCGTTGGCCACATACCTCTTACACTCTTGACTACTATAGCCTCATGCCAATTTCATTGGACTGATGAATGCCAACTCAGATTTGATTGACTTAAAACTCTGCTTATGAAGGCACCAATTCTCTAGCCATCAAATTGGCAACTACCGTTCCATGTGTTCATGGATGCATCTGATATCGCTATGGGTAGTGTCCTCATGCAACAACAGGATCAATGGTATAGACCAATTTTTTATGCGAGTAGATGCCTAAGCTCAGCCGATCATAATTATTCTATCATGGAACCAGAAGGTGTAGGTCTAATATACTCTATAGAGAAGTTCGGACACTATTTTCTTGGCCAAAAATTCACCTTTCATGTAGACCAAGCGGCTTTATTTTACCTTGTACGGCAACAACATTTGGGTGGGTGATTGGCTTGCTGGGTATTACTACTTTAGGAGTTTGATTATGATGTGGTACACTGCCCAAGCATGGCACATACAATTGCCAATTTTTTGTCATGACTAGATTCCGATGAATCGTCGGAGGAAATAGATGACTCATCTCCTACTATCTATGTAACTAGTACACCAATTGTAACTGACACTGCTTTACTTGTGGCCAATTCTTACTATGATACACTCATGATTTTCTTCACTACTGGTTGTCCACCAGGTATGGTGTCTAACACGGCCCATCGAAAACTCCCAATTTACAACCAATGTTTTCGAATCATTATCAGTCAATTATATTATGTCGATCATTGTGGCACATTACTCCATTGTATGCCTCCTCATGAAGTACCCTTTGTGATACACATGGCACATACTATTCCCTCCAATGGGCATTTTTTGATGGATTTAAACCACCAAAAAAATTTGCGGAGATGCTTATGGTTGCCTACAATGCAGTAAGATGTGTATAATTATGTTAAACAATGTGATGCTTATCAGCGGATAGGCTAGCGACTACAGTGGAAATATTTTCCTCTTCAACCAATCCTACCTTTGCAGCCCTTCTAGAAATGGGGGCTAGATTTCATTAGACCCATTACACCTCCGGCTATTTCCACTAATAACCAATATATTCTAACCTGTACTGATTATGCTATGAGATGGGCTGAAGCTTGGGTAGTTTGGTCTGCTACATCTTGGATGGTGGCTAAGTGCTTGTTGCGAGATGTGTTCCTTAGGTATTGCTTATTGATGGAAATTGTCTTCGATTGAGGGACCCACTTTGTTAACACTCTTATTCAAGTTTTGACTCATACATTTATTGCGAACATTTGTTTTATGTAGGGTACAAGTTTCAAATTATGTAAATACTATTGGGAAGTCTTCAAATACTTCAAGAAGGATCATATTATTCATAAAATATAGCCAAAATAACACGTGAGTTCTAGAACATGGTGAGTCAAATTAGTGAGTCACAAGGGAGCTGCAGTGGTGTCCTAGTGGAAGGTCGATATGGCTAGTTCTCAAAGTCCATCAATACTTTGCTTATTTATGCACTTGAGTCATGTAATACCTCCACCCAAGTGTCTACCACGAATTTAGATGTATTAGGAAGGTTTTATATTAGTTCCCCATGCTATAAAAAGAGGAGAGAAGTTGTGATCTTGTGGGAAGTCCAAGAGAGTCATATGTGTATCTCTACGCTGCTATAGTTTTGTATACAGAGATTGCAGAGCTTGTATCTCCTTCATTATATAACCAAATTACATGTTTGATAGCTCATTAGAAAGATCTTATTCTCTACTTTCATACTCTCAATTTTCATAATCATTGGATTTGAGAGCTAAGAGCAGTACGCTCTGCAAGTAGTGTGTGTTCTCGGGTTTCACCCCTACTGAAGGTCTCGATTAAACCTCAAACTTGCAGAGGTCATATCTCCTTGTGTATTTATCCAAATTGAGTGTTCTTTGGCTCATTGGAAAGCTCTTGGTCTCTAGTATATGTTCTTAAAAGAGTTTTAAAAAATTCTTAGCGAGTAAAGAACAGTAAGCTCTGCAAGCATGATTGGTTTTTTGTGATGAAGTTTGTGAGAAGGTCAACTTGTTCCTAGGGGGTTCCACCTACTTCCAGCTATATTTTGGAGGTCAATGAACTCCAACATTGTTATCAAAGCAAGGAATGGAAGCTTGGAGAAGGTTATAATACCTTGCTGAAGAAATTGAAGCTATTGGAGTAGTGGTTCATCATCGACACTACACAAAGGTAGAAGGAGATAGCAAGGAGGCATCTCAAGCATCATTCAAGCAAAGAAAGGTGCATAAACTTTATTAAAAAGGTAAATCTCATACTTTGTTTTATCACACATATCCAAAAGGAGGAAGTTTGGTATTTACACAATGGGCGATCAACATGCAAAAATAGAGAAGCTTGATAAGAACAACTATCAAGCATGGCGATTTAGAATCACAGCATACTTGCAAGGTAGAGGCTTGTATGGTTTGATTGATGGAACGGATATCAAACCTATATTACCAGAGGATCCAAATCAGCAACAATTGAGGGAGTTTAGACTTTGGAATGAAAGAGACAAAAGGGATATATTCATTTTATCACAAAATATTCAAGATTCAATGGTAGGACACATACAAGATCTAGACACAAGTAGAGATGTTTGGCTTGCATTGGAAAGGTTGTATGCTACATGTGCAAGAGCAAGGAAGATTCAACTAAAAAATGAGTTGAATAACATAAAGAAAGATACGAGGACATCGGTCAATGATTACTTGTTGAAGGTTAAAGAGATTGCAGATCAACTAGGATCAATTCAAGCTCATGTGGAGGACGACGACTTGGTTGCACATACTCTCAACGGACTCAAGAATGATGAGAAATGGAAACCATTAATTACTTCAGTTTATGTTAGAGGAGAATTACCAGACTTTGATAAGCTTGTTGCTCTCATGGTCACGGAGGAGATGAATCTAAATGGTTCTACTTCAAATAAAAAAGGATCTGAAGGACAAGCTCTTTATGCAGGATCATCAAGAGGTGGAAACAGAGGTAGAAGAGGTTCAAATAGAGGTCGAGGAAGAAGGAGCGATGATCAAGGGACTTCAAGTGGCTTCTTCAACACAAGAGGAAGAGGAAGATCAAGCGCTAGAGGTACGAGAGGCAACTACAACTACAATCAAAGACAAAGGAGTGAAGATAACAACAATTGCTATATATGTGGAAGGTATGGACACTATGCCAAAGATTGTTATCAAAATGAAAATAATCAAGGTGGTAATCGAAGAGGAGGCTATTCAAGAAGAGGTAAACAACAAGGAAATTATGCAGTTGAAGGTAAAAGTGATGATTATGATTCTCTTCTTATGATGAATGTAGAAACTAAGATGAAATGCAATAGTGATGTATGGTATGTAGATAGTGGTTGCTCTAACCATATGTCACATGATGCTTCATGGTTTTCTAATATGCATAATCCTTCATGTAAAGGTCATGTTGAAATAGGAGATGATACAACACATAAGATTATGCAGGTTGGAGATGTTGTTATGCAGGATAAGAGCGAGACAAATTGCTTAAAGGATGTACTTTATGTGCCAACGATCACTAAGAATTTGATGTTAGTTGGTCAAATGGTAGAAAAGGGTTTGCAAATAAGATTTAATCATGCAGGTTGCCTCATTGAGGATCCAAAGCAAAGAAGGTTAATTGCTAGAGGTCAAAAACAAGGTAGATTGTTTACATTCAAGGTAAATCCAAATCATACAAACTATTTCTCTTATGGTATGCATCGAATAGCACAGCTTGATCTATGGCACAAAAGGATTGGACACATGAATGTACACAGGTTAAAGGAGCTATCAAAGAAGAGGATTGTTGAAGGATTACCTGATCTTACTAAGCCACATATGGTGCATCTTTGTGAAGCATGTCAAATGGGCAAGCAGAGTAGACAACCTTTCAAGCATTCAAGCTATGTAAGCAGTGGATTCCTAGACCTTATACAGACGGACGTATGGGGTCCTACTAAAGAGGCATCCTTGGCTGGTAATAAGTACTATGTATCATTCATTGATGATCATAGTAGAATGACATTTGTGTATTTCATTAAACATAAGAGTGAGGTCTTTGATTGTTTCAAAAATTTTAAATCATTTGTCGAGAAGCAAACAGGAAGATATGTTAAGAAGCTAAGATCCGATGGAGGGGAAGAGTATTTCTCTCAAGATTTTACTGATTTTTTGTATGATGAAGGTATCAAAAGAGAAGTTACATGCAAGTATACTCCACAACAAAATGGAGTCGCAGAAAGAAGAAACAGAATCATAACAGAAGCATCTAGAAGCATGCTAAATGATATGTGTTTGCCTAATTCTTTTTGGGCTGAAGCTGTTAGCACAAGTGTGTACATTATGAATAGAGTACCTACTGGTGGAGTTCATCATTTGACACCATATGAGGTGTGGCATGGAAGGAAACCAAGTGTAAGTCATTTGAAAGTATTTGGTTGTGTATGTTATGTACATGTACCTAGTGAAGTGAGATCAAAACTTGATATGAAATCAGAAAAGTGTATATTTATTGGTTATGCAGATACTCAAAGAGGATATAGATGTTATAATCCTCATACCAATAAGGTGGTTGTTTCAAGAGATGTAAACTTTGATGAATCACTTTCATGGTATGTAGATAAGAAAAGTTTGCAGGTCATAAATGGAGATGAAGAAGATATAGGTGAAGGAGATGAGTGCTCACCTCAGCCCACAAGAAGTTTAAGTGATGAGAAAAGTGGTTTGGGTGAAGAAAGAGAGCTACCTTTCAATGAAAGATTAAGGCAAGAGTCACCTCCAAGTGTTAAAAGTAAAGGTTAACTCAAACTTGTTGAAGTTAATGATGAAGGAGAGGAAATTAGTAATGTATGTGAGTATGGAGAATCATCAAAGGTTCCTAATAAGAAAGGAAAAGCATCTACATTGGAGGTAAGAAGAACTTCAAGAGTGAGTAAGCAACCTCAAAGGTATACTTATGAATCTTTCATGAATACTCATTATGCTTCTATGACAAAAGTTGAGCACGAAAATGAACCCACATGTTATGATGAGACAAACGGAGATGAAAAGTGAGAGAAAGCAATGAGAGAAGAAATGGAAGCACTACAGGATAACAAGACTTGGAATTTAGTTCCAAAGACACCAAAACAAAATGTAATTGGTTGCAAGTGGGTTTTTAAGATTAAAAGAAATAGTGTTGGTAGTGTGTCAAGATATAAGGTTAGACTTGTAGCAAAAGGATATAATCAAACTCAAGGATTGGATTATGAGGAAACATTTAGTCCAGTAGCAAACATGGCAACAGTGAGAAATTTGTTGGCTTTAGCTGCAAGTAAAAGGTGGAATATATATCAACTCGATATAAAGAATGCCTTTCTTAATGGTGAGTTAAATGAAGAAGTGTATATGTCACAACCAGATGGTTATGTGGATGCAAAATATCCTAATCATGTATGCAGGTTAAAGAAGACATTGTATGTTCTTAAACAGTCACCAAGGGCATGGAATGCAAGGTTGGTAAAGTATCTTATGCTGCAAGGATACACAGCGAGTCATGCTGATCCTTCACTTTATGTAAAACATGTAGATGACATGTGTGTCTATGTATGCATTTATGTGGATGACTTGTTGATTACACGGATGATGCAAAAGCAATTGAAGAGATAAAAGGTAATTTGGGAAAGGAATTTAAAATTTCAGATCTTGGTTTGCTTAGATACTTTCTTGGGATTGAAATTGTGTATAGCGATGAAGGTATGTGGTTGATACAGAGAAAGTATATATGTGATATGCTGAAAAGGTTTGGTATGCAGGAATGTAAATTTGTTTCTACTCCAATGGAATGTAATGTAAAGTTGAGTGCAAATAGAAGGTGATGAATTGCATGATATGAATGCATATAGATCCATGGTAGGATCTTTGATTTATGCAACAAAAACTAGACCTGATATATGCTATGCAATGGGAGTATTGCCACAGTTTATGCATGAACCTAGAGTACCTCATATGCATGCAGCAAAAAGAGTGCTTAAGTATTTGAAAGGTACCATGAACGAAGGATTATTTTATAGTCATGATGCTGATCTAACTCTTAAAGTCTTTAGTAATGCAGATTGGGCTGGAAACAAAGATGATAGAAGATCCACAAGTGGATATGTGGTAATAGCAGGAAACAAGACATTAACATGGAGTTCAAAGAAACAGCCTACAGCTGCTTTATCTTCTACAGAGGCTGAGTATAGAGGTTTAGCATTGGCTACTACTAAGGTTATGTGGTTTAAAAATTTGTTTCATGACTTGAATGTGCAGGTTGATGTACCACTAAAATATGGGGATAACTTGAGCAGCATTCATATGACCTCAAATCCTATTTTTCATGCTAGAACAAAGCATATAGAGGTTCACTATCATTATGTTCGAGAGAAGGCCATAAAAAATGAAGTACAAGTTTCTTTTGTGGGAACAAAGGATCAAGTTGCAGATATATTCACCAAATCCTTGGATGGACCAAAGCTTCAAAGATTCAACTATATTCTTGGCATGAAGGAAATACCCTTTGAAACTTGAGGGGGAGAATGTTGCGAACATTTGTTTTATGTAGGGTACAAGTTTCAAGTTATGTAAATACCTTTGGGATGTCTTCAAATACTTCAAGAAGGATCATATTATTCATAAAATATAGCCAAACTACCACGTGAGTTCTAGAACATGGTGAGTCAAATTAGTGAGTCACAAGGGAGCTGCAGTGGTGTCCTAGTGGAAGGTCGATGTGGCTAGTTCTTAAAGTCCATCAATACTTTGCTTATTTGAGCACTTGAGTCATGTAATACCTCCACCCAAGTGTCTACCATGAATTTAGATGTATTAGGAAGGTTTTATATTAGTTCCCCATGCTATAAAAAGAGGAGAGAAGTCGTGATCTTGTGGGAAGTCCAAGAGAGTCATATGTGTATCTCTACGCTGCTATAGTTTTGTATACAGAGATTGCAGAGCTTGTATCTCCCTCATCATATAACCAAATTACATGTTTGATAGCTTATTAGAAAGCTCTTACTGTCTACCTTCATACTGTCAATTTTCATAATCATTGGATTTGAGAGCTGAGAGCAGTACTCTCTACAAGTAGTGTGTGCTCTCGGATTTCACCCCTGCTGAAGGTTTCCATTAAACCTCAAACTTGCAGAGGTCATATCTCCTTGTGTATTTATCCAAATTGAGTGTTCTTTGGCTCATTGAAAAGCTCTTGGTCTCTATTATATGTAGTTAAAAGATTTTTAAAATTTTCTTAGCTAGTAAAGAACAGTAAGCTCTGCAAGCATGACTTGTTTTTTGTGATGAAGTTTGTGAGAAGGTCAACTTGTTCCTAGGGGATTCCACCTACTTCCAGCTATATTTTGGAGGTCAATAAAAATAAAACCTTACTGATCATGTTGAAGAAACTTATTCTAAATTGCCTTGAGCATTAGGATCAGCTTTTGCCTACTGTGTTGTGGGCTTATCGTACAACATATAAATTCACCACTGGTTGTACACCATTTAAATCGGCTTATAGATTGGAGGCCATTGCACCAATGGAGCTAATTGTACCTAGTTATGTGTGGCCTTGGAGAAGAAATTATTTCTTGATGAATTAGTCCCTACTCGAATTGATACTCTTTCTTGATGAACAAAGGCTGGAGATTTTTCTACTATTACAAGAAGTTCAGTTATGCCAAGCTAAAACTCATGATCATTTTCTTCAGAATCTAGTATTTAAAGTTAGACAATTGGTGTTATTCTATAATTCTAAATTGGACCATGCAATAGGCAAATTTAAACTTCAGTGGTTTGGACCATACCATATCTCTACCCAACTTGGCCCGGCTACATTCTGGTTATCTAGAGTAATCAGATCAGTTCTTCCTAACCATGTTAATGGCTCTAAACTACGACCCTATTGTCCACCATCCATGATTGTTTGACACCTACGACCACCATAAACTTATTGTATTGCCTTTCGTTATTTTTGAGTTTATTATTTGACTATAAATTCGTTCGCACTTCTCACTTCGGATTTTTAATTGTCGTATGTACCTTGTAAATCCGTGCCACCCTCCACCCTTTATCTTTTCTTGGAGTATAACCTTTATGATTCACATCGATCGGGGATAGTTGTGTTGCTCACTTCTATGATTAATCGCATGTAGTTGTCCTACATGATTTATTATTAAAATGTGATTTTTTGTACTCTTTCTCTATTACCTGCATGTGCTACTCTCTTGCACTCTATGTGTGCTCTATCGTGCTAGTGCTTGTTGTGTGCTATGCTAGTGTTTGTGTTGCTTGGGCCATGGAGGCTCTGTCACACATTACTACGTTTTGCATTGGCATTCTGGATGAGCTCATTGAGTACCTTTGGGTACGTGCCTTGATTCAGTTTGCCAAATTGCCATGGCATAATGTGCACACTCACTCATTGTCATTTACCCTTGCTCAGGCTATTACTGACTATCCATCTACGGCTATGGCATGACCGATTGTCTCCCCATACATTACCATTCATATTACTATTTCCACTGTTGTGGACCACTTCCATCTCGCAAAAGAGGGTAAAATTGAGGTTCCCCAACTCCCGCTCGCCATTATGAATCAGTTGTTTCCCCCCAAATCATTCAATGAGTATGCGATAATGTGCCACCCCGCCCCTAAGTGTCACACACTATACTTTCTTGTATCATCCCTTAATTTTCAAAAATGTAATTATGGAATTTCTAGACCAATCTATTCCATCATTGATGTGGCTTCACGTGAGTCCATCAATTGGGCACTCTTGTACTTCCGCCACATTCACAAGGAATGTCAAGCAGTTGCCTAAGAGTGAATTTTTGTGCACCGGGCTCCTCCATATGTTTTCCTTTCTTGTACCTATTGTGGTTGCATCTGACGTCCCATCTCCTCCTCTTCTTCCTATGGAAAATTCCTCTCATATGGATAATGTGGACAACGATGACAAAGTACTAATGTGCTTCCCAAAGAAGCTTCATCGTGTGGCTCTTGCATCTTATCTGGCGTCTAGTGCCTCTTCCATTATGATTTCTTCTGGCCTTCATCTTACCTTGAAGGATGGTTCCACTATTGTCGCCGCGGCCACCACCGTTGTGGAAAATGTTTCTGTAACAGTTGTGGCAGTGGAAGGAATCAGTAAGGAGGTGGCCGAAGCTTTTACTACCCCTCTTACTTCTCCATCCAAGGCGTGCCTTGCCTTTTCATCACCTCCCCTATCTACGACCGCCCACGATGTCATCATTTCCCTCATTGATGAACTACTCAATCGTCTGGCCTCCCCAACAAAGGAAGTTCAAGAAGTGGCTACCATACCCATTCCCACTTTTCCCCTTTCTTCATTTGTTGAGTGTCACCCACTCGCCCCGATCATATCTTTTAGACCAATTACTTCTCCCCATCCAATTCTTCCTCTGTTGCTTCCTCTACTGATACCCCGTCCAACTCTCCTGACTATTCTCCACCTCGTTCACCGCAATCGATTCGTATGCCACCTGCCCCGATAGTCTTTGCCTCATCCTCTTCGTTACCCTTGCCCTTTCTACCTTCCATACAACATTTGGTCGCCATTGTTCAATATATCATTCAGGCTTCAGAAGTGTTCCATTCTCATATGCTTGCAGAGAAGCAGACACTTTGTCAAGAATTCTGGCATAAACTAGAAGTCTTGGAAGCTGATATTGCACCACCCTAGGAGGAACTCCTTGGTCTTTGTGCCAATGAAACTCACCTATAGAACCAGGTGTCTTCCCAAGAAACTAAATCGCTACAGTTATGGCAAGCTTTGGCAAATAAAGATGTTGCTCTAGATAAGATGGGTAAAGCCTTCGAAGCAACAAGTAACATGTGCCCCTATGCATGCTAAAGCAGTCCAATGGGATAAAGAATTGCCAGACACCAAAGAGGAACTATTTCAAAAAGCACAGGCTTTAACTGATGAAGTAGGTTGAACAATTCAAGTAAAGAAAGAGTTGGCCGCCACTCAGAAAGAGGACCAGGCTTACTATAAAATTATTCAATTTCAATCTCAGTCGATGGAATGGATGTAAAAACAACTCGACATTCAGAAGGATAAGCTACAGAGAGTAGATGTGCAGATTGTTGATAGTAAACTTCAGTGTCAAGTTGGTCTAAAGAATGAACTTTTCTGCACTTTTTCCAGGATCAGAGTCAGGAGTTGCTCACTCAAGCTATCACCTCAAGTTCTGTTAGACCTAGATGCATAGTTGCTTAATCCCGAGCATGCACAGCGGTTGTTGAAGGCCCTGCCAAAGAAAATCAAACACAGTTTTTGGTGGAGGTTGAGAGGTACAATCGACACTTTGCTTTGGAAAAGAAGGGAGGTCCAACACTTGCATGACCTACCCATTAGGAAGTGAGGCATTTTGCATAAATGATCTAGGTAGGTTTGTAGGAAGTGTGGAGGATGGGCATGAAGAGGCTATAGTCCACATCTCACCACTGATGTAACCCACCTGACCACTGATGTAGTCCACGTGACCCCTCTGGTGGGTGGTGACCTCTTCTTGTTCAAAGGAAGACAAAGGGAAAATCTCTTGACATCTTCCTGAGCAGAGGCAAGTCATCTCCAACCCTATGTGGGTTGATGTTGAAATAATTTGACTTATGTATCCAAAGATTTTTTTTCCTCCTTTGCATTCATTTCATATTGTCTAGGGTTACATTCTTTAGGCGAGTTATTGTTCGAGAAGTCAAGCGGTATCACTTGCTACTGGTCTAAGGTCTTGAGCTGCAGGGAGTATTTTCTAAGGTTTAGGTTCAGTGAGAGATTGTATAATTAATCTTGGCCAAGGATTAATGGTTTTATCAGATCCTCATCATGACACACTAGGAGTTTCACAATCAAGGTCATCTCTTGTATGAGGATAGGAAGGTCCACCTCACCCATGCAAAAAAAGCCACTCGATATGCCCAAATAACATGATGTAATTGTTTTTCCCAATCTGAACATTTGTTGTTTATGAGTTTTGTGAATACATTATAAAGGATCTTGTAAGTACTTTCTGTGTGAACATTGGCCTGAGGATGATATGGTGTGGATTTCTTATGAATCACCATAAAATCCTATAAGAAATATTCAATGACTTGGTTTAGAAAGTGGGTTTCTTGATCGCTCATGAGTTCTATAGGTAATCCATATCTCACAAATACATTTTCAAATATGAATTTTGCAATTGTCTGTGCATCATTCCTTTTGTGGCCTTAGCTTCTACCCATTTGGTGAGATAATATGTCACTACTATGATATATTCAGCATGAGTACCTTTAGTAGGGGGGCTAATGGCTCTTTAAAAATCTATACCCCACTTAGAAAATGCACGTCCTCCCATCATGGATTTTAGTGGCATTTCATCTCTACAAGTAGGAAATTGGGTTCTTTGATACACATCACATCTCTTACATAGGTATGTGTGTCCATGTGAAGAGTGGGCCACCATAATCCTACAAATAGTATGGCTTTGATTATTCTATCCGAGCCAAAATGATCTCTTCCAGCACCTTGGTGTGCAATCTCTAATATGCTCAAATAATTACTCTCATAAACAGACTGTCTCAGGTATCCATCTCTCTCTTGTTTATATAGCTTATCCCCAATAAGTGTGTAGTCTTGAGCTTCCTGCTCTAGACTTTGTTGTCTTGCTAAAGTCATTCCTTGAGGGAACTCTTCATACTCAAGTATATTACCATTGGTTCACTCCATTCTGGTGTAAGAGACACATGATACAAAGTGGCATGTTCCACAGGTGGTCCTTCATAATACAATGGGCATTCTTTACATGACCTATAGACATCTGCTTCCATAGATAGCCAATATACTCCCAGTCTTTGTAGATTCTGTAATGTATGGTGTTTTAAATAATGTTTCTTTAATGCACCTACATGTGCTAATTGCAAACATTTCTTATATTCTGATTTGTCTACACAACAAGCAAGAATTTTCTAATTATCTTGCTTGTATATGCTTCCTACTAGTATCTAGTATATTTGTGACTTGGTAAGTTCTCCCTCTCAAATCGTAATCCTAGGATTCTTGGGTCCAAATGTGAGAATAGGGACAATCAATTTGGCCCATTCAAGTACTATCTCAAGATAAAACACGTATGCATCAGGTAGCTCATCCATTGCTCCTTGAGGGACTTCTTCCATAGTTAACCATGACAGGTGATTAGGTCTAAGGTGGGTCTTTCCCTTCCTGTCTACTACTTCAAAATCCTATTCCATTAATAGAAACCAAAATATCAATCGTCCTATGTTACAAGGCTTATTGACTAAGTACAACAATGCTTGGTGATCCTTGAAGAACTTGAACTTATTCCCTAACAAGTAGTGTCTAAATTTTTTTACTGCATAAATCATTTTAATCATTCGTGCTCCGTAGTGGTGTAATTTCTTTCTGCTACATTTAGTTGTCTACTTGCATAAGCTATGGGAAGATCTATATTAATTTCATTCGTGGGTTGTGTCAACACACACCCTATGGCATAGTTGGATGCATCCACGTACATATGAAATGGCTTACTCCAATCGGGTGTAGTTAAGATGGATGCTAAACACAAATGTCATGTGAGCATTGAATGATTTCTCACATTCATCAGTCCATTCAAACTTGTTGAAAAGGGAGTATAGAGGCTTTGCAATGATCATGTACATCTGTATAAATCGTCGATAATAACCACAATGTCCCATGAAAGCCTTTACCTCCTTCGCATTTTTTGGCCTAGGTAGGTTTGCAATCACTCTAACCTTTTCTTCATGCATAGAGATTCCATTCTTTCACACAATGTATCCTAGAATTTTGCCTTGCTTGACCATGAAAATGCACTTTTTTGGATTCACACCGACCTGATATTCTCGACATTTGTCAAAAATTTGCTTAATTCAGGGATGTGGGTCTACCTCATGTTAGAATGAGCACACAAATCATCCATGTAAACTTCTACTTCTTTCATAGGAATTCCCTAAAAGCATGACACATTAATCATTGAAAAGTGGCACATGCATTTGTTAGCCCAAATGGCATCACAAAAAAATGCAAAGATTTCCCATTCTGTGGCAAACTCCATCTTATGTTGATCTTCAGGGGCAATGGCTACTTGATTATAGGCTAAGAATCCATCCAGGAAACTATAGACTTCCTTGCCCAGAACTCCAATAAATGTCCCATGATAGGAAGAGGATAATTATCTCTGATTATTGCGGCATTAACATTTTTAAGGTAAATACACATGCAATTTTCCATTTTTTCTTTGGAACTACCACAATGGGGTATACCCATTTGGCATGCTCAATTTTGTAAATAAATCCTGCTTCTATCAAACGATCTATCTCCTCTTTAATATTGGCAGCATAATTATCATTATAGGTGTATGGTTTCTGCTTAGAAGGCTTGTCCTCTTGAGTCATAGGAATTCTATGGGAGCATATATCAAGGTCTTCTCCTTTCCAATCCTTGTAATTCCAAGTGAACACATCTCTATTTTCTCGCAATAGGGAAGTTATTTCTTCTTCTTCCTCCATCAAATCATGCCCTACGTATGTGCATTTTTCTTCTCCTTCTTCTGTCATGACTATTATTGTTTTGTTTTCTTCTCGATTATTGTAAACTTCTCCAATGCTTGCTTCTCGTTTAGGCATCCATACCGTAATTCGTCTATCCTCTATTTCAATTTTTTTGAAGTTCTCCATTATTTCCAAAGGATGTTCTTCTTCTTTCGCGTTAGGTAATTTCTCTTTCTTCTTTTGGTGCTTACTTTCTTTAAAATCTATGAGTGACTTCGGTTGTTCACTTTGATTTTCCTTATCTATCTCAACGGTAGTGGCTTCCACAAAATAAATTTAGTCCTCTTCTATTGAGCAGAAGGGTTCCATGGTAATGGACTCTAAGTCCTCATCGCTCATATCATCTGGATCTGAAGCCCATTCCCTGCATTCTTCTAGGATAGGCTCTTCCTCTAAAGGTTATATCATAAAGATGGGAATTTCATATATGTCCTCATCACAGTGAGGGGTCCATTGTTATTTGTTTCCTGCTATATCCATGGTCACTAGGATCTTTGCCCAACCGTGAGGCTCAAGTTCTTTGTCATGAAACACTATCAGTGCATAAGCAAGATCTTAAAGAGTTCGTGGGTGTCATTTTGAGCCTAAAACTCTGGCTTCTAATTGTTCTTCCTCTTGTTTGGATACTTTACACATCCATGGATGAGTCTCCTCATGAAACCATGATGGATCTGATTCTAACCAATGCATAGACTCAGTTTCTTCCGCCGTCCTATGTATGGTATTACATTGTATTGGGGGTACATCTCCGTGGGAGTAATCCTTGAGGTTAGCTTTGGTGTTCACTCCTAAATGTTGCACGTATGAAGAGTTAGTTACCCAATCTTGTACAATTTGCAATTATAACATGAATGGTCTTCCCAATATAATCTCGTAAGCATGATTTTTTGGAGCTCACAAATGGCAAAGGTGTGCTCAAATTCTACACCACGTGTGGTGAGAGATATGCCTTGCAACAATCCTAATGGTTTCTCAATATGACCATCAACCATTTTTAGATCCATTCTTTTGGGTCTTAGTGCTATCTTACCACAACATTTCCATAAGGTAGTGGTAGTGATGGCTACTCTCACATGTGAATCTAGGATGGATTTGGTGGTGTATCCTTGGTGGATTATTTGAAGATAGGTATTACATTCCTCTCCCTCGCTCATATCTCCAATTCTTTCCACAGGTATTTCTAGTACCTTCTTGTGTGAACCTCCCTGAGAGTGAGTGGTAGTTGTCTCTAGGAACTCCTTTGCTATGTGCTTCCACAACTGAGGTTTGATTTTCAATATTCATCTAAAGTGAGATGACATTGCACTTTAGTGTTTTTTTATCACTTATGTGTTTAAAGGAATTAGTGACTCTTCATTTCTAACGATTATGGTGGGTATTCGCATACTAATAGAATTGGCTTCCCAAGGTCCTATGAAGTAGGGTAATTCTTGTAAAGAATTACATTCAAAATCTGTTCGTTTACTATGTTGCTCTCCCTCTACATCGTCATATATAGCGGTATGTCTTAAGGGATTTGTTCCTAAAAATCATATATCTCTTGAATAGGGGGATGCGTTTCTTGCTCTCGTCTCCACTTCTCCTCTTGGACTTCCCTCAAAAATCCTTGCGAGTAGTTATGTATAAAAGAAAGGTTTTCTCTGTCCTTAGTATTTGGCATGTGAGACACTGATGGTGCATTACCTTTGTGTACCTTTGGAATAGTAGAGTTCTTCTGCACTGCTTTTCATTGCTAGAAATCAAGTATTCTAGCCTCTCCAATAGTCCTTGAAAGTGTAACTCTGGTTTCGCTATGTTACTCCAATTGATATGTCGCAAGGCTTCAAACATGGTTTGGGTTAATTCTACCACCTTCATGCAAAGCTTAGTTCTCTCAATTTCTAGGTTTTCCCTTGGATAGTTCTTATTCAATTGAGCAACATGGGGTCCTTCTCTTAGCCTTGCCTCGTATGCTCAAAACATCATGTCTAAATCTTTAGGTATGGGTTTGGCTAAGACAAATCTTGATTTTTGGTTCGACGTCTCTTGATTTGACTCTTGCAAAGTTAATTCTAGGATTTTAGGTCTAGTTTCTTTTATTTTTCCTTCCAACTCACTTATCTTCTCACTCCATTTCCTCTTGATTCTTTCTTGTGAATCCTTAAATGATTTAGTTTTCTTCCACTAGACTCTCCAACTTTGCTTGTGTCTGCCATTTTATCTGGGTTAGGTTGTTGGTTTTGTAATAGTTCTTGGGCTCTTGTTGTAGCTTGGATAGGTACATATGTAGGCAAGGATCTGTCTAAGGTATGCACAATACCTATCATGTTTATAGGCGCCACTTTAGAGGTATTAGCAAGGCTCTTAGGACAATATCTTATGACATGCTTTTTATCACATTCTACACAAAAGCCTTGAATGTTGTAAAACTATGACTGCCCTGCTATTGGAGGATGTGGGCACTCCTATATGTAATGATCTCATTGGCACCTAAAGCATGGTCCCTTTAGGGCCCTATGGTCTTGCTTGTCTCAATTGGGGTCATGGGTTAGGGTTGGCATACATCAATCCACTAGTGCTCCTCCTATCATATTTGGAACCTACCAAATCAACATCACAATAAGCTTGTACATTTAATCCATCATCAAATGGATAATATAGCCCTTCATTCATAGATCCTTTGAGGTACCTAAGTAACATTTTGGCTACAACAAGATGGGGTACTCTTGGTGCCCACAAAAATTGAGATAACACTCCAAGTACATGTGCAATATCTGGTCTTGTCATAGTACCATACAAGAGAGAACAAATTATTGACCTATACATGGTCACATCCTTCACTTCTTCACCTTCATGAGCACTTAGTTTAACATTTACTTCTAATGGATTTGAAATGGGCTTGCAATCACACAAGCCAAATTTCTTCAAAAAATATAGAATGTATTTCCTTTCATCAAGTAAATACCTTCCTCTTTATATAGTACTTCAATCCCAAAGAAGTACCTTAAAATCCCTAAATCATATATTTTAAACTCACATCCTAACTTCCTCTTTATTTCCTTTATGTTGGTTTCATCATCCCCTATAATGATCGAATGATCAACATATATACAAATAAACATATATACAAATAAAAATAGTTTTTCTACCTTCCTTCACTTGAATGAGATTCATTCCTTGTCCTTCCATGCCAAGCTCATGTAGTACTCTCCTCGGATGGTGTGCTTGAAGTGATTGGACCACTCACCTCCATTCTTTGTTGTTGATCTTTGAAGTTCTTCTCAGCTTCATATGCATCATCAACCTATAACACATCTTTGCTACCATACCAAAGTAGAAAAACATCAAACATTACATCCGTAGACACCTTAAGATCTTTGTTACAATGATTATAGCATCAAAAAACCTTTTTCTCTCAAGAGTATCCAAGAAATCAACACCTATCTAGCTTTTGGTCTTTGTGTCTCAATTCATGAGCTATGTGAATGTAATACACACAATCAAATACTTTGAGATGTGAAAGGTTGGGTTTCTTACCACACCAAGCTTCATAAGGTGTAACTCCATGTACCCTTGAGGTTGAACACCTATTCATAATGTATATGGGTGTATTTGTTGCATCAGCCCAATAAGATTTTGGAGCATTCATTTTATTTAACAAAGTTGTAGACACTTTTGCTATGTATTTATTCTTTCACTTTGCCACTCCATTTTGTTGAGGTGTATATTGCAAGTGGGTTGCCTATTGATGCCATGGTCATGTAGAAAATCTGAAAATTCATTTGAAAAATACTCTCCCTCCATCTGATCTGAGAGTCTTTATATACTTCCTTGTTTCCTTCTCCAATAGGTTTTTGAACCACTTGAAGTTTTTAAAACACCTCTGACTTTGACTTCATGCAATACATCCAAACAAACCTTGAATGATCATCTATAAATGTGAAAAAATATATATTACCTCCAATTGATGGCTCCCTTGTAGGTCCCCATACATCTCTCTGTATGAGATTCAACACTTCATTGCTCACATGTGCTCCCTTCTTGAATGGCAATCTGCTTTGTTTCCTTAATTGACAAGCATGAAACAAATGTAATTGCATAGTCTGAGATGTAAGATCAGGTAAACCACCCACCAAGCCCTTTCTTTTCATGTCCTTCATCCTTTGTAACTTTAGTTGCCCAATTCTTTTATTCCGTAAGTCCATTTCTGCAATCTATTTTTTTTTAATCGACAAGTAGATAGTGTGAGGGGTTGATGGCTTTACCTCCATGGTAAAGAGTCTTCCTTGCTTCTTTCCTTTTGCTATGAGCTTGTAGTCTTGCATGGGGTCTTTAACAAAACACCCTTGATAAGTAAACCTCACCTCATGAGCTCATTCAACCATTTGACCTATCAAAACCAAGTTCTTTGTGATGGTTGGCACATGCAACACATCCTTCAACACCTTGGAGCTTTGAGATCCATTCAATGCAACATCTCCCATATGTGTAATCTTGTGCTCAGTGTCATCCCCTATCTTTACATGTCCTTAAGTGATGGGTGTGTAAATTAAAGAAAACATCTTTATTGCAAGTCATATGGTTGCTACAACCACTCTCAATGTACCAGGTAAAATCATATACATACTCACATGCACACTTATCCATGTTTTAGGGTTAGGGTTTTAGGGTTTTACACACATGCATACATATATATACCCTTATACACATATATGCATACATACACATACACATACACACAAATAAAGTCAAATACACACACATGTCATATATACATACAAACATATACATGTTTTGGGATTAGGGTTTTAGGATAATGGTTTTATGGTTTTGCATACATACACACATGCATACACACATATACACATACACACATATATATACACATGCATACATGCACACACACATATACACACATTGCAGCGTTCCTCCAATTACAATGTCATAGTCACAAGAATACAAGCAAACCACCAATATACAAAATTAGACATATCAATAAATGGAATGATCAAGAATGAATTAAGCTCAGTCAAAAAATGAAACACAAGATAGTAACTTATCTTCATGAATCAAATGTTGCAATATATAATCAATAGCTTCAAGATGAAACCTCATTCTTCTCGATACAATAGCTTTGGAAAATAGCTTCTACACGAAGCCTCGACCTCCTGACCACCCCCGAGCTATCACAATCTCATTCACACTCGCACTCTCAATCACACTCTCACTCACAATCTCAATCTCAATCACAATCATAATCATGGGATTATACAATCATAATGGCAATCTCATTCTCATTCGCAATCACACTCTCACTCTTACTCTCAATCATAGCCTCATGGATGATTCTTATAGATCTCCTTGAATGTAAATAAAGGTTTCTTGCAACGCCACTTCTTCTCATTCTGATTGGCGTAATATCTTCTTCAATACTCAAAAATATCCATAGCTAGTATCAAAGGTAGAATAAACCCTCATCAAGTCTAGAAACCTTCCTCCAAGTGTAGAGCCACCTTCTTCATCAAGTATAGCACCATCATCTTTTCTAGAAGGGTAGTCACATCCTCAAAGTGCAAACCTTGAGATCTTCTTCATGTCCTTCAATCCGCCAATCTTCAATGATGGACTCCTTGAGTCTTGAACATAGAGCTTCCTCCAAGTGTATAGAGTACCACGCCAACGCTGCCACCTTCTCTCTCCCCTCCGTCCATCAAGAAATTACTGAGGTGTGGAAGATGGCGTTCGCTTCTGGCTTGGCCCCATCCAAGTGCTGGAGAAGTGCGGTCGACAAGTCTCGTAAGATCATGATCAGAACTAAGAAGATGCTCGAGACCGTGCGGCGGGCTCGTAGGGAAGCTCTTTACCACAGACTCTGGCGGCTCGAGGAGGAAGTGAACAAAGGAAAACACCAAGCCCAGCAAGGTCTCCGAAAAATCAGAGCGGTGTTGAGATACGAGGAAGAAATACAAAGGAAAAACTTGCAAATTTTTTTCAAGGAGTGGTGGGCTGGCAAAGCTGACAAACCCACCAAAGAGATGTGCCGCATCCTCAAAAGGAAGCACAACAGAGAATCGATCCCCCTTCTGCTTGATCCACATGGCAATGTATGCAATTCGGAAGAAGATAACTTTGGCATCATCGAAGGGCACTTCACGAGAATCCTGGGAACTTCGAACCCCCTCTCCCACCATAGAAGGGACTGTATGGCTACCATTTCTAGGGTCTCCCCCCGGAGGATTCCACCCAACCTCCACTCCCTGCTTCATGCCCCTATATCTGAATCAGAAATCATTGAGGTCATTGATGCCCTCCCTCTCGGTAAAAGCCCGGGACCCGACGGACTCACTAACGAGTTCTTTAAATCCTTCAAGCTGGTGGTCGCCACCCCTCTCCGGATGGTTTGGCAAGAAGCGCTAAAGTTTGGTGCTCTTCCTTCCTGTTTAAATAATGGAATTATCAAGTTGATACACAAGAAAGGGGAAAAGAACAGAATCGAGAACTGGCGGCCTATTACGATGCTCCAAACCGGATACAAGATCATCGCCAAAGTCATTGCCAACAGAATCTCGTGCCACCTGAGATCTTGGCTTAGCGAAGACCAAAAAGGTTTCATCAAAGGCAGGTCTATTCTGGAAACCATTATGGACATCTGGGAAGGTATCCAATTTGCAAATGAGTCTAATCAAGACGTGGTCTTCCTCAAGATCGACTTTGACAAAGCCTACGACAGGCTAGAATGGGACTATGTTCTGCAGTCGCTCCAAGATCTCGGATGTAGTCAGAAATTCACCAAGATGATCGTGACCCTTCTCGGAAACGCAACGACTCAAATTAACGTTAACGGTAAACTTTCGAAGGCGATCCACCTTAGAAGATCTATTAGACAAGGGTGCCCTCTGGCCCCCCTTCTTTTTGCCATCGCCACTGAGGGGCTGAGCAGACTTGTGGCGCATCAAGTGGAGATTGGCAATATCAAAGGCCTCCGGCTGCCCCACGACAATAGTCAAATCATCATGAGACTATTTGCCGATGATATGAATGCGTTCGTTCACAATGATAATACAAGCCTGGAGACTTTCTGGAGGTGCCTTGCTACCTTCTGTGAAGCCTCTGGATCCAAAATCAACCACTCTAAGACCGCCTTTAGGGCTATTGTGGGACATCAACCTGGCCTTCTCACTGATCATGGCTGTCAAATCATTCCGCAGGGCCAAATCTTTCGTCTTCTTGGAATCCCCTTGGGGTTTGGCGTCTCTATGGAGCAGAGATGGAGTTGGGTGTTGGCCAAACTCGAAAACAAGCTTAACTATTGGAAAGGTATGCAAATCAACCTCGCTGGGCGTGCGATGGTTATCAACACGTTCCTTCTCTCTTCTATCATCTATTTCCTTTCTTGTTGGAGACCGAACGAGCAAGGCCTGTCCAAACTGAACAGTATTTGTAGAAACTTTCTTTGGACGGGTGATCATAACAGAAGGGGGGTGCCCAAAATCAAATGGACCATCTGCATTAGCCCTAGAGATAGCGGGGGGCTTGGTATCCTGGACATCGGGCATATGGCTAACAAACTGGCTGCCAAATGGATGATTAAGGCTTGGTGCAATAGGGAGGCTTCGTGGGCCAAGCTGATCTTCAGAAACAAGAATGAGTTGGCCCTCATGGGGTTCCCAAGCTGGAAGAACCTCGATATCATGACCCTGCTCTTCTCCCCGATCCCCGTCTTCCCGAAAGGATCCAATCTCGTGTGCTCCCTTTGGAAGGGCTGGAATAAAGTCAAAAGCTTCACAAGAATTAGTGAGGACTGGAAGTGGGCAGCCGGAATCAGACAAAACGACTCTATCTGGTTTCCGATACATGGCATCCGGAGGGTGGAATCGTGGAACATTCAAAATGCCAAGAGGTTATGGAACAAAGGTTTCAAAAAATGGAAACACCTCTGGAAACATGACACCCACAGTTGGATCAACTTCGAGGATATTGACCCTAGCGTTAACATCTCCTACGAAGAATGGAACACTCTGCAAAGCCGCTGTCTCGCATGGGATCGTCACAAGACTCGCCTGCTCATGGGACACGACACACCGAACTCGCTCGGCCTCAAATGGCACAATGGAAATAACCTACTGAAAATCCCGAACATCAAAGAATCGGCTGACCACCAGATCAGCCTCAACAAGAAGTGGAGCCTGTCTTGGACGCGGCTTCGGTGGGACATGAAATTCATGAGTATCTGGCACCCCCTTATAGAGATTAAGAAGTCGGTCCTCTTATGGCAAATTCTTCATCGAGGAATTTGGACCAACCTTAAGGCTAGCAAACTTTGTGGGACTCCTCCGTGGTGCAAACGCTGCTACCGGGCCATCGAAGATGTCCCACACATCTTCTATACTTGCCCCAACTCCTACAGAATTTGGCAGACGGTTGGAATGAAAATCAGACTTCAAAATCAGCTTAGCTGGAAACAAATCCTTCTGGGTGAAGCAATAGGCTGCTCCGCGGCACTCTGGAACGCCATCAGAGGGGAAGCCTTGTGGAAAATTTGGCGGGAGAGGTGTGCCCTCAACTTCGGCGATCCCCCCAGGGAGTGGTCGATCGAGAAATCATTATTCCTCCTTGGCAAAAGGATTGTTAACAGTAAGAAGTCCCCCCCCTTCAGACACCATCAAGTCCTCCTTTTGATCAACAACAAGCTTAAACCCAAGTGGGCCCCGCATGAGGGCGACGAGAGGGTGATTAACCTTCTCTGTAACGCAACCTAGTTTTCACTCAAGCTTCCCCTGCTTTGTGGGATCTGGGGGGTCCCGTGGGCACTAGTCCCCTTCTATTGTACCTTTCTTTCTTAATTTAATTCAAGTCCGGGAGAGTAGGCAATTGCCGAACTTCCTTTATATTAAAAAAAAAAGTGTATAGAGTACCACCTCCTAGTTGATCACCTCCAAGAGTATAGACTTCCTCCTCAAGAGATAATCTCCAAAGCTTGAGTATAGAAACAAAAGGGTTCTTGCAAAAGAGCTTCATCTCGATCTCGTTGTCAACATCTCTACATCCCACTCAATATCTGAACTCTTAGGAATTTTCCTAGACGCGTGACTTGTCTCGACATGATTTACGATGGCATGTCGACTTGCAATCGATGTGAAATTGCACCAATTGACAGACGCACGAACAAAAGATAAATGCATGGCACTAGATTGATCCGACGCAAAAGTAGGGTTCGCTCTGTAGAAGTTGCTGTTCTGGCTGCAAATCTTAATTGCGATGGTCATATCCCCATGCTGTACGCAAGAGCTTACATATAAAGAAACAAACATGCATTCCTTTCCGGCTCGCTATTTTGGACGTTCTGCTTTTTCCACAAAGTTAGGAATAAAACTCGTTTTGTACTTTTGAATTATGCGCGCTACATATATGCATGCGTACCAGTTTTGAAGTTTAATAGTTTATTTACTTTTAACTTCAATAGATTGTTTCACATTATGAAACATTGTAAACATTGTAAACATGTTTGCAAGGAATTGATTTCAAGTAAGATGAAGTATTCTTTCTCTGCTAACGCTGATAAATTAAGAATCTAATGTAATTTCAAGATTTTCATAGTCATGTTTGTGGTTTTATGGAGACACCCTTGTATGTAAATTACCTAATTGTTGTGACCTTTACTCATTTGTTTTACAAGCGAACATTTTTACAAACGAACATGGTTCCATCCTTGTGATGGGTATATTACACACACACACACTCACTCACATGCAAACATACATACACACATATACACGTACACACATATATACACACATATACATACACATACACACACATAAAGTCAAATACACATACACATAGACATACGTGTCACATATACATACACATTCACACATATACATGTGTTAGGGTTAGGGTTTGAGGGTTTTACATACATACACACATGCATACACACATACACACATATATACATACATACACACACACATAAAGTCACATACACACATTGCACACATACTAAATAACTTGGAGCTCAATAATCCACTTTGGTGTTCTTGTTAGGCACTTGATCTATACATTGTTTCATGTGAGATATTTTTTCGCTAACTTAGGTGAAGAGTTTTAGGCTTGTATGCAAGAGGGTGATGCAAGAATATTAAAATTTCTTATGGAGCTTGAAGATGAATGGCCTTACAAGTATAATTACAAATACATTGATTGAGACAATTCAATGATTCCAAGATTTCATATAAAATGAATCCAAGAAGAGGACGTGGCCTGACGGGCGCAACATTTATGTTTACTTTAGTTTTCTAAATTGTTTACGTTTACTTTAGGGGCTACGCTGAGCTCCTAATAGTTTAGACTATTACGCTAAAGCTATAGCTACACCATTTTGGTAAAGCTATAACTACACCATGTTGGTAAAGCTATAACTATACCATGGTCTTAGAATGCTACAATGTATCTTGCTCTAAATACTTTTTTTTTGCTTTGAAAACCAATGCCTCGAAGATAGAGTATGCACTACCTTCATTAGACCCACCCATATGCCTGTTCACACCATACATGATTTCCCTCATAATATGCAAAATCAAGACCAAAGATTTCATGAAACATTAGAAGCCTACATTAGTTGTCTAACTAGCTAAATATTAGAACAAATGGATATAATATGAGGAGGAAATAATGCTCTAAACTCAGTGCTATCAAGCTCCTTGATTACCAAAATAGAGAGTGGGATATGGATACCTAAAGTGAGAAGAAAATACTCAAGAAAGTAGGGGGATTGCTTAGCAAGGGGCCTATTAGTGTATTGAAACTCATAAAATGATCCGAAACTTTTAAATTTGAATTACTTCTTGTGTATATGAAACTTGGAAAAGATTGCCAAATATGAAGGGGATTCAAATTCAAATTTCTATTATGAGTTCTCGTGCTTGGATCTTTGCTTTATGAAACCCCAAGTGTCAATAAAATATTAGGTTCATATGCTCTTAACATTGGAGCCTGATTTTGAGCCCTCCTCCTCAATCTTCAACCTTCAACTCTTCATCCAAGCCCCATTATTCCAATGGCTCTTTTGAACTTTATTAGGTTGGTTGAGTCCAATGTTTTGGTGGATATGTGAGCATACAGATTCTTGGTAGTTATGTTTGGACTTGCACCTACTTAGCCATAAGCTTTTCTATGATGTAGTGGTAATGTACCTCCATATCAATCCCCATTGCATGGAATATAGGATTGGCAGATAGGTACACTACTCATCTTGTCACACATGATTTGAAATTGATTAGCTCGCAGCTTGAATTTAAACCATAAGCTTCTTTAGCCACATGATCTCGCAATTAACTTGTGGTAGTGCTCTTTATTTTTCTTTTGTTGAGGACAAGGCAACTATTGGTTACTTCTTTGCCATCCATGATATGACCTTCTTGCCTAGCATCATTGCATATTCACTTGTACTTCTTCTATCTTCTTTGGATCTAGTCCAATTAGTAGTTGTATATGCTTTTACTTGAAAATCATGTTCAGAAGGATAGGAAAGACCTCCATTCAAAGCTCCTTTGAGATATCTAGGCACTCTCTTAGCTACATGTAAGTGAGGGACTATAGATGTGTGTATGAATTGAGATAGCACACCAACTTTATATGCTAGTTCTAGCTTGTGATAGTGGCATAGTTCAAAGAGCCCATGATAGTCCTATATAGGAGTGCATCTTTAACTGCATTACCTTCAATTGACATATTTTTTTTTATTCACTTCCATTGTATTTATCCATGGTCTACAACCTATAAGTCCATACATCTTTAGTGCATTGAATATGTATTTCTTTTGCATTAGTTAGATACCATTATCTCTAGATATGAATTGAATACCTAGAAAGTACCTTAGGTCTCCGAGATTTATATTCTTGAACTCCTTCTTGAGTCTTTTGTCTTTGATTATTTATTTTTAATCAACTGTAATGATTAAGTTATCTACACACACACATGAGTAGGTAGATGTTTCACCTTCTATTTTGTGGTATATTAAAGGATGCGCCTTTCTTTTTTCTTTATCCACTACTCATCAAGTAGTCCACAAGCCTTTGATCCCATGTCCTTAGGGCTTGCTTGGGCCCATAAAGTGACTTCTTTAGCTTGCAAACATAATCACCTTTGATTTTTTTTTCAAACCCTAATGGTTGATGCATGTAGAACACCTCCTCTAGATCTATATAATAAATACAAATGGTTTCCTTATGTGATTTCAGGTGTTCAGAAGTGCTATCCTAGGTCTAGCTCAAAAGTGTTCAAGATTTCTTGGGTTAATTGTTCAATCACATTACACCTAAATCTTTCTTAAGTTTAATGTAAGCTAAATTGTATAAAGAACCAATAAAAGAATAAAATGTTTTTTTATTTTTTTGAAGTATAAATAAAGTAATAAGTTGCGTTTAATCTTTGTAAAATAGATGATTGAATTTGTTCCCTTTACTCTTGTCATTGGACACTATCTTTCAAGAGTATGCCTTGATGGTAATCTTTTTTCATTCAAACAACTTTAAATCTAAGTTTTGGTTGGAACTTAGAGTCTATTGAAGTTTAAGGCCTACTAAACCTATTTAAATCTTCATCGTTTTTTAAGATAGTATTTTCACTCAAAAGATGATAATGAACTACTATGTGCCAGTTTATTCTATGAAATGTGAATTTAAAGATATTTAAACACCGCATATGTTGTCTTTTAGATCGGAACAATCTTCAGCTACAAATTTAGATCATCAAAGAAACTTCTTGTTATATAGGAGCATCCACTAAGAGGGTGTAAGAATCACCCCCTTAGCCTTGATTACATGAGCTCACACATGGGCTCCATGTGACACTCATGCCCGAAGCCACTTGGAAGCTCCATTTGATGAGTCGTAGAAAGAGAAAATTAGTAGAATATGTATGGGGCTAGGCAGAAAATGAAAGAGTCTCCATGTTTCAATTCATTCATCTTGAGTAGTCAAGGAGTTCTGTCTTTGTGCATGTTACTGTGTAAAAGAAAGGAGATTCATTAGGATTTATGCTTCATTGGTATCCCAGCCAGAAGATGGCCATGCGATAGCCCATAGGCGGAGCAAGATGGACAGTCACACATCATAACAAGCGAAGGACACCCTTGTTGGAGGACATTCACACACAGCCTCCCGACTACATGAAAGGGGGTCACCATAGCCTCCTCCATCCCCTCCTCCTTTTAGGTGAAGGAAAAGGAGTGTCCACCCTTTATATCAGCTCGCACGAAAAGCAAATAGAATGGCTATATGGGATAAATCTCTTTGATCTCATGTGTTCACGAGGGGATTTCTCCATGATTCCTTCATATTAGGAGGTAAAATTAAGCACTTTTTTCATCCTTTCCCAAGTTTTAGGAGGTACAAGCAGGTACTTTGGGAGGATATTGAAGATACGAGTCTCAATGTATGCATTACGGGCTATGTTAAGGGATTGGGTTAGGAGAATTATTTGTAAGAGCTCAAGGAACCATTTTTTGGAGCATGCAAAGACTACCCATTTCCATCTTGCTCATTTCACCTTCCCACACTCACATGGAAAACTTCCCTAAGCCATAGCTTGGCGCTCCAAGATCAAATAGAAGTGTTTTTTGTCATGTTTTGAAGTTATGTTTCTAAAATCTACATAATGTTAAAGGATCCTTGATTTAGAGAAGTCTCAATACATCAAAATCTCTCTACAACACTTCTGTAGATACTTGGTGACCACTTCCAAACCTCTTTTTCAACAATTTTGCATCCAAATCTATTTTTGTCCCTTGGATTTGCATCATATATTTGATACAAAGGTGTTGGACCAGTTTTATTTGACTCATTAGGACTAATGAGGTTCAAAAGTCGATCATTTATTATCATTTTTAATGTTTTGAGCTATTATCAATAGCGTTTGGGATTTTTCATTGGCTTTTAGTGCTAAGACCCTCCTCAGACCAAGTAAATAATTCAAATTTTAGTTTTGCCTAGGCAAGGAATGCAAATTACAGCCTAGAAACTTGCAAAACCAGTTCAAAAAAATTTAGAAAGTTTGTATTGTATCACAAAAGTGTTCTAGTGTCATTTTTGTCTCTTTCTTACGTTTTAAATTTTACTTCCATCTATTCTAAATACTCTAGTTACTTAGTTCGGTGGGGGGAGTTAACATGGAAGCTAAGGGAAGAGAATCTTTATAACATATTTCTCCACCTAGGGAGAAAAATCTAGACAATTAAGATCATAGGATACAAGAGGTTGAGCAAGAGCATGAACTCTCTAATAGAACAACTTAAGACTCAGATAATCTCATTAGAGACTCAGGTTCACTCTTTCATAGCTAGGAAGAAAAGAGTGATTCCTACTCTTCACGCCACTGAGATGGTTAGGAAGGATATCCTCCTACCTAGCAAACAGAAAGGAAAGAGTTATAGGAAAAATCCCATCCTTAAAGACCTCAAGCTGCCAATTTTTACAAAGGATGACCATGAGAGGAATAAGGATGGATTCTACACTTTTTTGCAAAAGTAGAATGACCCGCATTAGGTGAAGGGCACCCTGCTTGAGTACTGCGTGCTAGAAGTGGGTCTCTCACTTGGCCCATGTGCTCATAAGTAGTGGATGAGTCTCAAGGGGGGGAAGTCCATCCCTATCCACAAGAATCACTTTGAAACTCTTTTCTTGAAAGACTTTCTTCTTAAGAAAGAGGAAGAGAGGAATTGGGATGTGGGATAGGATTACACAAAGAGTTCGACCTTTATCTATCCACACATCCCATTATAGAGAGATGATATCTAAACTTAAGGGGTTAGATGACTTTCACAATCTCAGAGGGTTCCTAAAGGGATAGGATAAGTCCATTAAGAGAGAGGGAAGAAGAAACAAACTTAAGACCTTCAAGGAGGTGATTAAATATCCAAAAATGTATGAGGACCATAACTCTCCTCAATAGACTCCTATGGAGATAGATCAACCCCTCAAATTTGTTAGTATAGATAAATTCAAGAAGAAAATTATAGTTATGGGGAGAAAAAAAAGTTTATAAAAACAAATATCACAAAGGTTCAAGCTATTCACTAAGCAGTATCAAAGGCCTAAGAGGGAAAACCTATGTTTTCAGTGTCTATCTCCTAACCATGCACAATGGAACTATCCAATTTGTAAGGGGGAAGAAAAAATAGGTGGACTAGGGACTAGTATGGCCCTAATAAGGGAAAAAGGGTCATCCACTTAGTGAAGATACTTCCAATACACAACACTTCTAGCCGCAAGGAGGTGGAAGTGATGCAGAAGGATATATAGCACACATTGTTTGACTTAGTCATTGTGATCACCTCAATTTGGACCACATGACCTGGTTAAACTTCATCTTTCTCTGTAGGGGATGAGAGTAAAGTCATGATAGATGAGCCCCCTACATCTAACTTCATAAACTATGCTTTGATCAAGAAGTTGAAGATTCCTGAATAGCCTAGTGCACATAGATACATGGAATCCATGATGCAAGGGGAAGATAAGGGGATATGGGATTTTGTGGTATCCAATTTGGAAGTCTAGATATAGGGATACACTTACCATATAGACTTCCACACAATGAACATGGAGAGAACAAACCTTGTCTTAGGTAGAGGGTGGCTATGGAGGTTAGGAGACACACTTAAATGCACTTACCAAAACAACACTCGTGAATTTATGAAAATTTAAAGTAAATTTTGTATTCAAGGAGAGAGATGTGCCTAGTGCACCTCTAATCTCATCTTTACAATTGTATATTCTTTTTCATTCTGAGCATGTATAAGAGATCTTTACGATGTATACTCATGATTTTGAGCATTATATTGATACTTCATCTTATGTATATTTTCATTCTATTAACCCAAATATGGACATGACTTTGTATTATTGTATTTTGCAAGAGTGTGTAGTTAAAAGTTTTAAGGATCTTATGTTTGAGTTTAAAGATGGTTTCCCTCTCATTGACCTAAAGGGGTACCACCTAAGAAAGGGGACATTTACCATGCCATTAACACTAACCCTATTTGGAAGCCACCTTATAGGCTTAGTGTATCACAACATGAGGAGGTAGAGAAGTAACTTTAGGACTATCTAGATAAAGGCTTAGTCACACCTAGTAACTCACCTTGGCCATCATTAATGATCCTAGTTAAAAAGAAAGATGGCTCTATAAGAATTTTATAGATTTAAGGTCATTGAATATGGTAATGATAGAAAATAGGTTTCTAATGCCTAGGTTTCAAGACCTATTTGATCAATTAGATCAAGCTAGGTACTTTATCAAGCTCGATCTTAGGTCATGACATCATTAAATTATGATTAGGATAGAGGATGTCCCTAAAAGAAGCTTTAGGACTAAATATGGGCACTATGAGTTCCTGGTGATGCCTTTTGCTCTCACCAATGATCCCATCACTTTCATGATACTCATGAACAATATACTATGGCCATATCTACATAGTTTATAGTAGAAATTTTGGAAATGAGGATCAAAAGTTGATTAGTTTTTTATTTTTAATGTTTTGAGCTATTATCATTAGCTTTTGGGTTCATTTTCATTGGTTTTTGGTGCTAAGATGTGTAAGACAATAGTTACTCAATATAAGCAAGAATTAGTAGAAGAGAAGATAAAAAATAGAGGAGAATCTCAACAATTTTCTACTAACAACAAGTGCAATGATGATGGCATTGTCCATGCATGCGCTCTCAAAGGTAGAGCTTAAATGGTGATGTAGACAACTCTAGATAGGGAGATACAAGGTAGAGGTATGCTGGCTCAATTAGATGTCTCAGGTACTGTAAAAGTCATGTATAAATAGGCTCATTGGTGGCCTTCCGTGGATGGCTATACATGGGTAGTAGAGCATGGGCAGCCACCACCTACGTAATTGCCATACACGGATTAGGCCGGTTGAACCAACCTAACAAATATAAATGATTTCTGACTCCGACAAGGAATATTCCATGGAATATTCCCTTTGCTGTTGCGCTGAGGGCGCTGCCCCCGGGCCCCCACCAAGGGACCCTGGTAACTTCCTTTCCTTACAATACCTTACATGGTCCAATATGACCTTCATCCAACATGCAAGTTGGGATTCCCATCAATTGGGTAATGTGCGCTTGGCTTCTATTCATAATTTGGGCCTTACAAAATGTGCATATAATCATGAAGGGTAGACATTGGTCATATACTAACACCCCCCCTCAAGTGTTACCGATGATAAATCAAGTAGGTCTCGGTCCTATGCCCATCTGTTGAAGATGCCTATTGAGCTGCTTTCTTCCAAGTGATTTAGTGAATATGTCAGCCCAATTTGCCTTTGTTGGGCAATATTCTAACTCCACAATTTCATCTTCAATTAGCTCAGGAAGTAATGGTACTTCTATGTGCTTTGTGCGAGCATGAAATACTAGGTTCTTTGCAATAGCCATACAACTTTGATTATCAAACTTGAGTACAGTCGCCATATTTGATGGAAAGCCTAGATCTGCAAGAATTCTCCTTAACCAGACTACCTCATAAGAAGCAAAACAAGCTGCTTTGTACTTTGCTTTAGTGGAGGAGAGTGTGAGAGTTGGTTGATTCCTACTTACCTAAGAAAATATTCTTGAACCAAGTGAGAAACAATATCTAGAAACTCATTTTCTAGAATCATAATCTCCAGCACAATCTGAATCACAATATCCTTGAAGTGTATCACCTATGGTATAAAACATACCAAAATCCAAGGTTCCTGCAATGTACCTTAGAATTCACATTCTAGCATTCTAGTGACTCTCTTTAGGTTTGTTGGAAAACCTACTTAACCATCCAACAACATAGCAAATGTCTTGTCTAGTGTTGCACAGAAAATAAGACTTCCAACGAGCTTCCTATACTTCTTAGCATCTACATCAGGCATGTTATCATCCATAGATAGCTTATGATTTAGCTCCATAGGTGTGCTAGTTGGTTTGCAGTCCATCATTCCAAATGCCTTGAGAATTTCTTTGGCATATTTTTGTTGTGAGATGAAAATGCCATCCTTCCTTTGCCACACTTCAATTCAGAGACAAAAATGGAGTAAACTAAGTCTGTCATTTCAAACTTAGTTCCCAAGCTGATCTGAGTTTGATTGATGAGTTCTTGATGATCTCCTGTAATGATCAAATCATCTACATATACAATAACAACAACTAGCTTTCTATCCCTTTTTGTTACATACAAGTTAGCATCAGAAGTACTTCTTTCAAAACCCATATTTTTGAAAAAATTATCTATCCATTGGTACCAAGCCCATGGAGCTTGCTTAAGTCCTAACAAAGTTTTCTTCAACCTGCAAACTTTATTTTCTGAATTGGGCACCTCAAAACTTGGTGGTTGAGATACATATACCTCCTTGAGGTGACCATTGAAAAATGCAGATTTGACATCCATCTGGAAAATAGGCCACACCTTTTATGCACCTATTGCAAGTACCGTCCGAATAGTTGTCATGCGTGCTATTGGTGCAAAAGTTTCTTGAACATCAAATCCTTCAATCTCTGAAAAACCCTATGTAGTTAATCTTGCCTTATACTTTTCTAATGTTGCATCCGCTTTATACTTATCTTTCCAAATCGATTTAGTACCTATTACCTTCTTCTTTGGTGGCAAGTCGACTAGATCCCATGTATCATTTTTTAGTATACTATCATACTCAAATTGCATTGTTGCTCTCCAACCTTGATCCTCAAAGGCTTCTTCAATGGTGGTAGGTTCCTTTATCAAGCATATGATATCTACCATTAGAGCCATATTAACAATGTGTTCTGAGGCTCTTCTTTGCTCCTCTATTCTCTTTGATCTTCATAATCCATCCAAGGAGGATTTTGGAACATCATGTGGATTGTGATCATCAAGGAGCTGCTTTGCCCACTTTGGTAGTGGCTTACGCTGTGAAACTAAAATTGGTTGGCCTTTTATTGAGGAAATTCCTCCATCAGATGTTTCCTCCTCCTCAACTTTAACATGTCTTTTGATATGCACAAGGTGAGATATTTCTCTGTTTGATGAGATGATAGATTTACCTTTATCTTCTACTAAGTGTGGTCGTTCATCAAACACCACATCTCAGCTGAAAAAAATCTTCCTTGCCTCAAGATCCCACAACATGTATGCTTTAGACTCTTCACTATATCCTAGGAAGACACGCTTTTGGCTTTTTGAATCCTACTTTGATTTTGTTGAATCACGAATACGTGCATAAGAGAAACAACCAAAAATTTTGAAATGCAAAAATGAAGGCTTTTTACCAAAATATGCTTCTTGAGGAGTCATCCCCTTCAGTGCTTTTGTGTAGCTTTGATTGAGGATGTAGACTACTGTATTGAGTGCTTCTGCCCAAAATGAATCAGGCTTGTCTTGAACCTTTAACATACAACGAGCCATTTCAACTACTGTCCTGTTCCTACGCCCAACAATGCCATTTTGTTGAGGTGTATGAGCTATGGTAAGTTGCCTTTTCACACCATGCTCCTTATAGGAATTATTGAATTTTGTTGACAAGAATTCACCTCCTCTATCTATTCTGAATTTCTTTAGTTTCCTTCCTGATTCATTTTCCACGTACTTATGCCATGTTTTAAATTTTTCAAAAGCATCTCTCAAATGAAATAAATCCACATCTTTCTAGTATAATCGCTGACTAACAACAAAAAGTAGAGAGATCCTCCTAAAGTATTTGTAGACATTTTACCGTAGAGATCAACATGTACCAACTCTAGAGGAGCCTGAGATCGATTGCTGGTCTCTCTTGGAAATGCCTTTTGTTGTTGCTTGCCCACCATACAAGCTGCACAAGGTTGCTGCAACCATCCCTCTTCTTTGCATCTTCTTCAAAATTTCAAATCCGAGATGCCCAAATCATTGGTGCCATAACCTTCTTACATCTTTACCTTCTGTAGTAGTTAAGGCACTTAACTTATACAAGTTATCACATCTTATGCCTTTACCTACTACATTACCTAATGAATCCATGATTTCTGCACCACTCTTATTGAAGTGAACTTTGAGTCCACAATTTGTTATTGCAGAAACTGAAAACAAATTTCTTTTAAGTGTAGTTACATAGAGAACATCAAATAACGTTTTCTCAACACCTGAAGAAGTGATAAAAGAGATGGTTCCAGTTCTTTCTGCTGACACTTGGAGTCATTTCCCACCACTACATTGATGGATTCCTGCAGAGGTACTATGGAACTATACCAATCCTTTTTATTGGTCATATGGCGAGAAGCTCCACTATCTAAAATCCATGGTTCATCAACACGAGCTCGAGCCAACCCACGTTACATACAAGCAATAGATAATCATATTGTTTGAAAGTACTAAATAAAACTCCATGTCCTATTGGTGATAAAGTGTCCTATGCTAATATCATTATGCACACTTAGTTTCCTTTAGCACGTTAGGTGAATGGGAGACTTACGCTCCTAACGGTAAACATAGTTGCTCTGCCCCATAGGTGCTATGCTAATACCCATTAAGTTCCTA
Source organism: Ceratopteris richardii (assembly GCA_020310875.1). Taxonomy (NCBI): domain Eukaryota; kingdom Viridiplantae; phylum Streptophyta; class Polypodiopsida; order Polypodiales; family Pteridaceae; genus Ceratopteris; species Ceratopteris richardii. The sequence goes on along the minus strand of CM035420.1, from coordinate 171,743,530 downwards.
ATAGTTTTCTATCGCACCGTTCCCGATTAGGCTTAAGCGATTCGGTTTTCATAAATGTAAATGGTTTTCGTATTAGCTTTTACATTGACTGTTTATTTTGTGTAAACGAGCTATGCTAATACCAGGTCAACTAATCGAAAACAACACTGGGTGGATCAGCAGAGCTAATACCTAAACCTTTACGGTGCTAAAGTTTACTGTTAGGCTTAAAAAACCTAAAAGGGAATGCCGCTTTTGCTTAAACATTTATTTCAGGCCCGTAAAGAAAACCATTTACTGTTAGGCTTAAGCTAATATCGGTTAGCTTTTGTTTTCTTTAGCCGCTATGTGCCTTTATAGTTTTCTTTAGCTCGATAGGAGTGATAGTTGACTGAATTGTGAACGTAAATAGGCTAATATGTGTTGTAAATGTATTAGCTTAAACGTCAAGGTAAACGGTTTTCTAAATGCACCTTTATGGTTTTCTAAACCAAAAACGATTCTCTAACCAACACTCTACCCCTTAATAGTATTAGCTTCAACGCTGCTACGTGGTAAATGCTAATATGTTTACTTAATGTATTAGCTACTATAGTGTTGTAAATGAAAGACTTGTTTTGGTTTTGCTTTGAGGGGCGAAGCAACGAAAAACACAGAAAAGAAAAAATAGGCAATTTCGATGAAAGCGAAAAACCAAAGCAGAGTTACTAGTGAGAGAAAATAGTAAATGTTGAAAACCAAATCAAAGTTAGATGTGAGCGAGTTAGCTGCATTTGAATGGGCTATGCTAATACCGTAATGTTTACAACACTATAGCAGCTAATACTAGACCTAAAGGGGCGCGTAGCGAGCAAACTACGTTTACAACATGTATTAGCTTGCATAGCACCTCATTGGCGGAGCACTAGAAGGCTTAAGCGCCTAAAAAGTAGTTTAGGAAAAAAAAAGTCAATGAGCTAAGGTCCTCTGCTTTGTGGAGCACTAGCAGGCTTAAGCGCGGAGCACTAGCAGGCTTAAGTGCTTGCATAGCACCTCTACTTCGCACCACACTAGAAGGCTTAAGAGCTTACTTCTGTGGTGAAGCGGAGCAGTTTAGCTTAGCTTCTGACAATTTAGCTTAGCTTCGCACCTCCCCTTCCACTCGATATGCTTCTACTCAATTCATCCACCTCCACTCCGCTTCACAATAGATTGTTTTCAAAGAATGACAAAAAGAACACTATAGAAGCTAATACCTAATGGTAAATGTAAGTGCATAGCACCAAAAGATGTTTGGGATCATGTTTTCTTGTAAGATGTAAAACTCCAAAAGCAATAGTTCTATGCCCGACTTCCCTCGGAAAAGGAGCCGCTTAGCCGCTAAACTACGGAGCTTAGGCTAAGCTAAACTTGGGTGAATCGAAGCTAAGTCTTTCAGTTCATCATAGCTAAGACTTTCTGTGGCTCTTTGTTGTAGCCTACATGGTCTTGTTTCGCTTAGTTTACCTATACCTTTATGGGAACTCCCATTTACCATTAGGTATTAGCTTCTATGTTTAAAGAATGGGCTAAAGAAAACCCTTTACCATTAGGATTAAGTGTTTCCCGTTTAGGTTTTGTTTTCTTTAGCCAAAACCATTTCCATTTCCCACACAGGTTCTAAAGTGTCCTATTGGTGCTTTAGTGTCCCTTACGGGAAACGGAAATGGACACGTTGTGCGCCTTTAGGACACTTTAGCGCCTGAAAAGCACCTAAAAGTTAAGCTATTACGCTTAAACGTTAGTTTTCTTTAGCCTACCGTACAGGTTTTCTTTAGCTCGATAGGCGAGAGTTGATCATAAAGGCTTAAGAGACACCATTACTTAAGCGAAAGTTTTCTTTAGCCTGTTTACTGGTATTAGCTTAATCCTATCGGACCTAACGTTTGAGCTAATACCTATGGACTGGTAGGTTTTTGCTTAAACATTTACGTTTACTGTTAGTATTAGCTAATACCCTTAAAGGCTAGAAAGTTTCCTGTTATGGTATTAGAGCTATGCTAATACCTGAAGTAAACGTAAACTATCACTCCTTTACGGTAAATGCTTAAACATTAGTTGACCGGGTGAACGTTTACGTAAAACAGCGAGTCGTAACAAACGAGAACTATGTCGTAAAAAGAGAACACTCTCGTCAAAAATTACATGTTTTCACCTCATTTTTGGAATTCCTTTACACCAGTATACATATATTACAAAAATGAGGTGAAAACAAGTAATTTTTGATGTTTTTTGTCATTTTCTCAAAAAAAATGAGCTCAAAATGTAGTCAAAATTTCACTATATTAGGCATTGACGTGTCCCAAAATGTATATGATAAGACATTGACATGTCCAAAATCTATATGATAAGACATTGACATGTCTAAAATATATATAAGAATGTAGAAGTCAATAGTTTTTACACAAAAATAACATTTTAGACATATCTTTAATGGGTGGATATCTGATTGTTATTCAAAATTGCTACAAAACATGGTTTCATTAACCAAACTACTTTGAGGCATTTACATAAGCACTAAAAATGTCTGAGAGCTTCAATGCAACTCACAACTTTGTCGATCTATGTCTACACCCTCATCTGATGCACTTGATTCAGTCTCATACTGTTGAGAGCTCTCTTCTTCTTCTTCTATATCCACAAGAGCTCTATCTTCATCCACGTACATACCAAATTCTGCAGGATCATGCACAACTCTTCTTGTTTTCCTATGATTTCCTGTACCACATACATCTGGAAGCTTTTGTTTTATCATGTTGATGGTTGCTTTCCTCAAGTGACCAGTTTTTGTCAAGGAAAAATCATAAACAAGAATATCTACATCATCCATTTTAAGAGTGGATGTGCTTCGAATATTCTTTTTCCTTTTTGAACCTGTTCGTTTAGTATCACACACCATTTCTAAGTTATATTTACCTGTGAATGCATTACTACTTTTAGTGTAATACCAATGCACCACCAAAGCCTCTATTCTTCTCTGATCAATATCTTTAGTTATCTCTAAAACCTTTGCAATCCAAAATGGTCTGGTAGCCTCATCACCATCAGCAAGTACTGCAATAAGCGTTCCAACATTTATCTCTATTAAATTTCCTTGCCATCTTGCTTCTGCCTGTTTTGTCATCCTTGGGCCTACATAAATAAAAATTCCTGTGGAGGATACAAATATGAAGGAAAGGTCTAGGGAGACCGAGGTCATGAGGACAGATCGTCCACTTTGGGACATGACAAATCTCGAATGGTGCCTTCAGTACGTTGAAGAGAAGAATGCAGTCCTCCTTGTGTTCGCAGGGGCCTATGGCAGAGGAAAGATCACGACAACACAAGGTTTTCAGTATGGACTTGTTTACAAATTGGATTATGAAGATGAAGATTCTGACAACCTGCTTTTCTTGGTGGAGACATCGAAAGGATTAAGAAATGTCATATGCAAGATGGATTTCTTGTGCCCAGAGTGCTGTGTTCCAGAAGAGCTAGCTCAGATATGCAGAGACTCAGTGAATTTCATCAAGGACCTGATGCCATGGATACAGGGCAATATCATGCCAACACAGCACAAGAAGACGACCCCTGTAAAGGCAAGGGGTAAGTAGAGTGTGCAGAAAAAGCCCCAAAAGAAAAAGAAGATAATTGCAGAAGAGGACTTTTCTGACTCAAGCTCTAGCTCTGGGGACATAATTGTTGCACCTGGTGGAGAGCTTGCATCTGGTGTGCTTGGCAGAGCAGAATAAGATGAGGGAGGACATAGCTAGAAGAAAAGTTGTGAAGAAGGGGCAGTTGTTCCACCTGCCTATTAATATTATCCACAGGCCACCAGTGGATCCAGTCACAGGGAGGAGGCCCCTTGAGATCAGGGAGCCACATAATTTGCATGTCCAAAATCTTAAGAAGAAAATGAAAATAAATCCTCATGCTACTGTTGTGCCATTCCTTGTCATGGTGGATCCGAATGAGTGCAGCTGTGTGGAGGATTTCAATGAGGGTTTGTTTGAGGATTACACTTATTATGTGATTGGAGGTTCACACTCTGCAGAGGCTCGTAGACAGTTAGTGAAGGAGCACCCTACTACATTTTTCTTTAGGTATGCAGAGTGTAAGATATATGCTGGTCTTACAACTGAGGAAGCCAAGCTTCTTGCTTGGGATCACAACAACGACAATGACTACAGGCAGAAAATGTCCTCCATAGAGAGAATTCGGTTCTTCCACCATGAATACGAAGATTGTCTTGTGAAGGAAGCTGGGAGAATACATCCCAATCTACGAAAGCAATGCCTTATTGAGGTTGGAATTGCATTGGATGAGAATAGAAAGTCAGATGCTTTGAGGAAATATGATCCATGGTTTCAACTGGCATTCAGATCAGGTGAGATCTGGGATCTTCAGGATAGAATTTTCACAATGTGGGAGCACAAGGAGGTCAAGGGCCAGAAGCAACGAAAGTCGAGGCCAGACCCACAAATTGATCTGAAGGGAAAGGGAAGGAAAGTTGACCTTTCAATTGAAGAGGCTCCTGAGGACATGAAGCTGACCCCATGGAGGGCCCTTCAAGGAATCAAGGATGATACATTGATCATATCAACTTTGTCAAGGGTAATCTCGAAGGAGTTAAGCCTCGAGGAGATGGTGACTGAGCTCAATAAGTATGTATGTTATTCTCAGATCCTTTTTCCCTCCTCCCATGCTTCTTGTCTAACCTAGTCTCTTTTATATTTATGTGTCTGTAGTCATAAAGTGTACATGAAGATTCAGGAGGTGATGATGAAGAGGCTGGGTTGCTTTTCTTGGATAGAGGTCCAAGCAGACTATCCAACCACATCATCCTACAAAGCCTTATCAGAATATTTCATCCTGTTTCGTGATTGGGTAGATTCTCTTATCAGAATATTTCATACTAAACAATTTGATGCATTGCATGGCATCAACATGGGGGCATAAGTCGATGCCTGGCATCGACTTGGGGGCATAAGTCGATGCCTGGCATCGACTTGCAGCATAAGTCGATGCCTGGCATCGACCTGCAACAAAAGTCGATGCCTGGCATCGACCTCGTGGCAAAAGTCGATGCCAGGCATCGACTTAGGTCCCTAGGTCGATGCCAAGCATCGACTTTCAGTAGAAGGTCGATGCCTAGCATCTACCCCAACAAGAAATCGATGCCATACATCCATTCTTTATGTTCTGTTTGCTGTATTGAAGAGCTCTTCTAATTGTTTTTCCAATTTGTTCTGCAGAAACCAAGGAAAAGTAAGTCTACAGAGGTACTAGATGATTGCCCCCCTGCATTCCTTGCTCACATTCAAAGAGCAAGGCATGAGAAATCTAGACTGAAAGCGAAGGAGATGGATTTTGATGATGAACCCGATCTTAAATGTTTCTCCAATCCCCTAGACCCCCTTAGGCCTGTATATTACAATGTGTTCTGTAGTGATGTAAATAATATTTGTTCTGTTGTGCCTAGAAAACATTTCTCCCTTCAAATAGCGGACATACCCTATGGATTTAGGATGTTAGGATCAGTTAATGATGATGAACCCTTCAAACACCCTCAGATTCGGAAGATGGTCACTGATTTTGCAGAGTTGACTATGTCTCCTCTTTGGAGGATAGTAATTTTCCATAGCAGAGACCAGTCTTTCTCTGTTTCAACTGCTCTGAAGGCAAGATGTCATGCTGTGGAGTGCCTCACTTGGTAAGTAATCTTCTTTCTATCTCCATGGCTTTAATGATGCCCTATGTGACTCATAGTTCTTTTTTGCAGGGTGAAGACAAACGTAAATCACACTCCTTTGCATCGGTTTGTGAGTGCCACTGAATGCATTACAGTGGGCTATTATGATGAAGTAAGCAAAAGGAGAGTCAGGGAGCATTGCAATGAGAATGGGATCTCAAATGTGCTCATGTTCCCAGCCGTTACCAAGAAACTTCGTCATGTAGCTGGGGACATGACATTGGTTAACCCTTATCAGAAGCCACAAAAACTCATAATGAGATTGCTTCAGCTATTTTCCAATGATGATGACTGGGTCCTAGACCTTTTTTCGGGCACAGGTAATTTCAATTTTCACAATTTTCATTAGTCATTGTTGATTGAAGCCTCTAAGAGGTTTTCTGCTGTTTCAGGAACGACTCTGGCTTGCTCCTTAAAGATGTTCAGGCACTGCATAGCTGTGGAGAAGGATGATGCTCAAGTGAGCTTCATTAGAATGAGAATCAATGGGCTGAATGAATGCCCAGATGAAGACCAAGAGGTTGGAAGGAAGCACATTGTAGATACGGAGAGATTCCAACCAGCTTCAAGGGAGCCTGTTCCCCCACTTGCAGATGAACCTGGGGACATGGCTGACCTTGAAGAGCCAATCTTGGAGCAAGAGAGGCAAGATAGGTGTTCTAATGTGCCAGAGGATACCAATACCCTTGAGCCTGAGGAAAGCTATGATCAGCTTCTATTGTAGATTCACATAACTCTTGTAAAACACATGAAATGTAAAAGATCATTTTAATGGAAATATAATTTGGAGTTCTCCTTCCACTTGGTGTTCAGCTTGATTTATCTTGAGCATTTCTCTGATCATGTGTGAATGTTTCTTAGTATAATTTTGTTGAATATTATCTTCTCTTGGGAATGCTTTTGTGAAGTGTATTTCATATTCTGTTAATATGGCCAGGCATTCAATGGGGATCTTAACCATACAAAGGGGATGATCTTAATTGCCTTGTTAAAATGCTCTGATTTTTACAACACATGTACTCTAATTTTCGAGTAACTTTTAATTAGCTATCTTCTGTGCTTGTTGAGGTTATAGATGTAATGAAGGAGCTTCGCGAATTCTTACATGTACCTTTTCAACTCTAATCTATTGTCCAAGATCATGATGTGGGATTCTTGGTCATGCTCAACAACTAGTTTTCATGGCAGCAAGAATTTTAGTATATCTATCTTGACTACTTGGGATATGAGATCAAGCTTCTAAAGACAATATTTACAAGCAAGACTCGTGATGCTTTCTAGATATTGTAAAATGCCCACTTTTTTGCTTCATATAATGGTATTTAGGTAAAAAGAAAAAGAGAACATGTCTTTGTTCTCCTTTGTTGTGACTCAGTGTTGTAAGTTTTTGTTTAAATGTAGTTAGTTTATCGGTTAGGTTTTCGAGAACCTAGTATTAGCATAGCTCGTGCATTAGTTTACATGTTGTAAACGTAGCATTTCAATTTATGATCTCGTATTCATTCATAGCTTTCTAAACGTAAAAGCTAATACAGTAAACATTTAGAAAACAAACAATAAATGGAAAACTTAACCCGGTTCATCGGGATGGTTGGGGTGTAGCTAATACGTTCAATTTTCGGAAAAGCTGCTTTCATTGATTGAATGCAGATTGTATGTGGAACTAAAGTATCAAGAAAAGAACAACTGGAACACATTCATTCATTAATAATATGTGGCCTTCTTTTGGTGGAAGAACTCATATCATGTAGAGCGTATGGTGGATGGGGGCATACAAACCCCCACCTCGAAGAGATTTAATGAGACCACTCAAATACAACATAGACAAATTGCCATTTCTTTACTCACTAGGAAAAGCGGGGAAAGATAGAAAAAGAGGAAACTAATCGATGAGGAACTAATGGCTGACAGCAACAACTTTTCGGATCCATTGGGTTAGATAAAATCCATCTATGTGCATATCGAAATATATTATTTTCACTAGGGGTATGTAATAAAATAGAGTTAACGTGGTGCGCGCACCTAGATGAACCCCCAGAACCGCGAGTGACAGTCGCCCATCATATGGCTCACCCACTCTACTTCTTCAAACGGCGTAAGTTCTGAATTGTAACGGTTCAGAGAACTTACTTTGTTGGCTTGACGAACTTAGAGCGGAGAATAAAGTGCCTTGAGTTGCGCTTTCTCAACGAGTTGAGGATTGGTACCTCATTCTCTCGTTTTTCTCTCCCATCCAATGGGTCTAATGTCTCCTTCTTCTTAATACGTGGAGGGATATGGGGATATTGGGATACTGTTGTCCCATCTATCCTCCTTGTTTTTTGATCTCCTTCTTTCCCTTGTTTGACAACATCCAAAGATTTGATTCACAAGGATCGAATCTCTATCTGAACTCTGTCAAACGCATCCAATGGACATGCGGGGGGTTAAGCAAAATGAATACATAAGGTATAACTCACCAAGGCTTTAAGCTATTTAGGCCCCTTCTCCGATCACTGCTCTAGTGCAGCTTTCTTTCCCCCAAACCTCCGTAGAGTCAGTCCTCTGCTTCGCTCCTTCGAGACAAGAGGGAAGGAAGGAGGCGGGTACTATGGACCTTCTGCCATCCATCAGCCCGATAAGAGAAGAGCACACACAGTAAATAAATATCGAGAAAGGCAATTTGTACGATTGATAGAGAAAGAAATAGATACATATAGATAGATGGATGTCTCTCTATCTATCTACCTCTCTATAGCAATGCCTTAAATGCCCCGCCCCTTCTTTCGAAGACCAGCTATGCCGGACTCTGGGGAAACATCTGCGCTTTGCTAATCTCTTGGCATGGCACTTTGTCATGTGCTTTTGTAATGGGATGGACTTTGCCGTTATTCCCTAAGGGTTGTATTATCGTATCGAGATGTCAATTTGTTCCCTGTCCCTAGTGATATGGGTAATCTACTCCATCCATCTTTATCTGGCTTGCATTGTTCCAATCACTCTAAAGGGCATTTCGGCAACCACGCGCTATAACTGGGAGTCCTACCATAGTGATGAGGGTTTCTTTGATTGTTCGGACTCAAGTGCCTCCACTCCACAATTGGATGGAGTTCCCTTGCTCCTGTTGCATACGACTAGCCCTAGGGCGAGCAGATAGTCCCCATGCTATGGTGTTCAGTAAGGGTCCGATCCTTGCCAATTAGGGAGTCTATTTGAGCGATGGCTTTCAACCTCTGTAACCCAGAATGCACCTTCCTAGGCACATAACACTAGGTGAACAGAGCCAACCTACGTTAGATACTAGCAGTAGATAATCATATTGTTTGAAAGTACTAAACAAAACTCCATGAACAATAGCACTAGGAATATAGATCAGTTGGTAGAGCATCGTGCTTCCCAATCTGCGTCTAAGGAGCAAAGGCGGTGACAAAATAAATGGCAGTATCTTCCACCTAAACTGGTGGCCCAAAAATGTAGGAGGACCAAAAATTCCAATTATGTTATGCCACCGCAGGTTTCTGTCTAGTTTAGGGTCGACCCAGTAGTAACACTGGGTTATTACATCGAGGAAAGGAACTACCATGAATGAATGAATGCAAGAGACTGCCTGCCTATAAAACCACTGTAAAAAAACAAGTTTGGATAACAACTGATTAGTTTTCCTGACAAGGAAGTATCCATCTCTTTCTGAGATAGAGGATGGATCTATCTGTGACTTATTTTTTATTGGAAATGATTCCAATTTTCCTTTTATTGAGTATTTAGATTTTGACAATGCCAATGGAGTTGAGTGCTAAAGAAGAATTTCTAGTTGCCAAAAGGATGGGGCAAAGCGTTTATGTTTACCTAACATTCAAGCTAATACATGTTGTTTTCGATTAAGCTATTATGTTTACTTTAGTTTTCTATCGCTTGCTCGTGGGTATTAGCTAAGCTCGCTCGCGAATATTAGCTAAGCATGCTACGTGCAAGACGAACATGGTCTCCCCTCTGGGCCAACATGGTGTAGCAAAAAAATTAGCGTAAAACAAGACCATGTAGTCAAGAAGCTTGACCAACATGGTTAAGCTTAAGCTACACCATTCAGTCAAGAAGCTTGAGCATGTTGGTCTTGTCTTGCTACAACAATCCCTAAAGGTAATCGCTTAAGCAAGACCTACATGGTGTCTTTAGCGCAAGACAAGACCATTCAGGTCTTCCCTTCTACATGGTCTTCCCTCCGGTTTGCCCTAAAGATATTATCTTAACCTAAAGGCTACAACATTTTCTTTAGCTTGCTACATGCCTATTGGGGCAAAGCTTAGCTCCATAAGTAAACGGTATTAGCTCTGATTCATCGTTGACTGTTTACGTTTAAGCTAATACATTTACAATTCAGTATTAGCATAGCACCTATAGGAGCGATAGAAAACTTTAGTGCTTAGTTTACTGTTAGGCGCTAAAGAAAATGCTTTGCATTCTTAGGCCATTCCATGCACTAGGTTCCCTATATTGGAAGTGTATGTCCCTCAATTACAACCTAAACTTGGGGAACTGTGGAAAAATCTCCTTATGTGTAATGCTTAGAGAATATTTTGACTCCTGTGGGTGCATATAAGCATGTAGCAATTTATAAGTACATTTGAATGTTGATCACCATTTTTTATCAATTGGTTAGAGGGTTAGCATGAATTGCACCCTATCTAAGGTCAATCATATGCTCCAATGACCAACATGGTGTAGCTTCCCCCCAATAGGTATTAGCTTCTACGTTAAGGAGTAATAGCAGAAAACAGATTTTACTGCAGAGAATGATGCTTCTAACTTTATTCTTGTTGAAATTATTATTTGCTAATGAAGCTCGCAAACCAAGACCAACATGGTCTTCCCTCCGGCTTGCCCTTTTAACATAAAGGTTAAGCTCACTGGTAAATGGTAAACACTTCATCGTGGAGGCCCGAAGGGTTAAGTGAAACCTATATAGGTTTTACACTAAAGTGTCCATTTCCCAATACGAAATGCTGCGCACCTATAGGGGCTAAAAGTTGATCATTAAGGGAATCCTACTTAGCTAATACCCTAACGGCTAAAGTTGACCATAAAGGTAAATGAAAAGTGCTAAAGAAAATGCTTTGCCCAAAAATTTAATGGTTTTCTACGCCTAAGCCTTTACGGTCAACTTTAGTGCATTCCCTTTACGGTCAACTTTAGCGCATTCCCTTAACGGTCAAATTTAGAGCATTCCCTAACTAACCGCTTAAGTCTAATCCGGCCTTTAGGGTGAAGTGTTCACTGTTAGGATTTGACTGGGTCTTATAAAGAAAATGCTTAAGCCTTCATGGGGTGAAGCGAACGGTGCATTCCAAGACAAGACCAGAATGTCCCTTCGAGTAGTGGTCTTCCCTCTGGCTTGCCCTAAAGGTATTAACTTAAGCCTAAGAAAGGCGCTAAAGTTTTCTTTATAACATGCAAAACAAAACAAGACCAACATAGTCTTCCCTTTGGGCACGGGCTAAAGAAAACATTGTAGCCCTTACGGTCAACTTAAGCGCTAAAGGCGGCTTAAGCTTTGATCGGGCCCGAGGGGGCTAGGCGATTCAATCAAGAAGCTACACCATTCAGTCAAGAAGCTTAACCATGTAGTCAAGAAGCTTAACCATTCAGTCCACAAGCTTGACCATATTGGCGTGAAGGGAAGACCATTAAGGTCTTGTCTTGTCTTGTCTTGCGCTAAAGTTTTCGTTGTAGCCTATCCGCTTAGGCACGCTACGTGTAAGACCATGTAGGGCCGAAGGGAAACCTTTATGTTTTCTTTAGCCGTTTCCCTTTAGGGAAAGCCAGAGGGAAGACCAACATGGTCTTGTGCTAAGATGTTCGTTTCCCAATAGGTTTTCTTTAGCACCTTAATGGGAAACGGACACTTTATTAAGGTTTTATGCTAAAGAAAACCTTCAAGGTGCTATGCTAATACCTTTAGGTAAACTTTTTGTGCTAAAGTTGACCGGGTCTGATTTTTAGGGTAGGAAAAGCGCTAAGGTTTTTGCTTAAATGTTGGTAAACGTTTAGAAAACGTTTTCTAAATGCCCGTTCACCTAACGTAGTTAGAAAACTGTTAGGTGAATGGTATTAGCTTAATCTTTTCGATAAATGCTTAAACATTAGTTTACTATTATGAGCTATGCGTGCTAATACCATAAAGGTGCTATGCATATAAAACGAAAGTAAACGTTGTAGCCTAATCGATTAAGCTAATACCATTCCCTTTAGGTAAACGCTTAACCATTGCTCCTTTAGGTTAAGTGAAAACAAAAACCGTTAAGGCTTAAGAGTTTTTGTTGTAGCCTTCTCATTCTCAGCAATACATCCATTTTGGAGTGGGTGATAGGGGAGGTAACACTTTTAGGGAGGACAGGTATTAACACTTTCTAACGCGGAGTAACCAATTCTACACAATTCCTAATGTAGTTTACCTGTTTTCCGTGGAAAAAGCCATTAAGAACAAGTTGATGCTTTTCCACACTGGCTAGGGAGAGAAAGCACCATCCATTATTAGCTTTCCACCAAACCACTAGAAAAGGAATGGAACTAAACAAAACTTAGGTGAATGCTTAAGAAATGGTGGTGGGGAACGCTGTATCAGTAGTACATAGACGAGGAAGTATGGGCCGTGAACTCATGGGATATGAGAAGCCTTATACCTACCAAATAGTATTCCACTATACACCATGCTAGGTGATTGATTACCTTTTCAAACCTTAGCACGTAGATGCTAACCTTACGGCCCTTACTAACCTTCTTCCCTGTCTATGAATCTAGATCTAGATATAGATATTCCTACCACTTTGCTTTCAAGGCAGCAACCTCCATTGTAGCTAGGGGATGGAAAACAATACATGTTGCCATGAGGTTTCACAGATGTTGAACCATATTCCGTTTGAGGATTAAACGTAACCGTGGTGGTTCACAGAACGATACGAATAGAGAGTGGAACAACTCAACTAAGCTTGTGTGAGACAGAGCGGAGGCTGCTTAAGGTCCTAAAGGATGAAGCTAATACCTATACCTAGAAGTATTAGCATAGCCCGTTGACCGCTTTACCCCTTTAGAGCTAAAAGAAATGTTTACCTAACCTAAAGAAAACCAAGCGTGTAGCTACACCATGTTGGTCTTACACATCTTCTTTAGCTCCTAAAAGGTTTTTGCTTAAGTGTAAACCTAAAGAAAACCATAAAGTAAAGGCTCGGAGGGAAGACCATTATGGTCTTGCGCTAAAGAGACCATGAAGGCTACAGCGAAGACCATGTTGGCCTGGAGGGAAGACCATGTAGGTCTTGTCTTGCTACAGCTAGACCATGTTGGTCTTGTCTTGCGCTAAAGAAGACCAACATGGTGTAGCTTGCCTAGGACATGAAGGCTACATCTACACCATGTAGGCCTTCGCTTGCTTAAGGAAGCCCTAAAGGTCTTGCTTAATATTACCATGTTGGTCTTGCTTAATATTACCATGTTGGTCTTGCGCGTTTTCTTTAGCCGAAACTGTTTTCGTTTCCCTAAGAAACTAAAGCACCTTTAGGAAACTTTAGCACCTTAAGGCCCACCTGGAGGGAAGACCATTACCCGAAGGGAAGTCCAGAATGGTCTTGTCTTGCGCCAAAAAGACCATTCAATCAAGAATTTGACTTGAATGGTCTTGTCTTGTGCTAAAGTTGTTAGGGAAACGGATACTTTAGCACCCCCAAAGGGAAGACCATTACCCGAAGCTTTGCCCATTCCAATCTTGTCTTGTTTTGTAAACGAGCTAAAGAAAATGTTAGCACCTGGTTTTCTTTAGCCGTTTCCCACAAAGGTGCTAAAGTGTTGATGAAACATGGATTTTAGATAGTGGAGCTTCTCACCATATGACCACTAAAAAGGATTGGTATAGTTCCCTAGTGCCTCTGTAAGAATCCATCAATGTAGTGGTGGGAAATGAGTGCAAGTGTCCACTGGAAGGAATTGGAATCATCTCTTTTATCACTTCTCCAGGTGTTGAGAAAAAGTTATCTGATGTTCTCTATGTACCTACACTTAAAAGAAATTTGTTGTCAGTTTCTACAATAATAGATTATGGACTCTTAAAAGAAATTTGTTGTCAGTTTCTACAATAACAATTTCTTCAATAGCTACCAATTGTTCCAGTTCTGTGTTGTTTGCAGAATCTTTGTTCTTCCAGTATGATTTTAGAGTCCCATTCTATTCATCAGCTTGCTTCTTTTTGCAGTCCTTGATGGCATGGCATTTCTTTTCACATTAGAAGCAGATTCTTGTGAGTTTTCGATTCTTCAACTGCATCTCCTCTTCTAAAAGCATAGCACAAAACTCTTCAAATGTAAGGGGAGTTGGTCTTACTTGAGTGTTAAGGGCTGTTACTAATCCATTATACTTTGCTGGAAGAACATATGCACATCTTTGAGCCAGCTCTTCTGGTGTTATAACAACACCAACTACAACCAATTGATCTTGAATATGTTTTTTCCATTTGATAAAATCTTCAGCCTCTTTAGAATCAGAATGCTTTTCATTTTCCAACTGATTTTCTAAATTTTGTATCCTAGTGTGGTTCTTGGTCTCATATTGACGAGCCAATATGCTCCAAGCCTCATGTGCTTTAGTAGTATGTTGAACTAAAGTAAGCACAGAATCACTTACACTAGTGACAATTGCACATAATGCATCAGCATTCCACCTCGTCCAAGCTCGTAGAAGATCTAGATCTGGCTGAATCATCAATCTTGAATTTTCTCAATCTTCAGCTGGTATAGGCTCTGGATCCAATCCCATCGGTCCCATGATAGTGTCAAGTGATTCATAGGAGTCCAAAATTGCAAAATTTTGAACTTCTAGAGTGTATAGTTGGTTCCATCCAGCTTCCCTTCAGTGAATGCAGGTGGACATTAGCTGAAGCACCAAGACTAGTGTTCGATGATGAAGCCATCATGTAATCACTCGAATTATCTACTGATATTCTAGTCTGCTAGTAGGCTAAAATAGTGATACTTGTCAAGCTATTTGAACCACATGGCTTTGATGCCATGTAACACAATAGTTACACAATATGACAGAGGAGCAGTAGCAGAGAAGATAACAGATATAGGAGAATCTCAACAATTTTTTACTAACAACAAGTACAAAGATGATAGCATTGTCCACCCGTGCGCTCTCAAGGTAGAGCTTGAATGGTGATCTAAACAACTCTAGATAGGGACATACAAGGTAGAGGTATGCTGGCTCAATTCGATGTCTCAAGTAGTGCACAAGTCATGTATATATAGGATCATGGGTGGCCTTCCGTGGACCGCTATACATGGGCGGTAGAGCGTGGGTGGCCACCACCCACATAATTGCCATACACGGCTTAGGCTGGTTGAATTGACCTAGCAAATACAAATGATTTCTGACTCCAATAGGGAATATTCCATGAAATATTCCCTTTATCCTCATGCCAAGGACGCTGCCCCTGGACCCGCACCAGGGGACCGTGGTAACTCCCTTTCCTTAAAATACCCTACATGGTCCAATATTACCTTCATCCAACATGCAAGTTGGGACTCCCATCAATTGGGTAATGCACACTTGGCTTCTCCTCATAATGGGGGCCTTACAAAATGTGCACACAATCATGAGAGGTAGACATTGATCATATACTAACAAGATCCTCATCACGCCAAGCGGATATTTCAAATTTTAGTTTGGGCTAGGCAAAGAATGCAAATTAGAGCTTTGAAACTTGCAAAATCACTTCAAACAAATTTTAGAAACTTTGCATTGTATCACGAAAGCATTTTAGTGTCATTTTTGTCTCTTTCTTATGTTTTAAATTATACTTCCATCTATTCTAAACACTCTGGTTGCTTAGTTGGGTGCGAGGGGAGGAGTAAACATGGAAGCTAAGGGAAAAGAACCTTTAGAACATACTTCTCCACCTAGCGAGCAAAATCAAGAGAATTAAAATTATAGGATAGAAGAGGTTGAGAAAGAGAAATATTCAAAGCAAGAGGAAGAATATTCCTATATGGAGATTCATTATAGGGGATAGATGACTTTCACAA
The DNA here is from genome assembly GCA_020310875.1 of Ceratopteris richardii. Classification (NCBI taxonomy): domain Eukaryota; kingdom Viridiplantae; phylum Streptophyta; class Polypodiopsida; order Polypodiales; family Pteridaceae; genus Ceratopteris; species Ceratopteris richardii. Next base: position 171,727,756 of record CM035420.1, on the reverse strand, counting down.
GCTTGGAGGGTTTGTAAAGGGATAATATAAGGCCATTAAGAGAGAGGTGAGAAGAAAAACACTGAAGACCTTCAAGGAGGTGATCAAATATGCACAAATCTATGAGGGCCATAACTGTCCTCAATAGACTCCTATGGAGATAGATCAACCCCTCAAATCTGTTAGTATGGCTAAATTCAAGAACAAAATAATTATGGTGAGAAACAAAATGTAAAAAAAAAAAATATCACAAAGGTCCAAGCTATTCACTAAGCACTATCAGAGGCCCAAGAGTGAAAACTTGTGTTTTAAGTGTCTATCTCCTAACCATGCACAATGGAACTATCTACTTTGTAAGGGGGAAGAAAAGAAGGGTTGACTAGGGACTAGTATGGCCTTGATAAGGGTAAAAGGGTGATCCACCTAGTGATGATACTTTGAATGCACAACACTTCTAGTTGCAAGGAGGTGGAAGTGATGCACGAGGATATAGAGCACACCTCTTGTTTGACTTAGTCATTGTGAGCACCTCAGTTTGGACCACATGACCTAGTTAAACTTCCTCTTTGTGTGTAGGGGATGAGGATAAAGTCATGATAGATGAGTGCGCCACATTTAACTTCAGAGACTATGCTTTTATCTAGAAGTTGAAGATTCCCCAATAGCCTAGTAGGATATAGTGATACACTTACCATATAGACCTCCACATAATGAACATGGAGAGAACAAACCTTGTCTTAGGTAGAGAATGGCTATGGGGGTTGGGAGACACACGTAAGTGCACTTACCAAAACAACACTCTTGAATTTATGGAAAATTAAAGTAAATTTTGTATTCAAGGAGAGAGATGTACCTAGTGCACCTCTAATATCATCTTTACAATTTTATAATCTTTTTCATTATGAGCATGTATAAGAGATCTTTACAATGTATAGTCATGATCTTGAGCATTATAAAGATACTTCATCTGATGTATATTTTCATTCTAGTAACGTAAATGTGGACATGACTTTCTATTATTGTATTTTGAAATAATGTGTAGTTAAAATTTTTAAGGATCTTATTGTTAAAGATGTTTTCCTAGTGGTTTACCTAGAGGGCTGCCACCTAAGAAAAGGGACATTGATCATGCCATTGAGGTAGTTACTAACACTAAGCCTATTTGGAAGCCACCTTATAGGCATAGTGTATCACAAAATGAGGAGGTAGAGAAAGAAGTTTAGGACTATCTAGATAAAGTCTTAATTACACCTAGTAACTCACCATGGGCATCATTAATGCTCCTAGTTGAAAACAAAGATGGCTCTATGAGAATTTGTATAGATTTTAGGTTATTGAATATGGTAACGATAAAAGATAGGTTTCTAATGCCTAGGTTGCAAGAGGTATTTGATCAATTACATCAAGGCAAGTACTTTATCAAAGCAACAGTACACAATCAAGGCAAGTACTTATGTGATTCTTTTGAATCACAATTAGTTTGCCACTGTTGCTACTCTATGATGCTATTAGCAGCATTCATTAATACTGTTGCATAAGTGATGATCATCGTTGCTTATGCGAATGTGCCCTTTTTTTCTTTGGCATCACCTATGCGATTCTACTTGGAAATTGTTTCGCATAACTGATGCTACCCACTTTTCTTTTTAAATTTGGGGCATTGCTATGCACCCTTATTCCTTGTAGTGTAAGAGGCTGAAAAATTTTGTAGATGGACATAACACACCATGAATGTTCAATAAGGAGATCATGTGTTTTTACAAGTTCCACTTTTTTGTCACCAATAGTGGGTCAACCCAAGAAACCTGTTAGATTTTTTGGACATTGGACTATAATCAAAAAGATTTTTGATGTTACATATAAATTACACTTCACAAATGATTGTAAAGTTCACCTAATTTTTTAATGCTAGCAAATTGAGACCATACATTTCTTGAGATGAGAATTGTGTGGATGGTATTGTTACTTTGAGAGACAGATCATATAAGCCACATGTTCCTTTTAGAGTTCTTGATAAGAGGGAGCACGAATTGTGGAATCACTCCATACCAAAAGGTTTTCTAGAATGGGTGAGTCGTCCACTCATAGATGCTACTCAGGAATCAGAAGTTTTGTTTCAAAAAAACTTTCCTTCCTTGATAATAGAGGATACTAATCTCTAGAAGGGAGAGAGACTATAAGATTTATTTAGATGTGGTTTAACATTGGTCTAGTTGCATTTGATCAAGGATCCTAGTCAAGTCAAGGACCCTAGTCGAGTGAAGGACAACAACTAAGAGGACCCAAGCCTCTAACAGAGTCTTCAAGGTTATTGTATCTCATTCAGAGTGGCCATATGAGAGGTTTTTTGACCTTAGAGAAGACTCTAGATGTGCCAAGGGCAAGGGCTACTTTTGGTTTAGAGGAGAGCGGAATTTATCCAATTGGAATATTTCATTGATCATTACACAGTTGCAAACCTTTCTGGTGTTGCCAAAATCCCAAATTTTTTTGAATGGTTGAAAGAGGTAAGTGTGTTATTGAAACAAATTAATAATATTCAAATATTTCATGTATCAAGGGGCCAAAAAATAAGGAAGTAGATGCATTAGTCAACAATAATCTTGATGGGATGATAGCAGAAATGAAGGTGGGAGGCAAAAAATTCATAGATGAAGAATGATTAAAATATATCATTGAGTTTCTTAAGATTGGATAAGAATCAAAGAAGCTTAATAAAGTACAAGAATATGGATTAGCTAATAATGATCTCCAACAAAAAGGTAATGGCTTTTCCTTAGAAGGGTCCCCTTATCTGATGAAATAAAGAGAATTTTGGAAATTTTGTCATGATCATGCGTGTGGAAGATCCTTCTTGCATAATATAGTAATAAGGAATTTACTTCAAGAAATATATGCATGGCATACACTTCATAAAGATGTTCAATATTGGTGTAGAACATGCAAAAAAGTGTCAGATTATGGGGGATAAGAGACTTATGTATGAGCTAAGGACACTAGTTATCTCATATGAGCCATTCAAGAAATGGGAAGTCGATGCAATTTGATCCCTACCAAGGAAAGCTAAGAAAAGGAATATATTGTGGCAATGCATTCATGACCAGATTGACAAAAGAGACTAGCATGAAATGAACCACAACACAAAATAATGGGAAGTTATTATATGATTGTTGTTGATTTGGAATATCTTTAGAGCTAGTGTCTGATGATGGTCTTGATTATAGATCCGATGTTTTGAGTGATATATTAAGTAGATTAAACATAAAGTGTAGATACTTCATACCCTACTATCCTCACTTTAATGAACTTGTTGTAATGATCAATAATTAAAGAAGCATCTTAAGGAATATGATAAATATTATTTTCATATGTCATATCCTTCAAGGCATCCATAGGGACTACTCTTTTTCATCTAGTATATGGAAAAGAATCCTTATTAGCAATAGAAGTGGAAATTCCAAGTCTCCATGTACTGATAGAACAAAGTTGAGAATATGTGGAACATGTAATCCGAAAGAGTATTATGGACCTAAAACACTTAAATCTGAAGAGGGAGGTGATGAATTATTACATCAATCAAGTTGAGAAAAAGAGACAATAATTTAGTAAATGATTAAAATACAATGGATTAAGAGAAGGAATTATTGTTCTAAAGAACAATAATTATTTTGATAACCATTATGATACAAAACTCTAGCCATAATGGGAAGGGCCGTTTTGATTAGGAAAAAAGTTCAAGAATGGAATATATCACCTTATAAACCCTTCAAGAAGGTGCACAAGATGAATGTCAATGGAGGGAGACATCAATGACCAAAAAGAAAAATCAAGGGAGAAAGATACATCAATTATTCTACTTCAATAAACCAAAGACGGCCTTAATTAATGGACAAGAACCTACATGTGATTTTATATTTTTCTTGTTAGATTACTTGTTAATAAGAGAACTTGCTAACCACTTGCTTTACTTTCTATCGAATTGTATGAAATCGAAAATGCACAAGATGGGACGTTCTAAGGTGCATATGAGGGAAGAGGGTTAAAAAATGAAGTCCATTTGAAACTGCTTATCTCTGCAATCTAAGTAATTTTGTACAGAAGACTACCAGGTTCTTGTCCAAGGAACTTTTCTTTGGGGAAACCAAATTTCAATTCAATAACAACAGCAGCAATAGGGGCAAGGGTGACGAATCAAATGGAAAAAGTAGCAACAACAACAACAGCAACAGCAACAACAACAACAACATCCACAACAGCAACGTCCACAACAATACCAACAATAGCAGCAGCAACAACAACATCCACAAGAGCAACAACAACAAGAACATCCACCACAACAACTACAGCAACGTTCACAACAACGACAACAACAATGACCACAATAGTGAAAGCAACAACAGCAACAACAACGACCACAACGTTGAAGTAACCGCCGCCACATGATCATACACAAGATAAATCTCGCAAGCTCATTTTGTTGACGCACTTTTTCTTTTTCTGCTTTGCCTTTTTCTTAGGAGATTGATCGCAAATCTACTGATGAAATCTCGAAAGAGCAAACCAAAATTATCCATTTTATCGCCCACATTACACATGTTCTTTGTTTCCCCTCTCCATCAACAAACTCGACGACATCTATTCTTCATTTACGTTTCTTTAATATCGATTCAAATATTTGGATGCACCATAGCCATAGAGAGAAGTGTCATTATTTTGTGGTTCCTCATTAATGATATTCTAAATTATGGAAAATTTACATTGTTTACTTAGCTTGTATGTAAGAAGGAAATCTCTCTCTAGGCTATGGTCTCTCAAGATTCGAGTTTATCTTTAAGATCATTTTGAATGAAATTTTTTTCTCCTTCCCTATGATTGAATTCTTTTTGAGAATGGAAACAAGCCATACAAAAGCTACTTTAAACCGTAGAAGATAACTATTATTGACTTCTTTTTGAGAATGGAAGCAAGCCACACAAAAGCTACTTTAAGCCCTCAAAGATAAGTAAACATGGAGAACAGCACCAAGAGAAAAAAAGAAGAAAGGTACTCTCCAAAAATGGGTGCTTTAAGTCAATAAAAATGTAGATACGGAAAAATTAGATGTATAAAACAAAGCTGGTTGCCAAAGGTTTTACACCAACGTACAAAATTGATTATAGGGAGATAATAGATTTCTCATAAAGAATCCATAAAAAAATTAGAGCATCTACTATAATTGTACGTAGCAAGTTTTGAGTTTAACAACTAGATAACAAAAAAAATGTTGTTTTTAATGGAGCTCTCTAATAGGTAGTATCTATGGAAACACCAAAGTTTTTGTCTATGAAAAATATTCGAAAAGTGTATCTAGGGTAGAAATCACTTTATGGCCTTGTGCAATCATCTAAGGCTTAGAACCATGGATTAATGGACAACCTACAAAAGAACCATCTTCTTTTAGGAAGAAAGAAGCTAACTAGGTTTAATTCATTTAAAATACAAAAATGATCTGATCATTCAATAAATTCATGATGGAGAAACAAATGAAATAAAAAAAACCATTAAGTAGTAAATCAACTTATTCAATTTCGCTGAAAGAAAATAATTCTTGGGCATAGAATTTATGTAGAACTCAAATTGTATATGTTTGATCCAAAGAACTAGCATCTTTGATATATTGAGGAACTTCGAATTCAATGGGCATGAGACATTGGCAGTCTTAAAGGACATAAACATCAATACACACTTTATGTAAGATTAAGTAATATGCATTGTAGAATTATATTGGTCTATACAATATAATTCTACCATTAATGGTAGAATTATACCTGATATATTCTACCATTAAAATATCATTCATGTGATCGGAAATAGGTGCTCTATTGTAATGTATTAATGAAGCTAGTTTCCTTCATCTTCAAGTATGCTATGACACTTAGATACTTTAAGGGTATTATAAGTTTAGGCTTTTGTGCGCATTTGATGATGTATTGTAGGTAGAACATCATATGATGTAGATCAAAGGAGGACGTAAGAAGCATAAGAAGAAAATTAGTGATTCTAAATCTTGGATTAAGAAGAAAATTAGTGATTCTATCTTACATGTAAGTGGAACATAGAGCTCGAGTAAAGTGAAACATAACGCTATGTTGTTAAAGAAGTGAAACATGAATCCCGATGAAGCTCCATTGTTTGAAACAATAATATGCACGAGGATCAAGGTTCCTGACTATTGTACGGAGAATGAATTGAGACAAAGAGACTCCTTCATTTTTCGCCCAGCCCCGTACATATTCTACTAATTTTCTCTTTATATGGCTCATCAAATTGAGCCCCCAAGTGGCTTCACACATGAGTGCCACATGGTACTCATGTTGGAGCCCATGCCATCAAGGCTAAGGGGTGATTCCTACACCCTTTTAGTTGATGCTCTTATATAACATTTCCTTCCCTTAAGTCCACTTTGGTCCTCAAAAATGGTATTGGAAGGTACACATAAAATGAGAGAATTAACGGAATAGTATTGACAGTAAAGCCCATGTATCCAATGTACATGGGCATGTCTCTATGGTGTTTGCCCATAATCTTCACCTCAAAATAACTCTTTAGAAGGCATTTCTTAGTGGTAGGAGTAGTCAAGAAGGCTTGAGGAAAAGAGGAAGTAGGGAGGAAGAGGGACAAAGAGAACCACAAGGCTCTAAGAGTGGACTTAGCACACAATGTGGTCAACACAGATTTGGTAGAGAATAGGCCTATGCTTTTTTTCAAATATCATTCCCATCAAAACTATGCTTTTTATCAGTATGCTTCAATGCAAATACATATCTTTTATATTTTTGAATCGTATTTGTGCAATAACAAGAGTTCTTGAGCTTGAGAAGTAGTAGAGAAGCCTACCTTTCGATTCTCGTAATTTGTGGAGCTCATTTGACCCTTCACATTAGAGTAGGAACCTAATTTTTAACTAGGCCAGACACTAGGTCTGAAGTAGGCCAAAGCTAGTGAAAAACCATAAAAGGAGTTAGAGAGCTCATTTTTGAGTGTCCAACTTTTATGGAAACTTTGTACTAGGAGCTCTTAAATGAAAGATTCTCACATCTCCATGGATTTACATTTATGAGGTCCACCTTGACCACTTTGATAGTTCCATTGTACTAGAGTCACATTAACTTTGACACCCCTATTGGGGAGTACGATTCAAGGATGAGCGTGTGATGGTAAGACGTAGAGACTTGACATTAGAATTGTAGGTAAGTAGGTAAATTCTCTATTTTTCTTGATTTTTTCATATCCATCACCATCTCTGCTCACCTCCTACCTCGATCTCCTTCATTTCCAAAATTTCTATTTTTGATCATATCCCCACCTTCAATTCCATTTCCCTCATTTCACTTGTGTGAGAGAGAGCTTGCTTGATTACTATTTATTTGCATGTTTTTGAGCATTTCATGTACATCATCAACTCCAATAACATCATAAGGTACGATAGGACTCTCTACATGACCCAAGATGATAGCTTTTGACCACCATCATAGACAAAAGTTTGGTATTTTGCATTTTTATCAAAGGCGTAATAGAACACACATCATGAGCATTACAAAGCACTACTCATAGTTCAAAAATTCCCATTTTTTGGTCTATCATGATAGTCAACATCTATCATGATAGACAAAAAGGTATAGTAGACCTCGTCTATCATGATAAACACCATCTATGGTGATAGACAGAGACCATGATAGACACCCCTCTATCACGATAGAGATTGACCATTGCAATAGATTAGTCTATCGTGATAGAGAGTGCATATTGCGATGGATATCATCCATCGTGAAAACCCGGAATCCATGATAGAGGATGGACACTAACTATCACATTAGACATCATCTATTGTGAAAAATAGGGCCTCACAATAGATGATAGAGGCCATCTATCATGAAAGGCCCATCTATAACGATAGATAGAGATTAGGACGGATGATAGATGGTGTCTATAACAATAGGAACCCATCTATCATGATAGACAAGCCTGAGGATAGATGAAAGACCTATCTATCATGATAGACATCATCTATGATAGACACCGTCTATCATGATAGATGGGATTTTTTCCAATTTTTGGTGTTTGTCAAAAGTTCGTTAAATTAAGCCTAGATTTTGGGTTTTTTACAAAATTTTGGAGCTATTGGTGTGGCAGACAAGGTACCAGTGCAGAGCAAACTTAGGAAGAGCATTTTGAGCATTTGAACTACTTCAAGTGTGTGTGTGTGTGTGTGTGTGTCACTCGAGGTTGGAAGTTCTCTCAACCCCCTCAATCAAGTATTTTTCTTAGGCTAAGTGTGCCTATTGGTAGCGTTTAATTAGGACAAGGATAGGAATTGAACGAATTCAAGAGACCCAAATTTCTCATGTTCAAGAATAGATAGAGAAAAATTGTGGAAAACCCTAAAGAAAACTAGAGGAAGCATTTTCGAAATTCAATCCAAGTAGATGGAGTGATCATATATGAATTCAAGGATTCTGATGCCTTCGGAGACTTCATGTACTTGGATAACATTTTAAAAGGATGTGGAAAGTCATAAAGCATATTAGACACACGTATACTTGAAAGGGTGAATCAATTTTCCTCTCGCACAAGTCTAATGATCCTCATAGTTAGCATGGTGCTGGATCTTTTCATGTCCTAGGGGCACATAGAGAGAAGTTCAAATAGCAACCATAAGTGAGTTTTGCACATACAAAAAGAAGAGAGAGACGAGACTAGGCACATATAGAATAGAATAAGAATGACTTAGAGTGTCCAGAAACCAAAGAGGTATGCATGAATTACCCCTACCTAGACCAAGAGAACATCCTAAAGTTTTGAGCCTTATTTAGTTAGTGATGTCCATGACAAATTACGTTGATGGTACAGGAGATCCATAGGATTATGTGGCTAGCTTCATGCAAGTGTTAAAAGTTGAACAGGTGGAATTTTTGTTCACACAATACAATGCTTTTGGACTAACCTTAAATAATACAACCTTAACATGGTTTCAACCCTTGCATCGAGGCCAATTTAGGTATATTAACCAATTGCTAGATGTATCTATCACAGAGCTCTTTAAGAGTGGAATCACACATAATACCTCATACTTGATTCATAGCTTTAAGTAGAGACCACAAGAAACTATGACATTAGGAGGATGTAGGTTTAGAAAATACATTGAAAGATGTCCAATTTTAGAGGTACATACTCAGTCTACACAAGTCTCCATATTCTTAGATGGCCTATTGAGTGCAAAGCTACAATCGTATTTCTATCACAAGGAACCGTAGACCATAGATCAATTCATAAGAATGTGTGTTGATATTGAGGATAATTTGGGTAATGATCTAGAACTCTCTAAACTCTATATGGATTTAGATTGATCTACTAGCTTCAAATCGAAACCCCCAACCTCAATAGATGATTTAGGAGAACAAGTGGCCTGAAAGTTTGGAGTGCCAAGTAGAAAAGCGCTTAGAGTGGTCCTAGTAAAATGTTGGTAATTACACCTGTGGAGCATATAACATGGAAAATTTATGCCCTTTGCTAGCTCAAAATTCAGGGCACTTAAATTCCTAATACTACACCATTGAGAGAGAATACGCAATTCTCACTACATAGGATTGTCCCTACAATAAACAAGTAGTTAGAAAAAAGCACTAATAGACTTATCAACAATCGGATAGATATCAAAATCTATATCACCAACAACCATACTATAAGCCACTACACAATTATGGGCCACACTATCAGGCACCACAATGACTTCAACCAATGTTAAGTCAACAACCACCACCCACTTCCAATGTAATTTTAGTCCAATATGCAGCGGTTGAAGACAACTTAAACAAAGTCTCAAATCTTTGATTCCATGCACATAGACAGCCCATTGGCTTCCTATACAGAATCATCTGAGCATAATGAGGTCTATGAATTGGGAGCCTAAATATTACAATGTGGTTTACAAGAATCCAAAACCTAGGTCCCAATTGAGACAAATAAGCCCTCAAGCCCTTGGAGGACCATGCTACAGATGTCAGGGAGATGATTTCATACAGGATTTTCCACTTCCCCTCAAAGGAAACCTCAACCCATAATGACACAGGGATTTTTCCCTTACTATGGAAAGGAGCATCTCCTCAAAGATTGTCCTAAAAATATAGGAAACGTTCAAAAGATCACTCCAATCAAAGTCACTCACGTGGTAGTAGAACCTAATGGAAGTGTGACTAATATCCCCCATGTATAGGTAGTTACTAGAGCACATGCTCTACAAAAAAACTTAGGCATAGAATAGGTAAGAAGTCAGATGCTAGTGCGTAAGAGAGTACATGTAAAAATAGAATGAGATCTTGGACAGATACTCAAGAACGGATGAAATGATAATGGTCTAGATAATGACTAAACTAGAAGAGAGCCTTAAGAGATGAAAAAAAAAGTTGAACTCACATCTCAAACTCCCCATTAGACACCACCTCCATTCAACCCACCACTTCACACCCCACCATCCATTCCACCCCAACCCAAAGTAGGATAAGTTCTAGCAGGTTCTACTTTAGAAGGCTTGGACATGATGTTCAAGGCCTACTAGGCTTGACTTCAAGAAAGTCCAAAACGTAACTAAATTAGATAAATGTTATCCTTGAGAAAAATCTTCTTGAATAAATCATGACTTTCAAAAATCCTTGAGAGAGATACAAGAGGACAAATGGACCAAGGGGAGAGAGGATCCTCCTCCAATTTAGGAAGAAGATGATCCTCATGATTAATTGCCTCTAGACGTTCCCTCTATCTGTGGAGAGCAGGAAGACATGTCGTAAAGTGAGCAATTAGACTTCAAATCCAATTAGCTATAAGCATTGTGTCATTTCTTATGAGAGCTCCCATAATCATGATACAAAATGATGTATCAATTCTACATAGGAACACATAAGTATTAAGAAATAATAAAGTGCAGTGCCATCTCATTGTGGAGGAGCTACTAAAAGTCAAACTTGAGTTGGGGAAGCATGTGGCAAACCAATTGCCAAAAATTTCTAATTCACACTTTGAGGTAGGAACTCAGAAGAAAGTACCCAAAAAACCCATAGATAAGATAGGAGATATGAGCAAAGGAGAACAAGGAAATACAAATCTACCTATCACATACCAAGGATACAAAATGAAGGCCATCCTACATTCAAGAAGGAGTTGCCATTGCCACCACCTCCCTATGGAAATGTTGGGGCAAAGTAGCTTTAAGACCCACAAGGGTGAAGCTACAAATGGCATATGGACATATTGAAAAACCTCTAGGATTTCTAGAAGGAATTACTCTCACCGCTTATGGTGTAGAGTTTGAGCATTTTTCCCATATGTGAGTTGAGAAAGAATCATGTTTACGAGACTATTTTAGGTAGACCATTCATGAGGCAATTAGAGATAGTACAAGATTGGGGAACCAATTCCTTGTACTTACAACACTTCTCTATGAAAGTCAATCTCACGGATTAATCTCATGGAGATGTACCAGTCCTGCAATGGAGCCAAACCCATGAAGAAGTAGATGAGATGGAATTATTGCACTCCGTATGATTAGATCCTTCATAGATGCATGAGGATACACACTTATGGATTTGTAAATTTGCAGTAGATGAAGAAAAGAGATTAAGAAAAAGAAGTTTAGTTGCCACTAAGAACCCTAGATCAATTCAAGGCCCAACCTACACACCCATGATGTTCCAAGATGAGGAATTTGAATCACATGGTTGGGAAGAAATCTTAGCTACAATGGGCATAGTAGTGAATGAGGAATAATGGACATCCCATTGGAGTGAAGATTGTTATGACATCTCACTATTCTTGATGGAACCTCTCATGTTTTAACCCATCATTGAGCTATGTGAGCTTTGTACATATGTATAGACAAAGAGAAGTGAAGAGGATTCATAATGCATCATCATGGAGTTCTTTTGTGCTTCAAAAGAAGATTCCTTATTCTTGGTAGAGGCTAAAACTCAACAAGAAGAAGATTGTAAGCATGACATGAGGGTAGTTATGCACGTTGATGCTCAGAGAGAGAAGGAAAAATGAGAGAAAAAATCCATCATACAAGAAGAGGAAGAACCTTTGTTCAAAGTGCGAGAAAATTTCAAAAAATATGCGATAGAAGATAGAAAAAGTATGGTCAAGATGCCAAAATGAGAAGCTCTCATAGCAGAAGCATATGATGGTAAGTAGGATACTAAAAAGATTGTAATAATGATAGATGATGAGGAAGAAAGATGCACCTACATAGGACACCACCTGAGTCAAGAAGAAGAGAAAGAATTGATAAATCTGCTAATGGAATATAGAGATGTGTTTGCTTGGAATTATAAGGAAATGAAAAGAGTGGATCCAAACATATGTTCTCATAGAATCCCCATGACCTTAGATGCCAACCCAATGGAGAAGAATCCTTTCACCGATAATGATACTTATTCAACCAAGATAAAATAAGACATACATAGGTTGATAGAGGCTGGATTCATCTATGAAATTAAGCATACCAAATGGATATGCCGCATTGTTGTAGTGCCCAAAAAGAATGGAAAATTGCTTGTGTGCATTAACCTTAAAAAAAATATTTCCACCACCATACTAGATAGTTATCCGCTTCCTATCACTGAAAGTGAATGGCAAGTAAGGATCTTTATAGCTTCCTAAATGGATTTTCTAGTTGCAATCAAGTAGCCATTGTCACGAGGAAGGAGACAAGGAAGAGAGCTCACATACACTTTCTCACTCTCAAGGAGAAGCACACACACAGATTGAGGCAAGGAAGAATTATCTTCTTCTCCTTCTTCTATTACATAAAAAGGAATGTACCAGAATGAACTAGAACAAGAATACAAGTGCAATATATAAGGACCAATACATAAGGAAAACCTAATGTCCACGAACGAGTGAGCTGGCAAGGAAAAAATGTGCCATCACTCTCAGTAGATAAATCTAATAAAGCTCAATGAAGTATCCCTCACATATACCGGTGTGACCACTATACATGTCAGAGAAATGAAAAATTGATACGTGTCATCCGCGATCATCATATGTTGAGCTTGATATCTCAACACTCCCCCTCAAGCTCAATGTCATGTCATTTAATCCAAGCATCTTCCAAAACTTCTTCAGCTTATGTGCTCCAAGGGCTTTGGTGAAAATATCAGCAACTTGCTCATTTGTTCTCACGTAAACAAGATCAATATCACCTCCTAATACCTTCTCTCTGATGAAGTGATAATGTACCTCGATATGCTTTGTTCTAGCATGAAAAATAGGGTTCTGTGCTAAGATTATCACAATAGATAGTGATAGGCTTTTGCACTTCCACACCTAAATTTGCAAGTAGCATCTCTAGCCTTGATGCCTCACATGCTGCTATTGTAGCACCTCTATACTCATCCTCTATACTCGACAACACAACTGTGGGTTGCTCTTTGCTGCTCCATGTAATAGCTCCACCTCCAAGTGAGAATAGAAAGCCACTAGTAGATCTTTTATCTGGAGTACTACCATCCCAATTTGCATCGTTGTATCCATGAACCTGCAAATCTACACCAACTTCATAAAACAATGCATACTCCAAAATAGCACTCACATAACGTAGAGTGCGTCTCAAAGCATCCAAATGTGGCTTCTTGGGAACCTGCATAAACTGACTTTCAAGTCCAACAGTGTAGGTAAGATCAAGCCTCGTAATTGTGAGATATATCAAGCTTCCCACAATTTTCCTATACATAGTAGCATTTTCGAATGGTTAACCTGACATAGTATCTAACTTCAAATTCTGATCTAATGGCATAGAAATTGGCTTACAATCAGCCATACCATACTTTTGCAACATATTCGACGCATATTGCCTTTGTGACATCCATATACCTGTTTATGTATGAATAAACTCAATGCCCAAGAAATAGTGCAACACACATGATCTTTCATGTTGAATTCCTGCATAAGAAGTTGCTTTACCTCTTTGATGCTTTCTTCATTATCACCACCTACAATCACGTCATCAACGTAAATAGCCACAATCGTGATGCCATCATCGGCCTTCCTTGCATATAGTGAATGATCTGCATCACACATAGAAAACCCATGCTAGTGCAGTAATCAGCTATCCTTGAATGCCATGCACGCAAGCTTGCTTCAGCCCATACAAAGCCTTTTGCAACCTGCAAACATATTTTGGATGCTTTGGAGAAACTGTACATAAAGCTTAATGAAGATGGGTGGTCGAGATTAGGAAAAATCAATCTATTTTGTTTCCTATAAAGGAGATCAAAGAAGTTGATTTGGAGGACATCAAAGAGCAAAAATGTTATGCAACAAAGGGTTTAACAAGTGGAAACATCTCTAGAACCCTCATAGAGGTCATTGGATAAACTTTGAGGACATAGACTATGTTAGGAGAATTAACTTTCATGACTAGTGTCTTCTTAAGCAAGGCATCAACCCTTGGGACAACTCAATGAACCGTCTCGTTCTTAGAAATGACCCCCACCCAGATTTAAGGATTAAGATGGACCAACAATAATAAATTAGGCAAAATCTGAGGTTATCTAAGAACCTTGAGTTGCATATCTCCCTTAACAGGGAATGGTTTTAGAACTAGTCTAGCATCAACTAGTGAGTCGTGTGCGTGGACCTGTGGAACCCTCTCATTGAGAACAAAAAATTGGTTCTTATGTAGCTAATCCTCCATCGTTGTATCCGAACCAATGCCAAAGCTATTAAAATCTTTGGGAGCCCTCACTAGTGTAAGTGTTGTGTCTAGGGCAGTGAGGACGTAGGTCATCTCTTCTTCTCGTGCCCTGAAAGCTTCTCAATATGATATTCTCTCACTAAGAGTTTGAGTGTAACAACGTAAATCAATTTGAAACAAGAATTATTTGGAGAAACAACCGGTTGCTCTTCTACTTTGTGAAATGCCATTAGAGGGGAAGCTCTCTAGAAGATATGGAAAGAAAAATGTGCCATCAACTTTGATGATCATCAAAAAAACTGGTCGATTGACAAAAATCTCTGTGCCTGTTAGGTAGAAGAATATGTAATTGTAAAGAGTCTCCAGCTTTGAGACACCATAGGATGTTTTTCTTGGAAAAAAAGGATTAAAACTAAGTGAGTTACCTATGAAAGCGACAAAAAACGCATCAAACTTCTTAGCAACTCTCTTTAAAAACATTTGTTTGTAGTTGAATCCTATATATCCTACCAGTTGTGTCTCTCTTAGCTTTCAGACCATTATACCGCTGCTTTATGGGATGCATAGGATCCCAAGGGCACTAAGCCCAATCATTGTACAATTTTTCTTTTATTAATTCAAGCATGTGTTGGACGATAATAACTCAATCCAACTTTCGGACGAGTATTATCGGGTCCTCGGGTTCTTGGGAGTGGTAGGGGTCTGTTAGACAGAGGCCCTGTACTATTTTCCCAATCTCTTACGCAATCGCTAGTATTTTCTCACCTCTTAACACAGGGGTTGAGTTTGAATACTGACTACTCCTTGATATGATAAGTGTCAGAACGTTCGTCCATGAATATACGTATGGTAGTAGTATAGAAATTCTACCGAAACTTACAACTACGCGAATACACTCTTCTCAAAATAATCCACAATAAGACGATTTCATGCGACAACTAAACGCACCGAATGAGATGCACAGACAGCTCGAATCGAGATTATATTAAACTTTTTCGTATGCTGACTCAAATCATAGATTTCTACCGCAATTAATGACTTACTAAGACTTCTGTCCACACACAGATCCTGGTCAAATACTCAGTGATTACAGTTTATTGTATAAAACCTGGTCACTTAACCGAAATGGTAATAAACTCTGTTCTTACACAGTCTTACGCAGGACAATCAATACACAATCTCACAGTCGAGAAATACAGACTCATATCTATAACTGCTCACCAAATAGACTCCCAACATCACAAACTACCCAATGAGAATCGATTCAACCAAAGAATAGCAGAATGATTAAATATGAATAGAATGGAACAGTATTCAATATCCTCAGCAATATCTCATACACAGTCTTTTAAAATATGTTACTCGTGATCTCCGAATACTTCAGTTTCGATGTGATCAACCCTATTTACTACAGTGCGCAACAGAACAGAGACGTATCTATCCTTCTGTCTCTCTCAAATACATTCCTGCTAACTATCACTCCAAGAGTCTGTTTAACACCGTAAACTCTGCTCCACCAGTCGAACGAAACGACGACGTGACGACTGAACTCTTTTCTCTTCCTGTCTTCTGCTTTTTATTGCTTCCGCATTCTTCATCTACCGACTCTTGCGAAATTTCCTACATCTCCGTCATTTCAGCCACAAGTCTTGTTTATCCTTCTTCTGCGGTTGCGGTTGTCTCGCTCCATCAGCCTTGTAACACTGGCACGCACGGTGGACTCGAACCCGCAAGTGCAATACTGTAGGTGATATCCTTTTGCTTGGGGCTATTCTCCTATTTTCCTCCTTTACACGCATTAGAAAGACTCTGTATACTGTCTATATCCTGCTGGTGATTCAGGAAATATCTTTCAATCCCGAATGTGTCACTGTACGTGATAGGTCGTATTTTCCTCCAGAACTTCCTCAAACTTGTATAGCTGGTCTAGTTGCCTCTTCATGAAGTCTCGCTTTCTTATATACTGGGCCCACCTTCTTGATCATGTGCTGTAAGCGCTTCGTCTATGGAATCAAAGTACCCTCTGTGCTGTTGAATCCATGTCTTCTGCAGAAGTGATGTAATCATACAGTATCCTATCACCACCTGGCTGAAATATCGTTTTACGGTGTCTGTTGGTCCATGCCCGGTTTTGACTTCCCAATCTTTTCTGATTGTACTTGTTGTAGTGATGGAACAAGTATAGCTAACCATCTCCTACAAAAAAGTGTCCAGCGATTTTGAATATGGCTATCCAACTGTTCTTTTAATAAATCTATGTCCATATTTGTCATCATTGTGGCATTTAATTCTACACCCTCATCTTTTAATATCTGCTTTTCGAACTCCTGCAATACTTGTATTCTTGACTGCAAAAGTTGATTTTCGGCTTGCAGGTGAGCATTCAGGGTAGAAAAACTGGACATCTCAGTTTGAATTTGTGTTTGGATAGCTTGCTGCCACTGCTTAAAGTCTTGGACATACTTTTTTACGGTGATCAATTCGGCCGTAATATGCTGGTTGTCTTGTTGTAACACCTGTATTAACGCATCTTTGTTGTCTAATTCTTTTTGCATCTGGACCATTACTGAGTTGGACTGAGTCATTGTTGCTAATAGCAACTCGTTTCGGTGCTGAATCGCTTGTTCCTGTTGTCGTAAATATTGGGAAACCTCTTGGATTTGGTTCTTCATTTTTGTAACAAAATCGGGTTGGATGTCATTCGGTGTTTGCTTTGGACTGGCAGTAGGCACATTGTCTGTCTTTTTCCTTCTAAGGGACAGCCGAAATGGTGTCCCTACTGTTTGGTTCTGTGGGCTGTTACCTGTGTTTGGTTCTGTGGAGGGTTGGGCTTCTTCTTCAGGCGCTGTGTGGTGTTCGTGGCAAAGAGAGGGGGACCAGTATAACTGTTTCTCCTTTACAGACTTGGCAAAATCAAATATAGCAGCTAAATACACTGGTAAACGAGTGTATTTTTGGGACCTGCGTCTATCCCCCACAAAAAACTGTTTGTGTAAATGATTGTACAACCAGTGAGCCCAACTCACTTTTCTTCCTTTCTCTGCTTGTACTAGAGGTGAAAAATTTTCTCTA
Source organism: Ceratopteris richardii (assembly GCA_020310875.1). NCBI lineage: Eukaryota > Viridiplantae > Streptophyta > Polypodiopsida > Polypodiales > Pteridaceae > Ceratopteris > Ceratopteris richardii. The sequence continues at coordinate 171,709,980 of CM035420.1, read as the reverse complement.
GACATAAGATCAAATCTGACGATAAAGCAGAGCCTTTCTAAGTACCATCTAAATTGTCCACGGTGAGTATATGTGGCATTCTTGATCATGAAATAGCGTCTACGACCTTCGCCCTCACCAAATTCTTTTTCTAGGTCGTTATAAGAAGATTTGGGAAAATTTGCTTCTTCATACAACGGTAATTGAAATACTGACGAAACTAGTTGTGGGGAAAATTGTACCTGATTTTCAAGAAAACCTTTTGTTTGTCGCATAATGCGTAACTGATCCTCTGCATTGTTGTGACCTGTCCATTGTTCCCAGGGTAACTTAGCAAACTGTAGGAGTCCGATCCTTCGTAACCAGTTCTCATTTTCCTTTGAATAAATGTCAAACTCTATTTTGAATTCTGTGAAAAATAATATGTGGTTATGCAGATCTGGTGATGTTATCGAAATTCTTGAGTCATCTTCATCACCCTGTGATGTAGTATCAGTTGTTGTCACAACACGGTTCTGTGTAAGTGTGCGTTTTCTGAGTTGCCATCTTAGTATATCCGATTCAGACATGATTGTAAGACTTGCCGAAAGTAATGTGCTAGAGGTTAATGAGCACAAGAACTTGCAGAACACTATACAGAAAAATACTTTGCCGGGCATACGCATTTTATAAGTACTAGAACTTGAACTGCCAGTCGCTAGAATGATGGTATTCCATTCTGATATGACATTTCAGGCTGCTTACCGAGATTCTAGAATCAAAATCATCATTCTGGAAATCGATGCTAAACTTGGGACGTCTTTTACATGTGCGAAAAATATTATACACAAAAAATCATGACTTTTATTAAAATATACCAGTACAACACCGGATTTGTAGGCCCGAAATCTAAAGTTCTGCTTCGAGACCTTCTAAATACATATTTCTAGCTGACCGAAAGATACGGGCAATCTTTTTCTTAAGTGTTTCTAATACACTTTTCAGGGTGTCGGGTTCTAATAATTGTGCATCTGTCCGCACCGAACTGATCGCAATAGCTCCCGAAAGTATATTTTCAGCCTCTGTTTGTAAAAATGCTTCCTGTAAATAAAATTCATTGGCCAATGCTGCATCTCTGGCCGTCTTCATATCTGTTACTTGTTGCTGCATTCGATGGATGTTATCATTTTTGGCGCGTACTTGATTGTCGAGTCTTTCTAACTGTTGGTTCAGGAATTGGATTGTTTTGTAAAATGCATCTCTTTCTCTTCTCGTATCTGCTAATCTTTTCTGTTTCTGAGGCTCTTCAATGAGATATTTATGCAGTATGTTGTTGACTGTTGATAAACTGTTTTTTGTTGTATCTAACTCGAATTCTGTTTGAGTTAACCTCCTTCTAGTTTCTTCCAGTAAGTTGCCTAATGCTATTCTGCCATCTTCTGCATCTTTGAAGTTCTCTGTTAACCTATTAATTTCTGCATTAGCTTCTGTCAACATTTCTTTATGATTGTTTATTGTTTCCAGAGCTTCATCCCGCTGTTTTGTTATATCTGCCTGATCATTGAGTCGTTCTTGCAGCTGTCTTACCTGCTCTTGTAGGGCTTGATTTTCTGCTTTTACTGTGTATACTTCTTCTTGAAGCGGAGTGATATCGGCTTCCAGTATTTCTATTTTCTGCTGTAACTCTTTGTAAATGTTGTCTGTATCAGCTCTCATCTGAGCAGGTAATTGCTGGGAGAGGTGAATAAGAAACTGTCCAATTGATGCTAATTCGGAAAATACCTGAACAGATTGTGTTTGTGAAAGTTGTCGCGGTTGTGCAACCGTATTGGTGCGTAATTGGTCAGAATTCGGTGGTGAGTAGTTAGGGGAAGATGATGATGTATGGTCGGGGTGATCCTGGATGGGCTATACTTCTTGTTGCGGTGGTAAAATAGGACGAACTGTGTTAGAGCTAATTACCTTTGTTGCATTCTGTTGATCATCTGTTGTTTCGGCTGCCTTCAGGAGCTTATCCAGTGCATCATTAGTAGGTTGTCGTTCGTGGATTTGTTGATTCTTTTGCTGCTGCTGTTGACAGACTTTATCAGTTGACATTGCTTCCGTGTCCGTTTGCTTCTGCGTTTGGAGATGCTCAGATGCTAATGAATATGTTGATGATTCCTGGTGCATCGATGTATTTGTATCATGGAACCTCTCTTCCTCTTGATCGTCTGGCTTGGTCTCCTGATCTTTTTCGGCGGATCCTTGAACTTCACTTTCCGAGGAACTGATCCGAATTCGCTTGGTATGGAAGAGCTGATTAATTTCTTCGTCTTCTTCTTCACTGTCTTCGATTGGTTGTGCGGACTCTTCGTGTCGAAGTGCGGGGCCTGCGGGTGGGGGTTGTGCGGCGAGGATGGTTGGGAAGAGGAAGGAGATGATGTGTGGAAGGCGAGAGCGGGGGGTAGAACCCTTTTGGAGCTGTTTTACGATAGCTACACATTCTTTATGGATTCTATAGAAGAAATAGGAGGCAAAATTTACCGGTTCGCGGGCAGCTAAATCTAAGGCGGAGTAGAAGGGGCGAGAGATGCCATAAGTTTGTTTCTGCAAGTTAAGGATGGCTACAAGAAACTGGAGGGCGGATCGCTCGGGTTCGGGGCGGCATAGAATGGCGTATTCGTTTGATGAGGAACGGGGAAAGAGTTTGGTCATACGGGTATAGTGATGGAAGGGCCATTTTCGCAACCTTGCGGGGTGAGGCGGTAGGCGTCGGCAAAGGCTTGGAGGGTGATGACGGTTCTGTGTGGGAGGGAAAGGAAGGTCCACTGTCGTTCGGTGGCGGAGCTTTGGGCAATGGCTTGAATGATCTGTGCGGAGAAGGGGTGAGCTTCAACTGAGTGCCAGGGCAGCTCGGCGAAACTACCCAATCCTCGTACATGCAGATAATTCCCTACTTCATCAGGGATACCATCGGCAAAAGCTGTATAGTTTGCTAGGGATTCCATTACGCACAGATAGAAGACGCAGAACACAAGTATTCAGAAAATATAGCTGTGGTCGCAAAAGACTAAATTACCTATCCGACGAGTTTAAGTGAGTTATATAAGAAATTTATACAGAGAATATTTAGAACGGTACTGATTACACAAAACGGACAGTAATGTCCATATCTGACGTGCGTGCATGCAAAGAGAGAGAAAAGGAGCGGGCGGCTGGACATGAATAGACATTAAAGTACGGCGATTACACTTACTTTATTGATTACACCGAATTAAAGCAAAAGGAATTAAAAGACAAAAAGAAAATTAAGAAAAAGAATTTGTGATACGCTGTGTACCCTTGTTATAACCGAGGTGGCGCTACTTGATACGGCCGTAGCTTTGAACCGTTTATCGCTTTTGGAAGTGTTTGTCCAGTCAATGTAGTCAATCGAAAAGTAGCCGGACCAACTTGTTCTGCAATCTTAAATGGACCGAACCAACGTAACTTGAATTTTCCGGCTGACCTATTGGACTTCGCATTGTAAAAAAGAACAAGCTGTCCTACCGAAAATACTGTCGTCTTTAAATTTTGGTCATGTGTCCTGGCCTGTCTTAATTGGATTTCTTTCATAGTTAAGAAACTGAGCCATCGGTGTTCATCTAATTCTCTAAGTGTTTCCAACCGAAATACCAATGACTCTTCGGGTAATAGCTTCTGAGACGTTGCTACTCTTAAACTTGGTATTACAATTTCCATCGGAGCTATTGCTTCTATTCCATAGGCTAACTTAAATGGTGTCAAGCCGGTGGTTACCTTATATGTAGTGCGATAGGCCCATAAGACTGCAGGTAGCAACTGATCCCATCTTTCCGGTGTTTCTCTGGTCAATTTCTAAAGCATATTTAGCAGAGATTTGTTGGTACTTTCTGCCAATCCATTTGCACGAGGATAATATGGTGAGCTGAATTTATGACTGATCTGGAATGACTGTGTTAATGCTTTCATCAACTTGTTCATAAAATGAGTACCCTGATCTGAAACAAGCTCTAGTGGCAGTCCAAATCTTGGAAAGACATCTGTTAATAGACATTTCGCTACTTCAACTGCTGTAGCCGAGCGTAAAGGCCATGCTTCTGCCCACCTGGTTGCATAATCTGTGCAAGTCAATATATACCTGTTATTGCTGAATACTGCGGGAGGTGTGATTGGACCAATGAAATCAAGACCCCATTTCTGAAATGGTTCTAAAGGAAGTACCGGATGAAGTGGAAAGTAATGGCGTTGTAATGGTTGTCCAGTTCTTTGACAGCTATCACATGTTTTGATAAATTCCAATATATCTCTATACATAGTTGGCCACCAAAGTCGACTTTGCAGAATTTTTCGGTGAGTGAGATCTGCTGCAAAATGTCCACCGGAAGGAGTTGAGTGAGCCAAAGTGATAACTGAGTTAACTTCATGTGGTGGAATACAGCGAAGTAGGATTCCGGTATGATCTGTATAATATAATTCTCCAGCAACTAACCGGAATCGTCGGCTAAAACCTGCAATTTTTTGACGTGTAGCTGTGGGGACTTCAGAAGGTAGATATCCACTTGAAAGGAAGGTCAATAACTGATCATAATACGTAGTTGGCACTGGTTGGTTTGACAATTCTTCAGTAGTTGGTTCTGAAGTATAAATGGCTGGCGTTGTATCATTTATACCAACCGGAGGTTCACCTGAATCTAAGCGTGACAAAAAGTCTGCTAAAGCATGTGAACTACCTGGCCGATGAACGACATCATAGTCGAATTCTTGCAATAGTAGAACCCATCGTGCTAGGCGGCCACCGATATGTTGCTGTCGAACCAAGTAAACCAATGCAGTGTGATCGACATGAAATGTAAATTTTCGGCCCAATAAATAATGTCTGAATTTTTTTACCGAATATACTAATCCTAAGCATTCCCTCTCAGTTACCGAGTAGTTCTTTTCGGCAGGTGCTAATCTTCTGCTAGCATAGTATACTGGTCTAAACCATTTATCTGTTTGTTGCATCAGTACACTTCCTACTGCTATATCAGATGTGTCAACAAATACATGAAATGGGTTATCCCAATCTGGTGGCTGTAAAATGGGAACCTGTGTTAATAACAGTTTCAGTCGATCAAATGCTGCCTGACATTCCTGAGTCCATTCAAATTGCCTTGCAGTTTTGGAAATTAGTTTGTTCAGTGGTATTGCCACATGAGCAAGCCACCGTAAATGCCTTCCATGCCATCTCACTTGTCCCATAAATCGCATTACTTCCTTAGGTGTATTAGGCACCGGAGCTTCTAATACTGCTGAAATTTTATCGGGATCAACTTGAATACCCTGTGCTGATATGATATGACCAAGTAATTTACCACATGAAACCGCAAACACAGATTTGTTTGGGTTTAAACACACTCTATATTCTCTACATTTCTGAAAGCAACATCGTAAATGTACTAGATGTGCGATCATTTTACCGAAAATTGAAAAATCGTCAAGATATACTTGCATGAATGAGGTAAGATAAGGAGAAAATATTTCCTGCATACATCTTTGAAATGTGCTTGGTGCATTTCTCAATCCAAACCACATTACGGTACAAGCAAAAACACCCCAATTTGTAATAAATGCAGTTTTCGGTATATCTTCCTCAGCCATTCTTACTTGGTTATATCCACTGTATCCATCTAGAAATGAATACATCTCATGACCTGCTACTTTATCAAGCATCGTATCCAAAAAAGGAATTGGAAAAGGATCCGGTATTGTTGCAGCATTTAATTTCCGATAATCTACGCAAATTCTCAATTGCTTGTTTTTCTTTGGTACAATTACGATTGGTGAAATCCATTCTGCATGTTCTATTGGTACTATGAACCCCACTTTTAATAACCTATCAAGTTCAGCCTTTACCTGAGATGCATAATGTGGGTTCATCCGGTAACTGGTTTGCCTTATCGGTTTTGCTTCTGGTTTTAGCATAACTCTGTGTTGATAGATACGAGGATCCAGACCCTTCATGTCTTTGTAATCCCATGCAAAGACGTCAGTAAATTCTTGGAGTAGCTTGATTAAATCTGCTTGAAAAGATTCAGGTAAGTTTTGCTTTATCTTTACAGGACGAGGGTGGTCTTCATCTCCAAGATTATAAGTAATTAACTGATCTTCTGGAACATAAAATTGTTGATGTTTCTCTGTATCAGCGGAAGGTTCGAGAAGCTGCTGTAATTCATTACCTTGAATCGAAATGGTATTTTCCTCCTTAATTCCTTCGACAATGGGTATTACTGTACATACTGAAGCATTCCAAGTGTCTACCACAGACTGTAGATCAATAGTTCCTACTGTCATCAAATCAACATTATTCTTCAGAAATTCTTCTTCTTCGTCATCCGACAATCCATCTAACATATGAACTGGTTTGGCGAAATATGGTCGAGCATGTAACTCACAGGGTTGTATAGCATCTAATTTTACAACACATTTGCGGTTTTTATCTTTGAATGTAAGTTCCTGAGCTGACCAGTCTTGAATTACCTTGGCTTGTTTTAACCAAGGACGACCGAAAAGTAGATTGTAGTCTAGGGTGGATTCCGGCAATTCAAGAACAACAAAAGTCATCTTGAATGTTGTGTCTTGGGTTATAGGTATATCTCGGACCAGTCCTACTGGATGAACTCTAGATTGATCAGCCATCCTAACAAAGAATTGAACTGGTTCTATCTTAGTCCATCCTAACTTCTTACAAAGTGACGCAGTGGCAATATTCACGCCGGACCCTCCATCAATTAAAACTTGTGGAATTTGATGTTTATGAAACCATACCGTAATCAGAGGAACTGAGTGATCTACCGTAGAGTCTGGTTCCGGTTGTACGGTTGCGGTAGCCGGAATGCAAGCAGATTTTGTAGTAGACTGTTGTTGAAATTGTTGGCGTATTCCTGGTACTAATGCCAGTAATTGCCCGAAAGGTAGTGTGATGGATGCTTTTGACAATATATCCCAAGTTGGTTGCACTTGATTTTCATCTTTCTTAACTGTTGAAGACGAAGCTTGGTCTGAAGGTGGTAATTCTACTGCAGATGATGTACCTGCTTTTGTTTTGTCAGCATGAACTTGTGTGGTATCCGGGAACTGGATCACTGGAGTAGGTTCTGGAAAAACAGGTGGTTCTACGGTAGTCCACTGGCTAGCCTTATGATACATTCTGTGTTGTTCACGTATCCCTGGCTCAAATAATTCTACTGCTGGTTGCAATTGTTTACCGGAACGCGTTTGAACTGCTGCTGCCTGCGTCTCTACAGGTGTAATTGTTACCACATTGGCCATTGGGTTTTGACGTTCCTTTTTCCTTTGATCATATTCCGCTGCATCTCTACAGAATCTTCTAATATGGCCCAATTGTCCACAGAAATGACATCGAGGTGGTGGTAAATTTTGATTTTCCGGTGGTGGTCCATTCTGCCAGCACGGTGTGTTATAGTTGTTGTTCCTCTGTCCTCGATAATGTCGATACCCTTGTTGTTGATTGTGTCTCAAATGTGGGGGTACATATTGATTGGATGACTGCCCTTGCTCTTGAATAATTGCATTAACTGTTGCTGCTCCTTGTCTTCTAGCATTGTATGCACAATTCTCAGTGGTATGTCCTACAATGTTACAGATGGCGCAATAAGTCTGATTTAACGCACACTGGGCACTTGTATGTCCTGAATTCTTGCAAGTGGTACAATATACTTGCCTGGTTATATCTTCAGCCATATGTTTATTTGTTTTAATCCATTCCAAATCCTCTGAAAATCCTCCAACTTTGTTTTCTAGCTGAAGGGTCATTGCTATCACTGCGTCGAGGGTCATGGCTCCTACACATCTTATAATCATGATTTGCCTAAGTTGAGGAAGCAAACCATTGATAAACCACTGTGTAATAACATCGTCTGGTAAGTTAGCATGGGCCTGGGGTAGCTGCCTTAAATGCGTCCTGAAAAGGGTAGCATACTCTTATACAGTTTGATTTGGTTTCTGTCTATTGTTCTGTAAATACTCAAAGATCTCTGCAGGATTCTTTTTCAGCCTGAATCGCTGCAGAAAAGCGTCTCGTACTGCTTCATAAGTACCGAAATGATTAATATCATATTCAGTAAGCCACCTTGCTGCTTCATTCACAAGTGTAGATTGAAAAACAATTGCTTTGTACGCCGGATCCGGTGGATGGTTGAGGACAGCATAACTGATTTCGAAGGTGCGTACGTGAGCATCTGGGTCATCTCCTGGAAACCCACTAAACTTTGTGTATGTTACTCCCGTTGAAGCCAATCTGGGTTGACCTACTTGTCGTTGTAGTTGTTCATTCATCGTAAATGTATTATACACTCCTTCTGTAATTCTGGTTGGAGTTTCTGAACTACCGGAATTTGTTTCGCCTAATGGCACACTTTCCGGTGCAATTAGCTTACTTACTATATTGCGAATTTCTCTTTCGAATAGTCTTCCTTCCTCCTTGATATCCAAAGTAGGAGGACTTGCTCTCAAACTTTGTAGTTGAGCTGAAGATTCAGCCGAAAGTGCTAAATCGTCACCGAAAAACTGTGTTTTTCTTACCGAAGTTCCACCGGAAGGATTCAAAATCGTGACTGGATACAACGTAGATTCGCCTGTATTAATTTCCTTCCCTAAAGTGTTTCTAATCGTATCTGAATCTATTCCAAAGACTTTTATGCTAGATTCCAACTACGTCTTGATCGGTTCCAAAATTGCTGTATTTTCGACAGTCTGTACCGTAGTAACACCAGGCAATTCTAGAGATGTACTACGTTCTACCGTAATTTCACCGGAATCAGTGTTATCGTTTGTCACTTTTTCGACAACTGGGTCAGGTCTAATTGTACTAGTACCTCCCAAAGTTGTTCTTAATATCCCTAACTGATGATTCTTGGGATACTTTTCTCCTGATCGAGTAATCGGCATGTAGCATTTCCGTACTGATCATATAGTATTACGAACACACAGTATCGCAACAATCTGATTCTGTTGCTACTGTCCTTCCAACAAAATTTTAATTTGAACAAAATACCAGGCAATCTCAATGCCACGTCCCCAGCAGGATCGCCAAATGTTGGGCGATAATAACTCAATCCAACTTTCGGACGAGTATTATCGGGTCCTCGGGTTCTTGGGAGTGGTAGGGGTCTGTTAGACAGAGGCCCTGTACTATTTTCCCAATCTCTTACGCAATCGCTAGTATTTTCTCACCTCTTAACACAGGGGTTGAGTTTGAATACTGACTACTCCTTGGTATGATAAGTGTCAGAACGTTCGTCCATGAATATACGTATGGTAGTAGTATAGAAATTCTACCGAAACTTACAACTACGCGAACACACTCTTCTCAAAATAATCCACAATAAGGCGATTTCATGCGACAACTAAACGCACCGAATGAGATGCACAGACAGCTCGAATCGAGATTATATTAAACTTTTTCGTATGCTGACTCAAATCATAGATTTCTACCGCAATTAATGACTTACTAAGACTTCTGTCCACACACAGATCCTGGTCGAATACTCAGTGATTACAGTTTATTGTATAAAACCTGGTCACTTAATCGAAATGGTAATAAACTCTGTTCTTACACAGTCTTACGCAGGACAATCAATACACAATCTCACAGTCGAGAAATACAGACTCATATCTATAACTGCTCACCAAATAGACTCCCAACATCACAAACTACCCAATGAGAATCGATTCAACCAAAGAATAGCAGAATGATTAAATATGAATAGAATGGAACAGTATTCAATATCCTCAGCAATATCTCATACACAGTCTTTTAAAATATGTTACTCGTGATCTCCGAATACTTCAGTTTCGATGTGATCAACCCTATTTACTACAGTGTGCAACAGAATAGAGACGTATCTATCCTTCTGTCTCTCTCAAATACATTCCTGCTAACTATCACTCCAAGAGTCTGTTTAACACCGTAAACTCTGCTCCACCAGTCGAACGAAACGACGACATGACGACTGAACTCTTTTCTCTTCCTGTCTTCTGCTTTTTATTGCTTCCGCATTCTTCATCTACCGACTCTTGCGAAATTTCCTACATCTCCATCATTTCAGCCACAAGTCTTGTTTATCCTTCTTCTGCGGTTGCGGTTGTCTCGCTCCATCAGCCTTGTAACACATGGAAGAGTAGGCTATGGCTAAACTTCCTTTTAAGAATATGAATATATATATATATATATATATATATATATATATATATATATATATATATATATATATATATATATATATATATATATATATATATATATATATATATATATATATATATATATATATATATGAGGTTCAGTTTCCCCAAAGCAAAGTTCCTTGGACAAGAGGAGTGACTTCTTGTAGTGACAAAATCCTTGTTGTTTTCTACATAAGATTGGTTAGATTGTAGAGATAAACAGTTTCAGATGGTCTTCATTTTGTACCCCCTTTGCCTCATATGCACCATAGAACGTCCCACTTTGCACATTTTCCATTTCATATAATATAATTGAAAGTAACGCCAATGTTTAGCAACTTCTTTTATTAACAGCATGAAAGTATTGGATATCTAGTAATTCAATGTACTTATTAATAAGCACTATTCTACCCTTATATAATAGATCTATTATTACCTAATGAAGGCACTAAGTTCGACGTATCATTATCAATTACAAGGAATCAACCATAGAAATTAATAAGCACTATTCTACCCTTATATAATAGATCTATTATTACCTAATGAAGGCACTAAGTTCGACGTATCATTATCAATTACAAGGAATCAACCATAGAAAATTTAAACCGACAGGAGATGAAAAAAGAGATGTTGGATGAGAGCATTAGATAACAAAAAGAGATAACCAACAATAAAAATGACCCTAATTGTGCGGTACTGCTAGCTCAAAAAGGTGTGTCTTACGTTTCTCATGAGAAGCTCCACGATTTAAAATCCCATTGGTTGCATTGGTTAGGCACTCACCATATGATGAGGTGTTGAAACCATTTTCCTATTGATGCAAGGCAACCATCAATTGATGTCTTGAACAAAGGGTTAAAGTCAAAAGATGAAGAAAAGACTAACAAATGAAGATTGAAGATAGTGCATATTTAGGAAATGAAGACTTGTATACATATGTATATTAAACTTGTAGTTAGCTCACTTATATTTTTTTTATGGTCATGAGCTTGTACATATATGCCTATATATACAAGTAGAAAGTTGGGGCAAGTATGAGAGAGCATGAGATGAGAAGAATTAGAAGTTGTAAGAGTCATTAGACACTTTAGATTTGTAGAAGATATCTCTCATCATTCAGATGTAAAAATTTTCAGAGTAGAAGAAAAATTACACGTGATCTTTTGCTGAGTACTCCTTCTGTGTTTAATCTTTTGTGAAATTCTTTTGTACAAGTCTAAGTCTATGGTGGACTGATTTGTGTACAAGTTTTCAGATCCTAATTGGGATCATGCTGAGAGAACTGAGAGTAGGAACATTTACATGTGTAAATGTGAAGAAGTGAAGTTTGCAACAGGTGCAAATTCGATGCTAATGTTTTGGTCAGTTCTCCTTCCAGAGTGTAAAATTTTGAGCAAGCAAGCATTTATTCTTTAAGTTGGAAGGTAAGCTACCTATGACTAGAATCATTTGAATAAAAGGGTTGTAATTTGAGAGAACTATGCATTAAAAGTTACAGGTGTCAAAGTCGACTGTAGAGAAGTACAATTTCAGACATAGGTGGATTGTTTGGATCATTTCTCAAGATCTATTGAATATTTTGAGATGTTTTAACTTGGATAAGGTGCAAAATCTTTAGGCCACACTGTATACAAAGTTTCATCAGAAACATCACACATTTGATTAGTCAATTGATAAGTTAAGTGCAACAGACTTTTCTAAGTAGTGACTCTCTTCACACTTAGTGCAAATTTTGATAGTTTGGCATTGATCTTCCAAAATTGATCAAGCTTTTGAGTTATTCTTGATACAGAAGTGTTATAAAATCAAGGATAGCTTGTTCTTTTGGAGATTAGCACTCTCCACTAGTGGTATCAGAGCAAGAATCATCAAAATAGAAGAAAGAAGGACCTCCACTACTGCAGTCATACAAAAATCAACATTTGAAGGTTCAAAAGGTGAAATCTTAAAGGGAAAGCTTGAGAAGGAGGCCTGAAGCTATCAAGAAGATCAAAAGGAACTTCATTCAAAGTAAAGGTATACTTATTCCTCATAAATCTTGAAGAGTTTAATACACAAGTGAAGAAAGGATGGGACATTCTCTTCAGGTAGAGAAATTGGATAGAGAAAACTATCCAACTTGATCAATGAGGATGGAAGCTCATCTCATGAGCAAAGACCTGATATGTTATATCACACCTAAATAAGAAAAACCAGAATTCAGAGATCATAGTGTTCCAACTAGGGATGAACTCTTAGTTTTGAAGACTTGGATGAAGAAGGATGCCGAGGCAAGGAGCATTATCTACATGGGAGTCAATGACTACTTGCTACCTCATATTAGAGGACTTGAAAGTGCAAGTGATATATGGAATGCTTTGAAGGAGCATTTCCAAAATACTACAAAGTCAAAGAAGGCATCCTTATGGGTAGAGTTCAGTACATTTAAAAAGAAAGTTTCTCAATCCATTTCTGATTATGTAACAAGGATGAAGGACATTGCAGATGCATTAGGAGCAGTTGATGAAGATATTGAGGAGGATAAATTGGTAAGGCAAATCCTCAGAGGTTTGAGAGGAGATGAGAAATGGAAGCCATTCATTTTGTCTACTGAATTGTCACTAGATCATTTCACTCCTGATTTAAATCAGTTGCAAGGAAATATGCTAACTTTGAGCAGGATGTCAAAGGTGATGGTGATAAGAATGCAAGTCAAGCAATGTATTCAAAGGACAAGAAGAAGAATAGCAAAGACAAGCAACAATTAAATGAAGAAGAAGGTAGAACTAGCCAAGCCAAGTTCTTAAGAGGAAGAGGAGGTGGCAAAAGTAGAGGAAAAGGTAGAAGCAATAAAGATGGAGCCAAACCTTGCTCGATTTGTGGTAAGATAAATCATTTACCTCATGATTGTTGGCATAATAATCAGAATAATGGAGGATATAGTCAGAACTTTAATTCAAGAGGACGAGGTGGTAGAAACCAAAGAGGTAATTTTAGAGGAAGAGGTAGTAGAGGTTACTTTGGAAGAAATGTAGGTAGAGGATTCCAAAGTCAATCCTACAAAAATACCTACTACAATTGTGCTTCAGATCAAAAGGAGGATTCAACTTTGATTATGAATGAAACTTGTGAAAGACAAAGTGAAGACCAAAGAGTCTTCTACATTGACTCAGGGTGTAGCAATCGCTTGAGTGGTCATATAGCCTTGTGACTGATTTGGAGAATAAGGTAACTAATCATGTAGTTCAAACAGGTGATAATACAAAGCACAATGTGAAGTCAATTGGATCAGCGAAGGCCAAGGATGGAAGTACTCTTTTGAGTAAGGTCTTGTATGTTCCTACAATTCCAAAGAATCTGATAAGTGTTGAGAAAGGTTATAAAGTAAGGTTCACTAATGATGGAATTTTTGTGGAAGACCCTAGCAATGGGTATAAACAAATTGTTTCAGGGAAGAAAGAAGGAAGAATCTTCACATTGTAGATTCAAGGTAATGTTGGTCATGCCTTGTTTACTTATGGGGGACATAAGATCTCTGAGTTAGATTTTTGGCATAAAAGGCTTGGACATTTCAATGAAAGAGGTATTGAGGATATGGTTAACAATGGTTCGGTGCTTGGATTGCCTAATGTTGCAGGTCAACATATGACATATAGATGTGAGGCATGTCAATTAGGTAAGGCTCATAAGAAATCATATTCTAAGAATGGTTTCATTTATTAAGAGAAGCTTGAGTTGGTACACACAGATGTGTGGGGACCATCAAAGGATTTCAGTATAAATGGTTCAAGATATTATATGATTTATGTTGATGATGCTACCAGGTGGATCACTATATATGTGATCAAAGATAAATCAGAAGTATTCAATACATTTAAACATTATCATGTGTATGTAGAAAGAATCAGAGGTCAAAAGTTGAAGAGACTAAGGTTAGATGGAGGGGGAGAGTATGTCTTTAATGATTTCAGTGATTACTTATGGAATGCAGGTATAAAAAGGGAAGTTACTTGCAGGTACTCTCCTCAACAAAATGGTGTAGCAGAAAGGAGAAATAGAACACTTGTTGAGTTTCCAAGATCAATGATGAAGGAGAAAAATTGTCCAAATTATTTGTGGGTTGAGGCCGTAAATACAACTACATACTTGGTTAATAGGCTACCATGTAAAGCTTTGTACGGTATGACACCATATGAAGCTTGGTGGGGTAAGAGACCTACCTTATATCATTGCAAAGTATTTGGATGTTTGGCTTATGCATATGTTCCATCTTAGTTGAGGCATAAATTGGAACCTAAAGCTGAAAGTATGTGTTCATTGGATATGATGATAAGCAGATGGGTTATAGGTTGTGGAGTCCATCCACAAAGCAATTCCTTGTATCAAAGGATGCTACATTTGATGAGCAAGGTACTTGGCATGCAGGTACAATCAATAATCATGCAGGTAATGAAGAAGTTTTGAATAAAAAGAAAGGTAAATCAAAGATTTAGATATTTGATGAAGAAGAGAACAATGAAGTACAAGTTGAAGTTGAAGAAGTACCAAGGTTTGATTCAGAGTGTGATGAACCAGAAACTTCAAGAAGTGGAGAAATTAGAACGTCATCAAGACATAAATGGCAACCTACAAGGTATAGCTATGACACTTCTTTTTTGACTACTAAAGATTATGCTTACATGGTAAAAGCAGATGAAGACCCTTCTACATATGAAGAGGCAAAAGGTAAGGAAAATTGGGAGAAAGCTATGCAGGAGGAGTATGATGCATTGATGGGGAATGAGACATGGGATTTGGTTCCTAAACCAAATACTCAGAAGATCATTGGATGTAAATGGGTCTACAAGACAAAGAGGTATGCAGATTGAAGTGTGTCTAGGTATAAAGCTAGATTTGTTGTGAAAGGGTATGCTCAGACGTATGGTATAGACTCTGATGAGACTTATAGTCTTGTGGCAAAGATGAAAACCATCAAGACACTCATAGCCATTGCTGCATGTAGAGATTGGAGATTATGTCAATTAGATGTGAAGAATGCTTTTCTTAATGGTTATATTTCAGATGATGCTTTCATGGAGCAACCACAAGGGTTCAGAGATAAAAGGTATTCATAATATGTACGTAAGCTCAAGAGAGCTTTGTATGGTTTGAAGTAGGCCCCAAGGGCATGGAATTATAGACTTGTGAAGTTCTTGAAGGAACTTGGTTTCCAATTATCTAAAGCTGATAGTAGCTTGCTTGTCAAAGCAAGTGATGATGGATTCATTTATATGTGCATATATGTTGATGAAATAATCCTTATAGGTACAGATGAGAAAGGCATACAAAGCCTCAAGAAACAAATGGAGAAAGAGTTCAAGATAAGTGACTTGGGAGACTTGTCATATTTCTTGGGCATGGAAGTCTCATATCCTCAACATGGAGTATATGTAACTCAAGAAAGGTATTTGAAGAACTTGTTGATCAAGTTTAAAATGGAAGATTGCAGGGTACCACCTACTCCAATGGAGGTGAATCACAAATTGAGCAGATATGGAGGAGAAGAATTCAAGGATATGAAGCTATATCAAAGTCTGGTTGGTAGTCTAATCTATGCTACATTAACTAGGAATGATTTGTCATATGCAGTTGGAGTGTTGTCTCAATTCATGCATTGTACTAGGAAAGAACATTGGGTTGCAGGACAAAGAGAGTTGAGATACATTAAGGGTACACTCAAGGAAGGTTTGTGTTATGGTTTTACATAAGATACAAACATCAAGATATATACTGATACAGATTGGGTAGGTAATCTTGATGATTGGAGATCAACATATGGATACTTGTGTTACATAGGAGATAAGCTAAGAAGCAACATACAATTGCTTTATCATCTACAGAGGCACAGTATAAAGGAATGGTTGAAGCTGCAAAGGAGTTCATATGGTTAAAGACTCTCATGAAGAGTTTTGATATCATTCAGAGTACACCTACTATTCATGGAGATAATATGAGTTCATTGTATCTAGCTACTAATCCTGTTTTTCATGCCAGGACTAAACATATTGAGATTCAGTATCACTTCTTAAGAGAGAAGGTGATTGATAAGGAGATGGAAGTCATACATACTTCAACAAAAGATCAAATTGCAGATATGCTAACCAGAAGTTTGCATGGACCAAAGCTACAAAGATTTAAAGATATGGCAGGTATAAAGAAGATAGAGAAAACCTCAATTGATGATTAAGGGGGAGTTGTTGGTGCAACTCAACCATCAATTGATGTCTTGGACAAAGGGTTGAAGTCAAAAGATGAAGAAAGGACTAACAAATAAAGATTGAAGATAGTGCATATTCAGGAAATGAAGACTTGTATACATATGTATATTAAACTTGTAGTTAGCTTACTTATATTTTTATTATGGTCATCAGATTGTACATATATGCCTATATACACAAGTAGAAAGTCACGGCAAGTATGAGAGAGCATGAGATGAGAAGAATTAGAAGTTGTAACAGTCATTAGACACTTTAGAAGTGTAGAAGATCTCTCTCATCATTCAAATGTAAAAATTTTCGGAGTAGAAGAAAAATTGCACGTGATCTTTTGCTGAGTACTCCTGCTGTGTTTAATCTTTTGTGAAATGATCTTGTACAAGTCTAAGTCTATAGTTGACTGATGTGTGTACAAGTTTTCAAATCCTAATTGTGATCACGCTTAGAGAATTGAGAGTAGGAACATTTACATGTATAAATGTGAAGAAGTGAAGTTTGCAACAGGCGCAAATTCGATGCTAATGTTTTGGTCATTTCTCCTTCCACATCGTATAGTTTTGAGCAAGAAACCACTCATTCTTTAAGTTGGAAGGTAAGATATCTATAGCTAAAAGCATTTGAATAAACGGGTTGTACTTTGAGAGAGTTATGCATTAAAAGTTACAGGTGTCAAAGTCAATTGTAGAGAAGTATAATTTTAGACATAGGTGGATTGTTTGGATCATTTCTCAAGATCTACTAAATCTTTTGAGATGTTTTAACTTGGAGAAGCTGTGCAATCTTTAGCAACATGTTATACAAAGTTTCATCAGAAACGTTACACATTTGATCGGTCAATTAATAAGTTAAGTGTAGTAGACTTTTCTGAGTAGTGACTCTCTTCATGGTTAGTGCAAATTTTGATAGTTTGGCATTGATCTTCCAAAATTGATCAAGGTTTTGAGTTATTTTTGATATAGAAGTATTCTAACATCAAGGATAGATTTTTCTTTTGGAGATTAGAACTCTCCATAATTTCCTTCACGAAATCATTGGCCTTTGGAAACTCTTTGTGGACAATGTCGATAATGACAATGGCCATGGTCATCGTGCATGCTAGAGTCAACTTTAGTTTAAATGAGTCTTTTTTTGTACCTTACAGGATCTGCTGTGCTATTCTGGTCATGGTTCTCTCATAAGTATTGAAAATGTTGGTGTTAATATATCATGGATTGTCCAAGCTCCCCATGCCAATAACTTTCTTCTTCTAATACATAGAGACAACTTTCTTCTATCAATACATGGAGAGTTGGAACTTCCACTTCTATTGCTAATAAGGATTGTTGTCTATATACTAATTCAAAAAGAGTAAACCCTATGGATGCCTTGAAGGATGTGAGATATGCAAATAATGTTTATCCTAGTCCTTATGATGCTTTTTTAACTTCTTACTAATGATTTAAAATGATATCCATTAATCATTTCAACAAGATCATTAAAGGGAGTATAGAAAGGTAAGAAGTATCTATGCTTTATGTTTAATCTACTTAGTGGATAACTCAAAACATATGATATATAATCAAGACCATGATCGAACACTAGCTCTAAAGATATTACAAATCCACAACAATCATATAAGAACTTCCCATTATTTTGTGTTGTGGTCCATTATGTGGTAGTTGCTTCTATCAATTTGGCCATGTAATGCATTGCCACAATGATGTACTCGTTTTCTTAGCTTTCCTTGGTAGGGATCCAATTGGATCGACTTACCTCTTATTGAGTGACCCATATGTGATGACTAATGTCGTTGGTTCATACATGAGCCCCTTATCCCCCATAATGTGATACTTTTTGCATTTCTTCACCAATATTGAACATCTTTATGAAATGTATACCATGTATATATTTCTTATTTCTTGAAGTACCTTCCTTATTATTGTTTTATGCATCTGAAAATATTTGATCTATAATAGATAACTCAAAAAATCTAATCTATAATCAAGACCATGATCAAACACTAGCTCTAAAGATATTCCAAAATCCACAACAGCCATATAAGAACTTCCCATTATTTTGTGTTGTGGTCCATTACGTGGTAGTTGCTTTTGTCAATCTGGTCATGTAATCCATTGCCACAATGATGTATTACCTTTCCTTAGCTTTACTTGGTAGGTATCCAATTGCATCGACTTCCCATTTCTTGAATGGCCCATATGAGATAACTAGTGTCCTTGGTTCATAATAAGTCTCTTATCCCCCATAATTTGATAATTTTTGCATGTTCTACACCAATATTGAACATCTTTATGAAATGTATGCCATGTATATATTTCTTGACGTACCTTCCTTATTATTATTTTATGCAAGAAGGATCTTCCACATGCAAGGTCATGATCAGATTTCCAAAATTCTCTTTATTTTATTGGATAAGGGGACCCTTCTAAGGAAAAGTTCATTACGTTTTTGCTAGAGATCATCACCAGCTATTTGATATTGCATGGTCTTCTTAGCTAACCTATAATTTTTTGCATTATTAAGATGCTTTGGTGTTATAGAGTCTTAGCAAACTCAATGATATCATTAAATCGTTATTCACCTATGAATTTGTTGTCTCTTATCTTTGCTGCTACTACCATCCCATCAAGTTTGGTGTTGACTAATGCATCTACTTCCTTATTTGTTGGCCCCTTGGTAGATTAAATATTTGAGTATTATCAATTTTTCTTCAATAACACTCTTACCCTTTTCAACCATTCAAAATAAATTGGGCTTTTGGCAACACCAAAAACTTTGGAATTGTTTCATGATCAATAAAAGCTTCCAGTTAGTTAAATCTCACTCTCCTTTGAACCCAAAATAGCCCTTTCCCTTGGCACATCTAGAGTCTTCTCTAAGGCCAAAACACCTCTCATATGGCCACTTTGAGGAGATACCATAACCTCAAAGACTCATGCTAGAGGCTTGGCTCCTCTCAGCTCTTGTCCTTGACCTGACTAGGGTCCTTGACCAAATGCAAGAAACCAATGGTACACCACATCTAAGTAAATCTAGCACTCTCATGGTTTTTCTTGGTCAAACCTCCAATTGGGCAAAGATTTAAGGAAAGCTAGACTGGATAGAAGCTATATCTCACAAAAACATTGTTTACAAATAGGGTCCTCAATCCCATTTGCAATGTGTGGATGTAGTTTTATCTAACCACTACCCAATGATTCTCACCTTCAAACCTCATCTCAGACATAGAAAGGCTCCTTGGTTTGACCTTGTTCCCTTAGTTGTCTCCCTTCCTTTTCATTCAAGAGCTGATCTCCTCTATTTGGAGCAAGTCCTTTAGGCGTTATCCCTCTCCAGCTAAGTGTTGGAAGATGATGGTGAAGTGGTCCCAAGCTATTCTTGTCAAGGCCCAAAAATAAATACTTTATACTCTAAGGATGAGAAGGGAAAATCTTTACCATCGGTTCTAGCGTTTAGAGATAGAAGTCAATAATAATAATCCTAACCACCAATCGGGACTTCAAAAAATTAGAAACAAACTAAAAAGCAAACATAAAATTCAAAACATGCAGATTTATTTTAAAGATTGGTGGGTAGAAAAAGCAGACACACCAATGAAAGAGATGCGTCAGCTTCTAAAGAAGAAAAAAATCAAGGAAGAGGTCCCTTTCAATGTAGATAACAATGCGAGGTAATGCACTTTTCACTACAGCAGATCCAGGGAATACCGACGGTCAGTATACCGACGGTTAGCTGTTGGTGTCAGTATGACCCTTGGTTAATTCGGGAGAGCCGCTTTGCCTCGGAAAGACAGCGTCGGTATATGTGTCGGTATAAGCGTCGGTATAAGCGCCGGTAGTTTATTGGAATTACCGACGCGTATACCGACGCATATACAGACGCTCTCTTTTTAACCGGGCGCAAAACCAAAATTCATCATTTTGAGCATTTTGAATCTAGATCTTCTCCTGTCGGGTTTGCGTGTGCCAACAACAGATCTCTGTTTGTCACCCTTTCTCTCTCTCTCTCTCTCTCTCCCTCCCTCTCTCTCACTCTCTCTCTCTCTCTCTCTCCCTCCCTCTCTCTCACTCTCTCTCCCTCTCTCTCCCTCTCCCTCTCTCCCTCCCTCTCTCTCTCTCTAAACAGACCTCTATCTTTGTAGATCTGAAGTTTTGGTAAGTAGATCGCACATATTGTATTACTCTTTTTTCTTTCTCTATGTTTTTTCTTTACTCATATGTTCTCTATTTGGTTTTGCAAGAGATTTTGGGATCAAATCTTTGCAAATTCGACGAAGAAGAACCTCAAGTGGATTTTGATGACCTTGATTCAAACAATTCTCTCTCTCTCTCTAAGCACACCTCTATTTTTATAGATCTGAAGCTTTGGTAAGTAGATCGCACATAATGTAACACTCTTTTTTCTTTCTTTATGTTTTTGCTTTTCTAATATCTTCTCTTTAGTTTTGCAAGAGATTTTTGGGATCAAATCTTTGGAAATTCGACGAATAGAGACTTCAAGTGGATTTTGACAACCTTGATTCAAAAATTACATCAATGTAAGTGAGACATATATCACTCTCTTTTCTTTCTTTATGTTTTTGCTTTTCTAATATTTTCTCTCTTTAGTTTTGTTTTCGACTGAGAGAGAGAGAGGGAGAGATATATACATATACATACACACATACACAATGCATATGCATACACACATACACAATGCATATGCATACACACATACATAATACATATGCAAACACATACATGCATGCATACACACATGCATATGCATACACATACACACATACACAATGCATATGCATACACACGTACACAATACATATGCATACACATACATGCATGCATATATATGTATACACATACATGCATATGCATATATACATGCATGCATATATATGTATATGCATACATGCATAAGCATACACATACAAACATGCATATGCATACATGAATGCATATACATACATGAATGCATATGCATACAAGCATGCATATGCATACATGCATGCATATGCATACATGAATATGGATACACATACACATATGCATACATGAATATGCATACACATACACATACATGAATATGCATACACATACACATGCATGCATATGCATACATGAATGCATATGCATACACATACACATACACATACACATACACATACATGAATATGCATACACATACACATGCATGCATATGCATACATGAATGCATATGCATACATGCATGCATATATCTGTATACACATACATGAATGCATGTGCGTACATGAATGCATATATATGTATACACATAAATGCATGCATATATACATACATATATATGCATATACACATACATGAATGCATGTGCATACATGAATGCATGTGCATACATGAATGCATATATATGTATACATATACATACATACACATACATGCATATGCATACATGCATGCATATACACAAACATGAATGCATATGCATACATGAATGCATATATATGTATACACATACATGCATGCATATGCATACAAGCATATGCATACATGAATGCATGTATACATATGCATACATGCATGCATATGCATACAAGCATCTGCATACATGAATGCATGTATACATATGCATACATGCATGCATATGCATACATGAATGCATATGCATACATGAAAGCATATGTATGTATACACATACATGCATATGCATACATGCATGCATATGCATACATGCATGCATATGCATACATGCATGCATATGCAAACATGCATGCATATGCATACAAGCATGCATATGCATACAAGCATGCATATGCATACAAGCATGCATATGCATACAAGCATGCATATGCATACAAGCATGCATATGCATACAAGCATATGCATACAAGCATGCATATGCATACAAGCATGCATATGCGTACAAGCATGCATATGCATACAAGCATGCATATGCATACAAGCATATGCATACAAGCATATGCATACATGAATGCATATGCATACATGCATGCATATATATGTATACACATACATGCATATGCATACATGCATGCTTATGCATACATGCATGCATATGCATACATGCATGCATATGCATACATGCATGCATATGCAAAAAAGCATGCATATGCATACATTCATGCATATGCATACAAGCATACATGCATGCATTTGCATACAAGCATGCATATGCATACAAGCATATGCATACATGAATGCATATGCATACATGCATGCATATGCATACATGCATGCATATGCATACAAGCATATGCATACATGAATGCATGTATACATATGCATACATGCATGCATATGCATACAAGCATGCATATGCATACAAGAACGCATATGCATACATGAATGCATATATATGTATACACATACATGCATATGCGTACATGCATGCATATGCATACATGCATGCATATGCATACATGCATATGCATACATGCATGCATATGCATACATGCATGCATATGCATACATGCATGCATATGCATACATGCATGCATATGCATACATGCATGCATATGCATACCAGCATGCATATGCATACATGATTGCATATGCATACATGCATGCATATGCATACAAGCATATGCATACATGAATGCATATGCATACATGATTGCATATGCATACAAGCATATGCATACATGAATGCATGTATACATATGCATATATGCATGCATATGCATATATGCATGCATATGCATATATGCATGCATATGCATATATGCATGCATATGCATACAAGCATGCATATGCATACATGAATGCATATATATGTATACACATACATGCATATGCATACATGCATGCATATGCATAAAAGCATACATGCATGCATATGCATACAAGCATATGCATACATGAATGCATATGCATACATGCATACATATGCATACAAGCATATGCATACATGAATGCATGTATACACATCCATACATGCATGCATATGCATACAAGCATGCATATGCATACATGAATGCATATACATACATAAATGCATATATATGTATACACATACATGCTTATGCATACAAGCATGCATATGCATACAAGCATGCATATGCATACATGAATGCATATGCATACATGCATGCATATGCATACAAGCATATGCATACATGAAAGCATGTATACATATGCATACATGCATGCATATGCATACAAGCATGCGTATGCATACATGAATGCATATGCATACATGAATACATATATATTTATACACATACATGCATATGCATATATATGTATACACATGAATGCATATGCATATATATGTATACACATGAATGCATATATATGTATGCATATATATGTATAGACATACATGCATGCATATGCATACATGAATGCATATCCATACATGAATGCATATATATGAATACAGATACATGCATATGCATACATGCATCAATATGCATACATGCATGCATATGCATACATGCATGCATATGCATACATGCATGCATATGCATACAAGCATACATGCATGTATATGCATACAAGCATACATGCATGTATATGCATACAAGCATATGCATACATGAATGCATATGCATACATGAATGCATATGCATACATGCATGCATATGCATACATGCATGCATATGCATACATGCATGCATATGCATACAAGCATATGCATACATGAATGCATGTATACATATGCATACATGCATGCATATGCATACATGCATGCATATGCATACAAGGATGCATATGCATACATGAATGCATGTATACATATGCATACATGCATGCATATGCATACATGCATGCATATGCATACAAGGATGCATATGCATACATGAATGCATATGCATACATGAATGCATATGCATACATGAATGCATACATGAATGCATATATATGTATACACATACATGCATATGCATACATGCATGCATATACATACAAGCATGGATATGCATACATGAATGCATATGCATACATGCATGCATATGCATACATGCATGCATATGCATACAAGTATATGCATACATGAGTGCATGTATACATATGCAGTCATGCATGCATATGCATACAAGCATGCATATGCATACACATACATGCATGCATATGCATACATGCATGCATATGCATATGTATACATGAATGCATATGCATACATGAATGCATATGCATATGTATACATGAATGCATATGTATACAAGCATGCATATATATAGATTGGATGACATGAGATCTTCACATTGCATCAGATGGGATCTCCACGTACACCTTGGGGTGCGCATGATCATGACGACTCCGAGATATATCATATCCGTAATGGATCTCCAGTTATGGATGCGGCTGGAAAGTCAATGCATCAGCGCATACGACAACTCTACTCCATCGAATTCGATCATTCAGTTATGTTAAAATGGACCGATCAGGATAGGGACTGTAAAAATCATATCACACAATGCATATATGAAGAGTACCGGCCAGCACCTGGGAATCCTATTGTGAGTTCCGAGTGGATTCAACATACAGCACGCGAGGTGATGTCTCATCGACGATCGGAAGCTCGCGATGCTTTTAGAGCAGGCTTACCGAAGCGTGTATGGCTAGATGTCGAAGAATGGGAATCGATTCAGGATGGGCAGCAACATACTCCTGATCGATATCGTCAATAGAGAGATGCAGCGGCCACACGTTTAGATACGGTTGGAACATCGCATTTAGGTAGCGGCGGATACGATAGTATGTGCTACCAATTTGTAAGTATCATGTTAATTATTGAAGTTGTTTGTGTTAAGTAAATTATGTATTTTCATCTAACATTTTGCTTATTTATTATAGGAGTTCGTAGTGGGTCGTCCTCCGACGCGAAGTGAAGAATCATATGGATATCGACATGGACTGACTGCACTGTTACAAGACTTAGAGGGAGGCGGTGCAATCGTCTCATGGGAGAATATTCTTGATTAGGTAAAGTTATATCTTGGTTTTGTGTTTTTAGTTGTTGTTTATAAATGTCATGTTAATTGGTCTTATTTTATACATATGTTTTGTTGCAGGATTGTAGGTGTAAATATTTTGATCAATGCCACAATTTTGTATCACACTCTCATACGGCAATGATGTAACATAATTTTGTATTCGATTCCTATATGGAAGTGTTTTGTCACATTGCCACAATTTTGTATTACACTCCTATGTGGCAATGATGTAGCATAATTTTGTATCCGATTCCTATATGGAAGTGCTTTGTCAGATTTTGTATTTGATTCCTATATAGAAGTGCTTTGCCACACTTTTGTACATTTTTCATTTATGGAATATACAACTTTCTGTACATGATTCATTGTTCATTTTTTATCATATAAGTTTATGTTTTGGTTGCCATTAGAGTACATAACACATGTACTCAGTTGGGCAGAGTGTATTGTCTTTTGCTAAACAACATCATGCTGTAGCAAAAGACAACACACTCTGCCCAAAAAAATTTGTGCAGATAGGGTCGTCGGTATACGCCTCAGTAGCTCCAGTATGGACGCCGGTATAGGTGTCAGTATACCCAGTGTAGGTGTCAGTATGGACGTCGGTATAAGCGTCGGTAATACTGATGCGTATACCGACGTCCATACCGACGCTTATACCAGCGCCCATACCGGTGCTTTCTTTTCGATGTGTATACTGACTCTAACACCGGCGTCGCGAAGAAATCACGCCCGCTCATTTGCCTTGGTAGCAGCCTCGGTATACCCTCGATATGTTGTAGTGTTTGTGGAAGAGAATATTTAGTTAATAACCAACCCCTTACTCATCTCATGGGGGTGTCCATGCCACTCACTTCTCAGAGGAGGTATTGCATGGCTACCATCTCAAGAATCCAATAAAAAATCATCTTTAAAAAATCATGCATCTTGTAGACTCCCTTATCACTGCCAGAAAGCTTTTAGAAGTTATGGACGCTCTCCCTAGTGGTAAAAGCCCAGGTTTGGATAGTCTTACCAATAGGTTCTTCAGGACTTTTAGGACAGACTTAGTTAAACCCCTACTTCTCGTTTGGCAGGAGCATTTATGCTTCAACGCTCTCTCTAACTTTCTCAACCAAGGGTGATCAAGATTATCCACAAAAAAATATACAAAAAAAAAGATTGAAAATTGGTATCCTATCACTATTCTGCAAATAAGCTATAATAAAGGGAAGATACATCTTATAGCCAATTATTGATGTAAGGGAAGGTCTAGAGTTTGCTAAGGAATCCTCCCAAGATGTCCTCTTCATCAACATTGATTTTGACAAAGCATACAATCGCTTGGAGTGGGATTTCATTTTACAATCCCTTAAAGATATAGCATGTGGACCTAAATTTATCAACATGATTTCTATGCTTATGGGCAATGCCTCGAATAGAATTAATATCAATGGTCAACTCTCTCATGAATTTGGGTTAAAACCCTTTATTAGACAAGGTTGTCCTCTAGCTCCTCTTCCTTTTGCCATCACCACATATGGTCTCAGCTGCTTGGTTAGCCATCAGGTCCTTTAGGAAAGTTCCAAGGCCTACGGCTCATTCATTAGAGAATCAGATGCTAATGAGACTCTTTGCCAATGACACAAATGCTTTTGTGCATAACAACCCTAATAGTATTAACATCTTCTGGTTTGGACAGACTTAGTTAAACCCCTACTTCTGGTTTGGCAAGAGCATTTATGCTTCAACACTCTCTCTAACTTTCTCAACCAAGGGTGATCAAGATTATTCACAAAAAAATATACAAAGAAAAGATTGAAAATTGGTAGCCTATCACTATTCTGCAAATAAGCTATAATAAAGGGAAGATCCATCTTATAGCCAATTATTGATGTAAGGGAAGGTCTAGAGTTTGCTAAGGAATCCTCCCAAGATGTCCTCTTCATCAACATTGATTTTGACAAAGCATACAATCGCTTGGAGTGGGATTTCATTTTACAATCCCTTAAAGATATAGCATGTGGACCTAAATTTATCAACATGATCTCGATGCTTATGGGCAATGCCTCGAATAGAATTAATATCAATGTTCAACACTCTCAAGAATTTGGGTTAAAACCCTTTATTAGACAAGGTTGTCCTCTAGCTCCTCTTCCTTTTGCCATCACCACAGATGGTCTCAGCTGCTTGGTTAGCCATCAGGTCCTTTTAGGAAAGGTCCAAGGCCTACGGCTCCCTCATTAGAGAATCAGATGCTAATGAGACTCTTCGCCAATGACACAAATGCTTTTGTGCATAACAACCCTAATAGTATTAACACCTTCTAGCATTGTGTTCATGTTTTCTCTACTGCTTCTGCTTCTAAAATAAATCACACTAGAACTACTTTCAAGGCTATTTTGTGGCCCTGTTCATAATTCTAGACTAACCAGGGATGTGAAGAAATAAACAATGGATATATTTTTTCGCTCCTCAGCATCCTAATGGGTTTTGAAATATCTATTGGTCAATAATGGAATTTGGTTCTAGACAAACTAGATACTCAATTTGTCTACTGGAAGGGCATGCACCGCAACCTGATGGGGCATTCTATGGTGATTAACACCTTCCTCATCTCATCCATTATCTATTTTCTTGTTTGTTGGAGATACAAAGACAAAGAATTAGTGAAGCTTGTAAGTACGTGTAGAAATTTCCTCTGGGCAGGTGATCCCAACAACAAGGGCTTGCCCAAGATCAAGTGGGCCATGTGTATTAACCAAAACGAGCCTAGTGGTTTGAGAACTACGAAATGGGGGGTATGGCAGATACATTTGCTACCAAATGGCCTCTCAAAGCATGGTGTGATAGGGAAGCTTCTTGGGCAAAACTAATTGTGAGGGATAAATCCTCTAAAAGGCTTCAAAGAATCCCTAGGTGGAAGAATCTTAATCTTCTCACATTGTTATTTTCTCATTATCTAGTGACTCTAAAAGGCTTTGAACTTGTTTGCTT
Source organism: Ceratopteris richardii (assembly GCA_020310875.1). Lineage (NCBI taxonomy): Eukaryota > Viridiplantae > Streptophyta > Polypodiopsida > Polypodiales > Pteridaceae > Ceratopteris > Ceratopteris richardii. The sequence goes on along the minus strand of CM035420.1, from coordinate 171,681,651 downwards.
GATTTGGAAGTGTTGGATTAAGATGAAACTGTACATCAAGGTTAATGAAGACTATAAATGGGTGGATGGGATTAGGAAAAATGAATCTATTTTGTTTCCTATCAAGGGGATCAAAGAAGTTGATTTGGAGAACATTCAAAGAGCAAAGAAGTAATGCAACAAAGGTTCCAACAAGTGGAAATATCTCTAGAACCATAATAGAGGTCATTGGATAAGTTTTAAGGACATAACCTATGTTAGGAGAATTAACTTTGATTATTGGTGTCTTCTCAGGTAGAGAATCAACACTTGGGAAAACTCAAAGACCTCTCTCCTTCTTAGAAATGACCTCCACCTAGATTGAAGGGTTAAGATGGACCAAAATTAATAAATTAGATAGAATTATGAGGTTACCTGAGAACCTTGACGTACATATCTCCCTTAACAAGAGATGGTGTAAAAAGAATAGCTAATAAAAGCTTTGGGGACCCTCACTAGTGTAAGTGTTTTGTCCAAGGCAAAGAGAACTTAGGTCATCTCTTCTTCTCGTGCCTTGAAAGCTTCTCAATCTTGCAATCTCTCAGCAAGAGTTTGAGCATAATAAGGCAAATCAGCTTGAAACAAGCATTATTTAGAGAAACAATCGATTTTTTTTCTACTTTGTGGAATGCCATTAGAGGGGAAGCTCTCTAGAAGATATGGAAAGAAAGATGTGTGATCAACTTTGCTGGTCTCTATGCCTATTAGTAGAAGAATATATTATTGTAAAAAATCTCCACCTTTCAAAAACCATAGGATGTTTGTCTTGGAAAACAAGAAGATTAAAAGTAATTGAGTTACCCACAAAAGTGACGAAAAAATCATCAAACTTCTTAACAAATATCTTTAAAAACATTTGTTTCGAGTCAAATCCTAGATATCCTACTAGTTTTGCATTATCTTAGCTTTTGGACCATTATACCCGTCCTTTATGGGATGCAGGGGATCGCAAGGCACTAAGCCCATTCATTGTACAATTGCTCTTTTATTAATTCAAGAGCTATGGTTGAACTTCCTTTCATATATACATACATACATATATATATATATATATATATATATATATATATATATATATATATATATATATATATATATATATATATATATATATATATATATATATATATATATATATATATATATATATAGAGAGAGAGAGAGAGAGAGAGAGAGAGAGAGATTTTATATATATATATAACTAAGGTTTAGTTTCCCCAAAGGAAAGTTCCTTGGACAAGAGCAGTGACAAAAAGCTAGTGGTTTTCTACATAAGGTTGATTAGATTGCAAAGATAAAGAGTTTCAGATGCTCTTCAATTTTCACCCCTCTTGCCTCATATGCACCATAGAACATCCCACCTTGTGCATTTTCAAGTTCATAGAATATGATAGAAAGTAAGGCCAATGGTTTGCAAGTTCTTTTATTAGCAACATGAAAGTATTTGACATCTAGTAATTCAATGTACGTATAAATAAGCAATATTCTAACCTTATATAATAGATCTACTATAACCTAATGAAGGCAATGAGTTTGACATATAGAGGAAAAAAGAGATGCCGGATGAGAGGTTCGATAACAAAAAGAGAAATGACCATGATTGTGCAGTAGTGCTAGCTCAAATAGGTGAGTCTTTTGTTTCTCATGAGAAGGAGCACAAGTCAAAATCCCATTGGTTACATTAGCTGGACACTCATCATATGATGAGGTACTAAAACCATTTTCCTTCTTGAAATCATTAGCCTTTGGATACTCGCCGTGGAAAATGTCGATAATGACAAGGACCATGCTAGCTCACCGTGTCAGAGCCAACTTTCATTTAAATCAATCTTTTTTTCTACCTTATAGGATCTTGTGTGCTACTTTGGTCATGGTTCTCTCAGAAGTAGCGACATAATTGGTGTTAATATATCATGGATTCTCCAAGCTCCCCATGGTGACAACTTTCTTCTATCAATACATAGGGACAACTTTCTTCTATCAATGCATGGAGACTTGGAATTTCAACTTCTATTGCTAGTAAGTATTCTTGTCTTTATACTAATTCAAAAAGAGTAAATCATATGGATGCCTTAAAGGATGTGAGATATACAAATAATATTTATCCTATTCCTAAGGATGCTTTTTTAACTTCTTAGTGATTGTTTAAAATGATATCCATTGATAATTTCAACACCATCATTAAAGGGAGTATAGCAAGGTATGAAGTATTTATGCTTTATGTTTAATCCACTTAATAGAGAACTCAAAATATCTGATCTATAATCAAGACCATGATCAAACAGTAGCTCTAAAGATATTCCAATTCCACAACAATCATATAAGAACTTACCATTATTTTGTGTTGTGGTCCATTACGTGGTAGTTGCTTTTGTCAATTTGGTCATGTAATCCATTGCCACAATGATGTTCTCCTTTCCTTAGATTTCCTTGGTAGGGATCCAATTGCATCGACTTCCCATTTCTTGAGTGGCCCATATGAGATTACTTGTGTCCTTGGTTCATACATAAGCCTCTTTGTTGATGTATTTAGGTAGTGATGCGTGTGAACACTCTAAGACCATCAGAGCACTTTTTTCCCTCTTTAGGAGGTTTTTTTCCCCCGGCTTGTATATACACCTATTGCCCTAACGAGCGACTTATCTTTGTTCATTCTAGTGGTAATACATTTAGTATTGTGTGTTGTGCTCCAAGCTTCTTCTTCTTCCTTGTGTTGTTTGCATGCTTCTACAGACGTCTAACTCCAACAATTGGTATGAGAGTAGGTTGTCGCTTCATCTAGGGCATCATCTACAACTCTCCAGTCGTAGTCTCAGAATCGCACAAAATTTGGTGAGCATACTCAAGGTGTTTCAGAGAACAAAATGGCTTCACTTTATTGTGCCAAAATCCGGATCTGAGCTCGTTTTGGCCTCTAAATGCATTATTGTAGCACTTGTGCAAGCTATTTCATCTTTTTGTGCCAAAGATATATACAGGCTTTGGCTGGCCAATATAAGTTTTCTCGATATCTGCTATAGGTCTAGCAGAACTCGTTTGGGTAGTTATGCTCAACTTTTTCAGATACAGTCATTTTTCTACATCATGTTATTTTAGTCAATGACCATGGCTAAAAGTAGTACTAGTGATGTATTTCGTATGTTGGTTGTTGAGGATAAGTTGGATGGTATGAATTACCCATTCTCGGCTTATATGATGCATTGTGTATTGGTCACAAAAGGTCGATGGAATATTGTGCAGGGTGTTGAAAGACGTCCTATTACACCTGTGAACATAGGTACTATAAATACAAGTACTGAAGCTGATGGAGATAGTGTTGAAGATGGTGATATTCTCTGGATTCCTTTCTATGTTGCTGTTTCTGTTACACCTACTAAAGAGCAAATTTGTTGGGATGGCAGAGATGCTCAAGCACATGCATTGATAGCTTTGTCTATCAAACGTGTCATTATTCCTCACATTCACTCTTGCAGAACAACTAAGGATGCTTGGGATATAGTTACCACATTGTACCAGGCTAGGAATGAGGCTCGTGTTGCTTACCTCTAAAAACGGTTGGAGAGTGAGCACATGAATGAAGGTGATTCTATGGACAGTTTTCTGACAAATATCAAGGATTTGAAGGAACAAATGATTTTTGCAGATGAAGTCCTTCTTGATAGTTCACTTATGTAGATTGTTCTGAATGGTCTTCCCGACTCATATGAGAGTTTTGCTTCTACTCTTTGTTTGATGATGAAAGGCAATCCAAAGAGTTAGTTTCTATTTTGTTGCAAGAAGACCAGTCTAGGCAAAATAGGTCTATTATGCGTGTTGTAGATCAAGCTTTCCTAGCTAGTCAGAAGGGCAAAGGTAAATGGAGCTCTTCTACTAGTAAGCAGAAATTTGCTGCACATTCGAAGAAGGAAGACAAAGATGAGAAGAAATCAGAAAACCAAAAAGTGTTTTGCAAATATTGCAAAGCAAATGATCATGCCATTAAGAGATGCCCAAAACTGGCTGCTAAAGAGGCAAAGAAGAAAGAAGCCGGAATGGTTTTTGCAGAGGCCTCTACACCAAAGTCTGCTAATCTTGGGCAGGATGAAGAATGGGTGTTTACTATTGTTTGCAGTTTTGACCCATCTTCTCATGAGCAGTGCATGTATGTAGTAGACTCAAATGTTTGGTACTTTGTTACTGGGGTGACCAAACATATTACCTCGCAGCATAGTTTCTTCTCTTCACTCGAGCCTGCCCCTATAGGGAATGCTGTTACATGCACCAACAACTCCTTTTATCCTGTTACAGGAGTTGGTAAGATCATTCTAACTACTATTGATGGTAGTTCTTTTACATTGTGAGATGCTTTATCTATGCTAGGGATCAAGAAGGAACTGTTATCAATTTCAGCCTCAGCCAAGATTGGTTTGGTTGTGAAATTTATAGATGTACAGTTCATGATCTCTCAAATGGTGATGTGATTATTGTTTCTGGCATTTTATCTCTTGCATTGTATAAGCTCATAGATTATGAAAAAACTAAGAATGATTCAGCATGTGCAGTACATGATTCTCAGGCTATGTCAAATGCAAAGCTATGGCATGCACGCTTTGGTCATCTGAATTTTGCTAGTCTGCTACACCTACAGAGAATTTCTTAATGATCAATGAAAGCTTCCAATTAGCTAAATCTGACTCTCCTTTGAGCCCAAAATAACCCTTGCCCTTGGCACATCAAGAGTCTTCGCTAAGGTCAAAACACCTATCATCTGGCCACTTTGAGGAGATACAATAACCTCAAAGACATGCTATAGGCTTATATCCTCTCAGCTCTTGCCCTTGACCCCACTAGGGTCCTTGACATGACTAGGGTCCTTTACCAAATCCAAGTAGACCAATGGTATGCCACATCTAAGTAAATATAGCAGTCACTCTCCCTTCAAGAGATTACTATCCTCGATCATCAAGGAAGGAAAGTGTTTTCAAATTAGAAATTATGATTCCCAAGTAGCATCTATGACTGCACGACTGACGTGAAGGATTGAACATATGGAAATCCTCTCTACTGCGGAGAACTATGGAATGATCTATGCAACTGAGGAATCAAATGAGAGCATATGAGTTATACAAGGCCTCACTACAATTGAATTATATATACTTGGAAAAGATCTAAGGACAACCATTAAATGATTAAGCGAAAAAGATACTACATTTATTTGGAACCTAAATTACAAACTTGCATTATGTAGGCTTAATCATACAAACCTTGAGTTGTTGCTTCACGCACGATGCTCAACTTATGAATAATGACACTAAATAGAAGTATGCTTATTAAGATATCTAAGCAAACACATAGAGAGTGTGTGAACCACCCCACCTGTTGTGGGCGATAAAAGTGCTAATTTTGAGCTTGTTCTTTTGAGATTTCATGAGTAGATTCACGATCAATCTTGTAACAGAAGGCAAAGAAGAAAAAGAAAAAGTGTGTCAACAAAATAGACCATGACTTGTAGACGTAAAGGTATTGATGATTGAATGGGAATCATCTAGCATGCAAATATTTATCCTCTCTAAACTTGATGAAGTTCATGATGCATGGTCACTTATGTTGGACTAGTATTATTTTTTGATGGTGAGAGGAGGTTTTGTGGCTTTGTTGTTTCTAACATGTGCAAGCTGAATATAAAGCGATTTTGTTCTTTACAATGAAGATAGGCTACTACGTATACATCTATGGCCCATGAAGAAGAATCTTTTAGGGATTAGCACAAAATGGGCTTGCCAAATTTATCTCATGTATGATCATGTGGTGGTGGTTAGCTCCAACTTGCTTCGGATATCCTTGCTCATCTTGTTGTTGTTGTTGTGGACATTGTTCTTATTGGAAGCTTCTTCCATTTGTGAGATGTTCTTTCGTAATTTCACCCTTTTCTCTATTCTTATTGAATTGAGTTCTGAAGATCATTATGGATGGTAGAATAAAGTATCTAGTGGGATTCAAGATAGAAGAATATAACTGAGATTCTATTTTCGCAAAGGAAAGTTCCTTGGACAAGAGTAGTGGCTCGCTTTCACTATCCTTGCTCATGTTCTTATTGTTGCTACTCTTGTGGACATTGTTGTTGTTGGCATTTTCTTCTTTCTTTTAACTGACCTCTTCTGTTCACTATTGCTTGAGTTTATGCTCTTAATTCTACTAAAAAACACAAGATACTAAGCACTCTTTAGACTCTCCCATTGGAGGTCATCCACTATGGGAACTTTAACATGCTAGAATTCTTATCTGATAGATGGAACCAAAGTGGTGGGGGGAGGTTATTGAAGGAATATAGAAAGATATCTGGTACCAAGTTAAGACTCAACAAGACTTGGTGGAAGTCAAAGATATTCATGGTTTTTCTTGGTCAAACCTCCAATTGGGCAAAGATTTGCGGAAAGGCAAACTCGATAGAAGCTATATCTCATAGAACATTGTTGAGAAATAGGATCCCCATCCCTTTTGCAATGTATGGACCTAGTTTTATCTGACCACTACCCAATGATTCTCACCTTCAAACCTCATCTCAGACATACAAAGGCTCCTTGGTTTGACATTGTTCCCTCAGTTATCTCCCTTCCTTTGTATTGAGAAGGTGATCTCCTCTATTTGGAGCGAGTCCTTTAGGTGTTATCCCTCTCCAGCTAAGTTTTGGAAGATGACAGTGAAGCGTTCCTAAGCTATTCTTGCCAAGGCCCAAGAAGAAATACTTAACATTTGAAGGATGAGAAGGAAAAACCTTTACCATCGGCTCCAATGTTTGGAGATGGAAATCAATAATGGTAATCCTAGCCACCAATCGGGACTTCAAAAAATCAGAAGAAAACTAAAAAACAAACACAAAATTCAAAGAAGGAATATGCAGATTTATTTTAAATATCAGTGGGTAGGAAAATCAAACAAACAAATCAAAGAGATGGGTTAGCTCCTATAAAAGAAACAAATCAAGGAAGAGGTCCATTTCAAGGTAGAAAACAATGGGAAGGAATGCACTTTTGTGGAAGAGAATATTAAGTTAATAACCAACCACTTCACTCACCTCATGGGAGTGTCCATGATACTCATTTCTCAGAGGACAAATTGCATGGTTGCCATGTCAAGAATCTAATAGAAAAGCATCCTAAAATAAATCATGCATCTTTGGACTCCGTAATCACTACCACAGAGATTTAAGAAGTTATGGCCGCTCTCCTTAGTGGTAATAACCCAAGTCTAGATGGTCTCATCGATGAGCTCTTGAAGGCTCTCAGGAAGGAATTAGTTAAACCCCTACTTATGGTTTGGCAGGAGGATTTATGCTTCAACACTCTCTCTAAGTTTCTCAATGAAGGGGTGATTAAGATTATTTAAAAAAAAGACACAAAAAACAAGATTGAAAATTAGCAGCTCATCACTAAGTTGCAAATTGGCTATAAGATCTTAGCTAAGGTTCTTGCTAATCACATTATTCCGTGTGCATTCATGGATGAGTGAGGACCAAAAGGGACTAAAGATGAAAAAAACTCAAGGTAGAGGTCTCTTTTAAGGTAGATAACAATGGGAGGGAATGCACTTTTGTGGAAGAGAATATCTAGTTAATAACCAACCACTTCATTTATGGGGGTGTCCGTGCCACTCACTTCTAGGAGGAGGCATCCTAAAAAACATCATGAATCTCCTTCACTCCCTAATCATTGCACAAAAAATTTAAAAGTTATGGATGCTCTCCCTTGTGGTAAAAACCCACGTCTGGATGGTCTCACTAATGAGTTCTTAAATACTTTCAGGAAGGACTTAGTTAAACCCCTATTTATGGTTTGGTTGGAGGTCGTGTGCTTCAGCACTCTCCCTAACTTTCTCAATGAAGGGGTGATTAAGCTTATTCACAAACAAAGACAGAAAAAACAAGATTGAAACTGACAACCCATCACTATGCTGCAAATTGGTTATAAGATCTTAGCTAAGGTTCTTGCTAATGACATTACCTTCCATCTACATTCATGGATCAGTGAAGACCAAAAGGGATTCATAAAGGGAAGATCCATCTTGGAGGCAATTATTGATGTATGGGAAGGTCTAGAGTTTTCAAAGGAACCCTCCCAAGATTTCCTCTTCATCAACATTGATTTTGATAAAGCATACAATTGCTTGGAGTGGAATTTCATTTTACAATCCCTCAAAGATATAGGTTATGGACCTTAATTTACCAACATGATCTCTATGCTTATGGGGAACGCCTCGACTAGAATTAATATCAATGGTCAACTCTCTCAAGAAATCACGTTAAAATGCTCTTTTAGAAAAGGCTATCCTCTAGCTCCTCTTACTTTTTCCATCACCACAGATGGTTTGACTGAGAGTATTGACTGAGATATGCCCTTGACAAGTTGATAGACTTTGGAGTAGACAATCAGTGAGCACAGAAACGAATGATGTAAATATATCTATAAATTAACACTTGTGTACAATCCCATTGGCATGACAAGCATTGCCTAATGGTGTAGAGAGGTGTAGGCTAGGGAGTAGTCCTTACACACACTCAATGACAATAGAATGAAGCTCGGGAGTGACTGAGTATTGAATTTGGTGGAGTATTGCCTGAGATATGCCCTTGACAAGTTGATAGACTTTGGAGTAGACAATCAGTGAGCACAGAAACGAATGATGTAAATGTATCTATAAATTAACACTTGTGTACAATCCCATTGGCATGACAAGCATTGCCTAATGGTGTAGAGAGGTGTAGGCTAGGGAGTAGTCCTTACACACACTCAATGACAATAGAATGAAGCTCGGGAGTGATGTCTCTACCCACGACTTTTCTTGATCACTTTTATATGTAATGAATAAGAATTTGAATTCAAATTCAAATTCTTGGCTCCCTATGATCAAGATCCTAAAGGTTTGGACATATTCTCTCACTCAAGGTAGCTACTTTTTTCCACGAATCACTTAGGTAGGTGATTACAAAAGATTCCAAGTCAAATTGACTTTTACAATAAGGTAAAGTGGTAAGTAATCACTAGCATGTGTTCCTATGGTTCTTCATGCATGTAGAGTCTTCATGATATCTTCCAAGACAAATGTGTAGGCTTGTGATTTACACCAACAACTCCCCCTCAAGCCAAACATTTTGGCTTAAGTCTTCATCCTCAATCTTCAAGTATATCCTGCAATCCAATCATAGATTTGAACCTGCAAAGTTTGGTCCCATCCAAAGCTTTAGTCAGCAAATCTGCACATTGCATGTTGGTTGACACATAGGTCAGCTGAATGTCCTTGCTTAGCAACTTCTCCCTCACATAATGATAATGAACTTCTATGTGTTTGGTCCTGGCATGATAGATAGGATTAGTTGCAAGGTGAAGAGAACGTGTATTATCTCCAAAGATAATTGGAGGCCTAGTATATAAGCCCAATTCTATATATAAAAGCTTAATCCAAATTGCTTCTTGAGTGGCATTAGCTAGCCCTCTATACTCTGCCTCTGTAGAAGACAATGCAACAGTTGGTTGCTTCTTTGCAGACCATGAAATTGGTTTGTCACCTGCAAAAGAAATGTATCCTAAAGTGCTCCTCCTATCATCCTTGCATCCTGCCCAATCTGCATCTGAATAGACTTTTATATCAATATCTGAAGTATAAGGAAAATACAAACCATGGTTCTGTGTACCCTTGAGATACTTCAAGATTCTTTTGGCAGCCTCTAAATGAGGTATCCTTGGCTTGTGCATAAATTGACTTAGTACACTAACTCCATATGCAATATCAATTCTGGTTAGAGTAGCATAGTTCAAGCTACCCACCATACTTTGATAACCTGTAATGTCTTGGACTTCATCACCTTCATAGGCACTTAGCTTTAAATTCACCTCCGTTGGAGTGCTTATTGCTTTAGCATCCTGCAAGTGAAATTTCTTCAACATGTCCTGCACATACTTCTTCTGAGTAATGTATATCCCTGAATTAGTGTAAACTAATTCAAGTCCAAAAAAATACTTCAATAGCCCAAGATCATTGATCTTGAACTCCTTCATCATTTGGCTTTTGATATTTCTGATTCCACTGACATCATTACCTGTAATGACGATGTCATCAACATAAACAAAGAGATAGATTACCTCTGAATTACTTCTCTTAATGAAGAGAGAAGTGTCAGTCTTGCTCATGACAAAACCTTGGTCTTGGAGGTAGGTTTTTAGCCTGTAATTCCATGCCCTAGGTGCCTGCTTCAACCCATATAAAGCCTTCTTTAATTTGCAAACATAAGTTACCTTCTTAGGGTCTTCATAGCCAGGAGGTTGTGACATATAAACCTCTTCTGAAATCCATCCATTCAAGAAAGCATTCTTGACATCCAATTGGTACATGTTCTAATTCTTTGATGCAGCCACACTCACCAACACTCTGATTGTTGGCATCTTAGCCACAGGAGAAAATATCTCTTCATAGTCAATGCCTTGGGTTTGTGCAAAACCCTTGGCTACTAATCTGGCCTTGTACCTGTTAATTGTTGTTGGTGCATTTTGCCCAAGCCTACATGCTTGATATGCTTGATATTATCCTCATTTGTAAGTCACATGAGTAGTCATGTGAACACCTCTTGTAAAAGAGTACATTTTATCTCTTGTAAATGGAAAAAGAAAAAAGGAAAAGGATGGCTTACCTCATCCATGATGTAAAAGCAAATTCGTGGCTCCAACTACCAAAATCACGAATTTTTGAGCTTAGGGAATCTCTCCTAACTTTGGGGATCACTTTTAGGTGGAGCCATTCGAATTCGAATTCAAAACTCCCTCCAAGAATTGCTATAAAAGGAGCAAGAAGGAAGAGGCGATTAGCAAGCCTTGTACGTGACCACTTGATGTCATTTTGTAGAGATTGAAGAGCTTACTCCATAGCTCTATCATTCTACTCCCATTGTGCAAAGATTCATTGCCAATGTGGTTGTAATCATATGTGAATCTATACATTTATTATCATCTACCTCTCTGTTTTGTTCTCTGCTATACTCACTCAGAGCAGTAACTTCAGAAGGTCATATCTCGAGTTTTACTGAACATTTTTCAGTGTTTTAAAGTGCGTTGGATAGCTCGCACTGTCTAGTTTCTACCTATAAATTTTCAAGGTCATTGGATGTATACTTTTGGAGATATCTGCATTTTACTGCTTACTGGTCTATCTCTGCAGAGCCCCGAGAATTGTGGGAATGTTCCAGAACTTGATGAAACTTGTTCTCAGTGCTCAGTCCATCATTTGAAGTTTTTTAACTTGGAATAGGAAGCTTGCTAAGTCTATTTGCTATGCCCAAAAGGAATTTTTCTAATTCCTTCCAGGTTGAGAGCACTGTTCATTTTTTCCAGCAGGTGTATGTCCAAAAATAGCAAGTTTTGGGAGCTAGTCATTTCGCAACTAGCCTGTCTTGACTTAAACTTTTGGGATACATGTTCCAAAGTACTTGGCTGATATTTTGGTGGATTTAGGAAGCTCAAAGGGTCTACTAATCAACTCTGAAGTCTCAGTTGGCTGGTGTGAAGCTGGTTGTAGCGGCACCTACTCATCTTTGGATTGCATCCACCATCTCTCTTCACAGTGGTATCAGAGCATAGTCAAGCAACATGGGAGATGGATTTCCATCAACAATTGACAAATTGGATCAAAACAACTATCCGGCATGGTCTCTAAGGATGGAGGCTTACCTTCAAGGGAGGAATCTATATGGATTCATATCCGGAGATGAAGCAATGCCAACCATGAGGAACAAAGGGCAACCATCACATGAAGAAGTGGAAGGACTTTCGAATTGGTGTTCGAAGGATGCACTTGCAAGGTCCTATATTCTAAACTCAATCTCTGATTTTCTTTTACCTCATGTCAAGGGATGCAAGACATCAAGAGAAACCTGGAATGCACTTGCTTCTTTCTTCTCTTCCAACACTCGAGCAAGGAAGAACCAATTGTGGATGGAGTTCACAACAATGAAGAAAAGCCCGAAGCAAAATGTGACTGATTATGTCACAAAGATGAAGGAGATTTCCGACCAACTTGGAAGCATTGGAGAGGTAATTGAAGAGGAGCAAATCATAAGACAAATCATGAATGGAATCAAAGCAGACGACAAGTGGGAGTCATTCACAACAGCCATGGATTTATACATGGATATGCATGTACCCGACCTCAACACACTCATGGGCCAACTCTTCACTCATGAAGCAAAGATTAGCAAAGGTGGTGAGTCCTCAAGAGGTAATCAAACTTCTGCCTTATATTCTGATAAAGCTAAGGTCAAGGACAAGTCAAAGAATAGGAAGAATGAAGATGAAGGAAGCTCTTTCCAAGCAAACTTTGCAGGTAGAGGACGAGCTAGAGGAAGAGGCAGAAGTGGAAAGCAAGGCAGGGGGAGATTCCAATCATCTCAACCTTGCAACATATGTGGCTTATCTAACCATACTACTGAAGAATGTTTCAGGAACCCGAGGAACTCAAGAGGAAGAGGATTCAATAGAGGTGGCTATGGATCAAATAGAGGCAGGTACAATGGAGGCTACAACAACAACTACTACAACAACAATTACAACAACAACAACAACTATCAAAGTGGCCATAGAGGAAGAAGAGATTACAATAACTATGCAGAGGACCAAAGTCAAGAAGATTCATTATTGATTATGAATCTATCAACAAAGAAGGGTAAGGATGATGATCACATATTTTACATTGATTCGGGATGCTCGAACCATGTAGCAGGAAATGTGGCTTTACTTTCTGATTTGGAAGATCCTCATAACAAGCATGAAGTGCAGACAGGAGATGACACAAAGCACTCAGTGGAGAAGATAGGTAATGTGAAGACATCAGATGGGAATATGAACCTCTTAAGCAAAGTCTTGTATGTCCCTACAATTACCAAAAATTTAATAAGTGTTGGACAGATTGTTGAAAAAGGATTGCAGGTTAGATTCAATCGATTTGGAGCATATGTTGAAGACCCAAGGCAAGGCTTTCGAAGGATTGCCAAAGGAGAAAAGACAGGAAGGCTTTTCACTTTTGAAGTGGAAGATACAAAGAACATAGCTTTGTTTAGCTATGGATCTCAAACTCTAACAGAGTTGGAGATATGGCACAAAAGGCTTGCTCACATTGGTGAGAGGACACTCAAACAGATTTGCAGGGACCAAAGTGTACTTGGTTTGCCTAATATCACAAGGCAACACATGATTTATAAGTGTGAAGCTTGTCAACTCGGCAAGGCTCATAGACAACCTTTCAATAAGAAAGGATATATGTATCAAAATCCTTTGGATCTAGTGCACACGGATGTGTGGGGTCCAAGTAAGGAGCCATCTATATCAGGCTCAAGATATTATGTGTCTTTCATAGATGATTGTAGCAGGTGGACCATTCTGTTTTTCATGAAGCACAAGGATGAAGTGTTTAATTGCTTTAAGAAGTATATTGCTCTTGTTGAAAATCAAACAGGTAGGACTTTGAAAAGACTCAGATCAGATGGTGGAGGAGAATACTTCTCTTCTGAATTTGATGCCTTCTTGCATGAAAGAGGCATTAAAAGGGAAGTCACTACAAGGTATACACCCGAACTCAATGGTGTAGCAGAGAGGAGGAACAGAGCTATTGTCGAAGCTGCAAGGTCCATGCTCAATGAAAAGGGATTGCCGAACTACCTATGGGCAGAGGCTGTGTCGACAGCCACATATCTCATAAATAGACTTCCATCTAAGTCACTAGATGGAACCACTCCATATGAAGTGTGGAATGGAAGAAGACCTAGTCTAGAGCATTGTAAAATCTTTGGATGCTTAGCCTATGCTCACATTCCTTCTCAAGTAAGAGGGAAATTGGATCCCAAGGCAGAGAAGTGTGTATTCATTGGTTATGATCAAAACCAAAAAGGATATAGATTGTACAATCCAACCAATAAAGGATTTTCTGTGAGTAGAGATGTAATTTTTGATGAAAACAAATCATGGTTTGATGATGACAGGAAAGTGAAGCTGCCATATGACTTGGATGAAGATTTTCCATCACTTCAACCAAAGGAGCCAAAGCAGATTGAAGAAAGTGATTCGGAGATTGACCTAGAAGACTTGGAAAGACTAAAGCTATGGAAGAACAAAGGTAAAGCAAAGATGCAGGATGCTACATATGGACCCGAGAGCTCACATCAACCACTTAGAAGGTCTTCGAGGGAGAAGAAGAAACCAGAGAGGTTTGGTTATGATACTTCTTTGGTCACCAAGCACTCAATCTACATTGCAAAGGATTCAACCAATGAAGAACCTACCACATTCGAAGAAGCACAAAGCAAGAAAGCTTGGAGAGATGCAATGGATGAAGAAATGGAAGCCTTGAAGGAGAATGACACTTGGGAGCTTGTACCTAACAAGCCATCTATGAAGATAATCGGATCTCGATGGATATACAAAATCAAGAGGAATCCAGATGGAAGTATAAATAGACACAAAGCAAGGTTAGTTGCTAAAGGGTTTGCTCAAACCCATGGTATTGATTATGAGGAGACTTTCTCTCCTGTTGCAAAAATGCCTACAATTAGGGTTCTCATTAGTCTTGCTGCATCTAGAAATTGGAATCTTTATCAACTTGATGTAAAGAATGCTTTCTTGAATGGATGGATTTCTGAGGAAGTGTATATGGCACAACCTCCTGGATATGAGGATGCACATCATCCTAACTATGTATGCAAACTAAAGAAAGCTTTGTATGGATTGAAGCAAGCTCCAAGAGCTTGGAATTTCAGATTGGTTACTTATTTGCAGGACCAAGGATTCAAAGCTAGCAAGGCGGATACCTCTTTGTTCATAAAGAGGAATGGATCTGAAGTGATCTATTTATGTGTGTATGTTGATGATATTATTATCACAGGCAATGATCTTGAAGGAATCAAACAGGTAAAGAGTCAAATGAAGGAGGAGTTCAAAATAAGTGACCTCGGACCACTCACTTATTTTCTTGGATTGGAGTTGATCTACACAGATTCAGGTATATACATCACACAAAGGAAGTATGTCCATGACATGCTCGTCAAGTTCAAGATGGAAAATACAAAGTGTGCAGGTACACCTATGGAGCAAAATCATAAGCTTAGTGCTTATGAAGGAGAGCCAATTGAAGACATCACAAGCTATCAAAGCTTGGTTGGAAGTTTGAACTATGCAACACTCACAAGGGTGGATATATGCTATAGTGTTAGCATATTGAGTCAGTTTATGCATAAGCCGAGAAGACCACATATGGAAGCGGCCAAGCGAGTCCTCAAGTACCTAAAGGGGACCATGAATGAAGGTTTGTTTTATTCATATACTTCAGATATTGAGCTAAAGGTCTACTCAGATGCAGATTGGGCCGGATCTAAAGATGATAGAAGAAGCACATCAGGGTATATATCATTTGCAGGTTCAAAAATCATTTCTTGGTCATCGAAGAAGCAACCAACCGTGGCATTATCTTCTACTGAAGCTGAATATAGAGGTTTGGCTAATGCAACTCAAGAAATCATGTGGTTAAAATCTTTGTACACAGATCTTGGACTTCATTCTTCAACACCTCACATTTTTGGTGACAACACAAGCTCACTACATCTAGCAGCTAATCCGGTATACCATGCTAGAACCAAGCATATTGAAGTCCACTACCATTATGTAAGGGAGAAGCTAATGAGCAAGGATATTCAACTATCCTACGTCTCTACAGATATGCAATGTGCAGACATGTTGACGAAAGCTCTTGATGGTACGAAATTAAGTAGATTCAAGTTGATGATTGGTTTGCAGGAAATCAAGGACAATTGAAGACTTATTTGGAGGCCAAGCATGTTAGGCTTGAGGGGGAGCTGTTGGTGCATTTTGCCCAAGCCTACATGCTTGATATGCTTGATATTATCCTCATTTGTAAGTCACATGAGTAGTCATGTGAACACCTCTTGTAAAAGAGTACATTTTATCTCTTGTAAATGGAGAAAGAAAAAAGGAAAAGGATGGCTTACCTCATCCATGATGTAAAAGCAAATTCGTGGCTCCAACTACCAAAATCACGAATTTTTGAGCTTAGGGAATCTCTCCTAACTTTGGGGATCACTTTTAGGTGGAGCCATTCGAATTCGAATTCAAAACTCCCTCCAAGAATTGCTATAAAAGGAGCAAGAAGGAAGAGGCGATTAGCAAGCCTTGTACGTGACCACTTGATGTCATTTTGTAGAGATTGAAGAGCTTACTCCATAGCTCTATCATTCTACTCCCATTGTGCAAAGATTCATTGCCAATGTGGTTGTAATCATATGTGAATCTATACATTTATTATCATCTACCTCTCTGTTTTGTTCTCTGCTATACTCACTCAGAGCAGTAACTTCAGAAGGTCATATCTCGAGTTTTACTGAACATTTTTCAGTGGTTTAAAGTGCGTTGGATAGCTCGCACTGTCTAGTTTCTACCTATAAATTTTCAAGGTCATTGGATGTATACTTTTGGAGATATCTGCATTTTACTGCTTACTGGTCTATCTCTGCAGAGCCCCGAGAATTGTGGGAATGTTCCAGAACTTGATGAAATTTGTTCTCAGTGCTCAGTCCATCATTTGAAGTGTTTTAACTTGGAATAGGAAGCTTGCTAAGTCTATTTGCTATGCCCAAAAGGAATTTTTCTAATTCCTTCCAGGTTGAGAGCACTGTTCATTTTTTCCAGCAGGTGTATGTCCAAAAATAGCAAGTTTTGGGAGCTAGTCATTTCGCAACTAGCCTGTCTTGACTTAAACTTTTGGGATACATGTTCCAAAGTACTTGGCTGATATTTTGGTGGATTTAGGAAGCTCAAAGGGTCTACTAATCAACTCTGAAGTCTCAGTTGGCTGGTGTGAAGCTGGTTGTAGCGGCACCTACTCATCTTTGGATTGCATCCACCATCTCTCTTCACAATTGTGCCATCAGAATTTCTTTTCAATTTATAGATCCATCTGGATCCTATTACCTTCATGGAGTCCTTCTTTGGTACTAACTCCCATGTATCACTCTCCTTGAGTGCTTCAATCTCCTCATCCATAGCCTCTTTCCATTCTGATTTGGTGATTGCTTCTTCATATGAACCTAGTTCCTCATTTGACAAATCCTTTGCAAGATAAATTGAATGTTTAGTAACAAGAGATGTATCATACCCATATCTAATAGGTTTTTTGCTTTCTCTCTGAGATCTTCTGATTGATTGAGTTGAAGATTCAGGTATGTCTTCAAGCTTCTTCATCTTCATTTTCCCTTTGGACTTCCAAGCCATGAACTCTTCAAGGTTGATTGTATCTTCATCATCTGAACTTGACTCTCCATCCTGAGTAGGTTCCTCCTTTGTAAGTTTTGGAAATTCTTCTTCCAAATCATAGGGTAGTTTGACCTTCCTACATTCATTCTCATAACAAGACTCATTCTCATCAAAGATCACATCTCTGCTTACCATAAATCCCTTGTTGGTGGGGTTATAAAACCTGTAACCTTTTTTATTTAAATCATACCCAATGAAAATACATTTTTCAGCCTTTGGATCTAGCTTTCCTCTTACCTGTGAAGGAATGTGTACATATGCTACACAACCAAAAATTTTGCAATGATCTAATGATGCTCTCTTACCATGCCAAGCTGCATAGGGTGTCATACCATCAAGTGACTTTGATGGTAACCTGTTTATGAGATAGGTGGCAGTAGAGAGGGGTCTTTGCTAGGTCCCCATACATCTGTGTGTACAAGCTCTAGATAGTCTTCATGCATAAATCCTTTCTTGGAGAAGGATAACCTGTGAGACTTACCAAATTGACAAGCACCACACTTGTAAATCATATGTTGCTTGGATACATTAGGTATCCCAAGCACACATTGATCCCTGCACATTTGCTTCAAGGTCCTTTCTCCTATGTGCCCTAATCTCTTGTGCCAAATCTCAAGCTCTGAAAGTGTTTGATCTTTATAACTGTATAATGCAATGTTCTTTGTATCTTCCAACTCAAAAGTGAAAAGTCTACCTGATTTTTCTCCTTTAGATATCCTTTTGAATCCATGTCTTGGGTCCTCCACAAATGCTCCATATTGATTGAATCTGACCTGCAAACCTTTCTCTACAATCTGACCAACACTCATTAAGTTCTTTGTAATGGTTGGTACATAGAGTACCCTGCTTAACAAATTCTGATTACCATCACAAGTTTTAACATTACCAATTTTAATCACTGAATGTTTTGTATCATCACCTGTTTGGACTTGATGTTTACCTTTTGGTTCCTCAAGATTAGAGAGTAGTGCC
The DNA here is from genome assembly GCA_020310875.1 of Ceratopteris richardii. Taxonomy (NCBI): domain Eukaryota; kingdom Viridiplantae; phylum Streptophyta; class Polypodiopsida; order Polypodiales; family Pteridaceae; genus Ceratopteris; species Ceratopteris richardii. Next base: position 171,663,325 of record CM035420.1, on the reverse strand, counting down.
ATATTACCAGCCACATGATTTGAACACCCTGAATCAATATAAAATAAGTGATCATCATTTGTACCTGACTTTGAAGTCATGTTCATGGTCAAGAGAGAGTCATCCTGCTCCTCTGTGTAGTTGTTGTAGTCCTTTCTGTTTCTGAATCCTCCTTGGTAGTTGCCATTGTAATTGTTGTTTTAGTTGTTGTTGAAATTGTTGTTGTGGCCTTAGTGATGGTTGAACCTTCCTCTAGACTGTGAGTATCCACCTCTTTGGTAGCCTCTTCCTCTCTAATTTTTGTAATTCCTGTAACACTCATCTGTGGTGTGATTTGACAAGCCACAAATGTTACATGGTGATGTGTTATAGGGTCTCCCCCTACCTTGCTTACTTCCTCTGTCCCTACCTCTTGAAGATCTACCTCTCCCTGCATAGTTGGCTTGGGAGGTAGAGCCTTCATCTTCCACCTTCTTACTCTTGCCTTTATCCTTAGATTTCTCATCAGTGTATAGGGCAGAAGAGTTGTTACCTTTGGAAGTATCTCCACTATTGGTAAGCTTTGCTTCATGTATGAATAGTTGACCCATGAGTGTTGTGAGATCTGGAGTGTGCATGTCCATGTAGAGGTCCATTGCAGTGGTGAAACTTTCCCACTTGTCATCAGCCTTGATTCCATTGATTACCTGTAGGCTTACAATTTGTTCCTCTTCAATCTCTTCTCCTATGCTTGCTAACTGATCTGCAACATCTTTGATCTTGGACACAAATTCTGAAACAGCTTGCTTAGGTTGCTTCCTTAGTGTTGTGAACTCAAACCACAACTGGTTTTTCCTAGCCCTTGTATTGGAGGAAAAATATGATGACAAGGTTTCCCAAGTCTCTTGGGAAGTCTTACAATTTCTGATATGAGGTAAAAGAAAGTCAGATATAGAGTTGAGTAAATAAGACCTTGCCAATGCATCCCTTGCACACCATGTGTTGAGTTTTTCTTGCTCCTCCTTGGTTGGCAAACCTCTTGCTTTGAATGAGGGCAATTCCTCATCTCCTGAGATGTATCCATAGAGACCCCTTCCTTGTAAGTAGGTCTTCATCCTTAGAGACCAAGCTTGATAATTGTTCCTGTCCAATTTGTCAATAAATGAAGGAAAACCATCTCCCATTTTACCTTATTTTCTCTGATACCACTGTTCGGAAAGATGGATGGATGATCCAAGAGATTGAGTAGGTATTGCTAAAACCTGCTTTGTACCAACCCTCTTTAGCTTCAGAATTGATTAGTAGACTCCCTTAGATTTCCAATGACACCAAGAAATGGCCTATGTCCTTTGGAAATGAAGTGTGCAATGATTGAATCAAAACAAATAACTTTGGAAGTCACAAAGTCAAGAAAACCTTCTATTTTGGTCTTGACACCTGCTCAATGTTTTGCTCAGTGTGACCAGCACAGTAGCAATTGATAAAATTCCTTCTAGGGGTATTCAATTAACTTAGTAAGCTACCATTTGCAAGTGGAATGATGTAAAATGACAAACTATACTCAGAGAAATTAATTTAGCAAGATTAGCTATACCCCCGACTTTTTAGGACTATAGCAGAAATAGACCAGTGAGCACCTTGACGACGATTTCTCTGAATTGGCTGAATGCAATCACCTCAAACTTTTTGAGAATGTAGATGACTTTGAGCTGAATCCAACAAGCTTTGAACCACTGAATTTGGTGGAGTATTGACTGAGATATGCCCTTGACAAGTTGACAGACTTTGGAGTAGACAATCAGTGAGCATAGAAATGAATGATGTAAATGTATCTATAAATTAACACTTGTGTACAATCCCATTGGCATGACAAGCATTGCCTAATGGTGTAGAGAGGTGTAGGCTATGGATTAGTCCTTACACACACTCAATGACAGTAGAATGAAGCTCGGGAATGATGTCTCTACCCGCGACTTTTCTTGATCACTTTTATATGTAATGAATAAGAATTTGAATTCAAATTCAAATTCTTGGCTCCCTATGATCAAGATCCTAAAGGTTTGGAGATATTCTTCACTCAAGGTAGGTACTTTTTTCCAGGAATCACTTAGGTAGGTGATTACAAAAGATTCCAAGTCAATTTGACTTTTACAATAAGGTAAAGTGGTAAGTAATCACTAGCATGTGTTCCTATGGTTCTTCATGCATGTAGAGTCTTCATGATATCTTCCAAGCCAAATGTGTAGGCTTGTGATTTACACCAACAATAAACAATGGATATAATTTTTTGGCTCCCTAGCATCCCGATGGGTTTGAAATATCTATTCCCCAACATTGGAATTGGGTTCTAGATAGACTAGATACTAAATTTTCCTATAGGAAGGCCATGCACTACAACTTGGTGGGGCATTAATCTATGGTGATTAACACTTTCCTCATCTCATCCATTATCACTTGGAGGGGTATTAACACTTGGTGGGGCATTAATCTATGGTGATCAACTTTGATGGTCATCAAGAAAAGTGGTCGATTAGAGAAATCTCTATGTCTGTTAGGTAGAAGAATATGTAATTGTAAAAAAATCTCCACCTTTCAGACACCATAGGATGTTCGTCTTGGAAAACAACAAGATTAAAAGTAAGTGAGTTACTCCTGAAAGCGACAAAAAAAAGCATCAAACTTCTTAGCACCTATCTTTAAGAACATTTATTTACCGTCGAGTCGTAGATATCCTACCAGCTGTGGTCTGTCTTAGCTTTTCGACCATTATACCCCTCCTTTATGGGATGCACAGGATCCCAAGGGCACTAAACACATTCATTGTACAATTGTTCTTTTATTAATTCAAGCATGGAAGAATAGACAATGGTTGAACTTCCTTCTAAGAATATACATACATACATACATACATACACACACACACATACATATATATATATATATATATATATATATATGTGTGTGTGTGTGTGTGTGTGTGTGTGTATGTGTGTGTACGCATGTATGTATGTTTGTATGTATGTATGTATGTATGTATATATATATAATATATATATATATATATATATATATTATATATATATACATACATACATACATACATACAAACATACATACATGCGTACACACACATACACACACACACACACACACACACACATATATATATATATATATATATATATATATATATATATATATATATATATATATATATATATATATATATATATATATATATATATATATATATATATATATATATATATATAACTGAGGTTTAGTTTCCCCAAAGGAAAGTTCATTGGACAACTGTAGTGACTTCTTGTAGTGATGAAAACCTAGTAGTTTTCTACATAAGATTGCTTAGATGGAAGAAATAAACAGTTTCAAATGGTCTTCAATTTTTTTCCCCTCTTGCCTCATATGCACCATAGAACGTCCCACCTTGTGCATTTTCCATTTCATAAAATATGATAGAAAGTAAGGCCAGTGGTTAGCAAGTTCTTTTATTAACATGATGAAAGTATCTGACATATAGTAACTGAATGTACTTATTAATAAGCACTATTCTAACCCTATATGATAGATCTATTATAACCTAATGAAGGCAATAAGTTGGGCATATCATTGTCAATTACACACAATTGACCCTAGTAAATTTAGACGGGCCACAAAGGAAATAAGAGATGCGGGATGAGAGCGTTAGATAACAAAAAGAGATAACCAACAATAAAAATGACCATGATTGTGCAGCAGTGCTAGCTCAAACAAGTGAGTCTTTCATTTCTCATGAGAAGCAGCACGAGTTAAAATCCCATTGGTTGCATTGGCTAAACATTCATCATATGATGAGGTGCTAAAACCATCTTCCTTTGCAAAATCATTGGCCTTTGGATACTTTTTGCGAAAAATTTTGATAATGACAAGGGTCATGCTCACCATGTTAGAGCTGAATTTAGTTTAAATCACTCCTTTTGTCTACCTGAGGGGATCCGCTGCACTATTCTCGTCATAGTTCTCTCAGAAGTATTGACATAGTTGGATTTAATATATCATAGATTCTCCAAGCTCCCCATGTTGAAAACTTTCTTCTATCAATACATAGGGACAACTTTCTTCTATTCAATACATGGAGACTTGGAATTTCCACTTCTATTGCTAGTAAGGATTCTTTTCCATAAGATTAAACCCTATGGATGCCTTGAAGGATCTGAGATATGCAAATAATGTTTATCCTATTCCTTGGGATGTTTTCTTAACTTCTTAGTAATCATTTATAATGATATCCCGTTGATCATTTCAACAAGATCATTAAAGGAAGTATAGCAAGTTATGAATTATCTATGCATTATGTTTAATCTACTTAATAGATAACTCAAAACATCTGATCTATAATCAAGACCATGATCAAACATTAGCTCGAAAGACATTCCAAATCCACAACAATCATATAAGAACTTCCCATTATTTTTTGTTGTGGTCCATTATATGGTAGTTGCTTTTGTCGATTTGGTCATTTAATCCATTGCAATAATGATGTACTCCTTTCCTTAGTTTTTCTTGGTAGGGATCCAATTGCATTGACTTCCCATTTCTTGAGTGGTCCATATGAGATGACTAGTGTCCTTCGTTCATACATAAGCCTCGTATCCCCCATAATCTGATACATTTTGCAGTTCTACACCAATATTGAACATCTTTATTAAATGTATGCCATGTATATATTTTTTGAAGTACTTTCCTTATTATTATTCTATGCAAGAAGGATCTTCCACATGCAAGATCATGACAAGATTTCCAAAATTCTCTTTATTTTATCGAATGAGGGGACCCTTCTAAGGAAAATTTCATTACCTGTTTGTTAGAGATCATCACCAGTTATTTGATATTGCATGGTCTTCTTCGCTAACCTATAATTTTTTACTTTATTAAGATGCTTTGGTGTTATCGAGTCTTAAAAACTCAACTCAATGATATCTTTAAATCGTTCTTTATCTATGAATTTGTTGTCTCTCATCTTTGTTGCTACTATCATTGCATCGATTTTGGTGTTGTCTAATGCATCTACTATCATCCCATCAACTTTGGCGTTGACCAAAAGCTTTGCAATTGTGTAATGATCAATGTAAGCTTCAAATTAGCTAAATCTTACTCTCCTTCAAACCCAAAATAGCCCTTGCCCTTGGCACATCTAGAGTCTTCTCTAAGTTCAAAACACCTCTCATATGGCCACTTTGAGGAGATACAACAACCTCGAAGACGCATGCTAGAGGCTTGGCCCCCTCTCAACTCTTGTCCTTGACCCGACTAGGGTCCTTGACCAAATGCAAGAAGGCCAATGGTACACCACATCTAAGTAAATCTAGCAGTCTCTCTCCCTTAAAGAGATTAGTATCCTCCGTTATCAACGAAGGAAAGTGTTTTCGAATCAGAAATTTTGATTCCCAAGTAGCATCTATGAGTGCACGGCTGACCTGAAGGGTTGACCATATGGAAATCCTCTCTACTTTGGAAAACTATGGAATGGTCTATGCGACTCAGGAATCGAATCAGACCATATGAGAAAATTATATGAACTTTTTTTTTTTTAAATGGAGGTTCGGCCGAGGCCTACTCCCCCGGACTTTAACTTTGAAATTGCAATTGACGTACAAGGAAGGGCATAGTACCCATGGGACCTCCCTTATCCCGCAAGAACAGGGGTTTACAAGACTGGGTTAAACGGCGGTCACAACTACTGCAAGGATGAACAAACGGTGGCCAACAACCACATACAACAGCTTTCCAAGATCATATGTCCCTTACATGTTGCTGCCAGGGATTGAACCCTCGCCCCCGCCTCAAGAGGCGAGAAGCCCAACCACTAGGCCAGCGAACTGGGAAAAGATCTATGGCCAACCACTAATGATTAAGCAGAAAAGAGACTGCCTTTATTTAAAAACCTGAATTATATGAACTTGGAAAAGATCTACGGACAACCACTAATGATTAAGCGGAAAAGAGACTGCCTTTATTTAAAAACCTGAATTATATGAACTTGGAAAAGATATACGGACAACCACTAATGATTAAGAGGAAACGAGACTGCCTTTATTTAAAACCTGAATCGCAAACCTGCGTTATGTAAGCGTAATCATACGAAGTTTGAGTTGCTGCTCCGCGCAGGATGCTCAAGTTATGGAAAGTTACTGCGAATAGAATTATGTTTATTAAGATATGCAAGCAAACGCGTAGAAAGTGCGTTAACCACCCCACCTGATGTGGGCGATGAAAGGGATAAATTTGAGTTTGCTCTTTCGAGATTTCATCAGTAGATTCGAGATCAATCTCGTAAGAAAAGGCAAAGAAGAAAAAGAAAAAGTGCGTCAACAAAAGAGACCATGGCTTGCAGACGTAAAGGTATTGACGGTCGAATGGGAATCATGTAGCATGCAGATATTTATCCTCTCTGAGCTTGATGAAGTTGACGACGCACCACAATAATACGTGGATCAATAAGAGGCGCGCATGGTCACTCATGTTGTACTAGCATTATTTTTTGATTGTGAGAGGAGGTTCTGTAATGGCTTTGTTGTTGCTAACCTGTGCAAGCTGAATATAAAGCGATTTTAGTCTTTACGACGAAGACAGGCTGCTGCGTATACCAGGGATTAAAGAAGAATCTTTAACCAGGGATTAATACACAATGAGATTAATCAGGTATTAATCTTTAATCAGGGATTAATCAGGGATTAACGAAGACAGGCCCATAAAGAAGAATCTTTTACCAGGGATTAATACACAATGAGGTTGCGAAATTTGTCTCGTTTATGATCATGTGGCGGCGGTTAGCTTCGTCTTACTTCCGCCATCCTTGCTCATGTTCTTGTTGTTGCTGCTGTTGTGGACGTTGTTGCTGTTGGGAGCTTCTTCCATTTGATCCGTTGCACTTGCCCCTATTGTTGTTGAACACTCTTCTGTAATTTCGCTCTTGTCGCTCTTGTTATTGAATTGATTTCTGAATATCATTACGGAATGTATAACATACTATCTATTGCGATTCAAGATAGCAAAATATAACTGAGATTCTGTTTCCGCAAAGGAAAGTTGTAGTATTGACATCTTATAGCGACAAAAGTTCTCTGTATAGAATCGCTTGGATTGCAGAGATGAACAGTTTCAGATGGGCTTCATTTTTTACGCCTCTTGACTTCAGTTTAAATCCATCTCTTAGGGCTATTCTTTCACAATTCCTATCCTACGCAGAACTTTGAATTCTGTCATTTCTAGCAGATGCTAGGTGTTCAACCCCCAGTTGTGTGGGATTAGAGGGTCTCATTGTGCTATGCCATTCAATATTGTACTTTCCATTGAATCAAGCAATGAGGAAGAGTAGATCGTTAGATAAAGAGACCATGATTTGCATCAGCAAAGATATTTATGGTCTCCTGGGAAGAAAGGTAGTCACGGGCAGGCTGCCATTTCTGGTATCGGTACCCGACGAAATAGAGGAGGGACCGCACAACGTACATGAGCCAGGCGACAGCCACGTATATTGATTCTACTGTTTCTAAAGTAACAGAAGTTACCATGGATCACACACAGGAAAGCTTCAACGAAGCACCACTTTCCTGTCAGCTTACGCGATCCGCCTCAAGATTGTTACATAATATTGCTCATACTTACACAATCCGCTGCGCTATTCTGGTCGCGGTTCTCTCAAACGTATTGACATCGTTGGTGTCAATATATTATGGATTTTCCAAGCTCGCCATGGCTTCCGCAGACGCCGATTACAGAATGTACGTACATGAGAAGTAATCTTGTCCATCAATATTATTGCCGTCTTCGATTTCTTGAATCCATTTTTATAGCACCATTTGATCTAAAATCATCACAATCATTAGAGACTGCTTGTTCATTCCCTTACGAATAGTCGATCAAAGCCTTACGAATAGCCGATCAAAGCATTTCAAAGTATCTTTACATCGATTTCTGAATGGACTAAAAGAAATTTGGCATTACATATAGAAACATACCACTTCATTTCCAATAATGCACTGTCGGCATTGGAACCTCCATTTGCTCGTAAACGAATCATTCAAATGCAATTCCTTTCCTCATTAGGTGCCATACAAAGCGAAGTGTTGATGCCTTCTTGATTTTCGTATTGCTCAACTTGTTATGCATGAAAAAACAAGGAGTTCTATGAACCTTATGTTATCACCAAAAATATGTTAAAAATTTTTCATGAGCTCCATCATCGTAGATTTATAGCAGAGATACATATGTAACCCATGAGGGGCATTCTTGTCTACAAAGAATATAGTAGCTTATGATGGACATGCTTGAGAGAGCTCCATGCTTTTAAGCTCTGCATATGAACTCTATCGAGGTCCCGATAAGAGCTTTTGGACTTCAAGAGCATTTACATAAGTATGAAGTTAACTTTGGATTCTAGCCTTTCATGTTTGTTCCTTAATGAAATGGTGTGAGTTCGGGTAGAGCGAAGTTCATTATAGATGTGGAGCAAAATCTTAGGAATAGACTAAAGCTTTTTGTAGTACAAATGAAAGAAAACTCAAATTGATGGAGAATAACGAGGTACTTAAGATGGGATTCTACAAATGCTACATTTGAGAAAGTGTGATGCACATGTTAGGAAGTTTTATTTACATACAAAAATATGTGGTATGTATAAGTAGAAAAGATCATGACAAGGGGTATTTCTCCATGTAGAAAAAATATTTCACGACAACACACATACATATGTATTGTGAGAGGCACTCAAGAAATGGCCTCTCACACTCCTTCAATACTTAGACTCATACATAAAGATGAATATGGGGAGAGGGAGGCCTTTTGGATGCTTAAAAGATTCCCTCAACACACAAGCACATAAGACAAAGTGCACACTTAGGGTATGGGTATTCCTCACTACCCTCCTACCACCCACACAAGATATAAATGTGCTTAGGATAGGGATGATCCACACCATCCCCTTAGGATTCACACAGATCACACATATGCATAGACACTCCCAGTTACACGAAATTCTCTTAGGATAGGCGTGATCCATACCGTCATCTTAGTAGTGGATAATAAAATGAACATTGAAATACATAGACATAAGAATAAATATACCTTCAATTATCAATGGATATAAGATAAAAGGATAATGATAAGTATTCGAAAATAAAGAGAAGAATGTGAATGATGAATTATAGAAAGATAGAATGGGATGAGACAAAGAGAGAGAGAGAGAGAGAAAAGGAGAGAGGCAAAGATGGAGAGAGAGAGATGGACTCAAGGTGAAATAAAGCTTGTATTGGAAGATGTGAAGACAAAAGAGATGGAATAAATAAAACAAGAGAGTTTTGTACTTATAGCTCTCTTGTACTAAGGGCTTGCACCACCCAAGGATAGAACTAGAACCAATGTGCTACCAATAGCATGTAAGTACACATTTTCTCTTGCCTCATGATATCACCCAAGGCAATCCTTTTATAACCCTAATTTTCTAGATAATGTTGGGAATATTTTTGAGAGAAACTTCTATATGTGATACTTATGTGGTAAGATATATACTTTGTATAAAGTTCTAGAAGATATTTGGCCTTTCTAATGTGCACATCTTATCCAATATGATCATATCTTGAAAATATTTATTAAAATTCATAAAAATATGTTGAATATTCCCTCCATTTTGTGAGAGTAGTCTTGATATACAAATAAGCTATTTTGGACTAAAACATTCCTTGATTTATGCCCAAAATATAACCACATATGCCCATGTGGCAAGAATATTTTGTTTAAAACTAAAGATATCTATGGTAGGGCCTAGTGCCTTGAAAAGTTATTTGGACTCCTCCAAAAAGAAGAGTGGATCAAGCTTAAATATTTTAATGTTAAATATTAGATAGAATTGAGTGGGATTTTGTGCTTCAATCTCTTCACGATATAGGTGTTGGAAACAAAATTCATAAGGGTAGTGAGTACCCTTTTTGGCAATCCTCATTCTAGGATTGTCATAAATGGTGCTCTTTGCCCTCACTTTAGACTTAGAAGATCCACTAGGCAGGGATATCCTTTAGCCCCTCTTCTCTTTGTGATTGCCAGTGATGCCCTTGGGTGGCTTATTAGAGATTCCTTAAGTAATAAGTAGATTGAAGGAATTGCCATACCTAGTACTGATAGATAGCTTTTCCTTCAAGCCTTTGCTAATGATACCAACATTTTTGTTAAAGCTAATGACAACTCAGCTAGTAATGTGCTTAAGTGTCTTCATACCTTCTGCCTAGCTAGTAGATCTAATATTAATCACACTAAAACAACTTTTAAGGCCTCTAATAACAATGTTCGTAAATGCATTTCTGATTTGGGCTGTGAAATAATTAAGGATGGTCAAGTGTTTAGATTGCTTAGTATCCCTATGGGGTTTTAGGTCTCTCTCAACCAAAGATGGGAGTATGTGATGCAAAAATTCAGGAAGGGGAGTTTGAAAATTCAAATAGTTAAGCTTGATCCAGTCTTCTTCTTGGAGGAGTACAAATAACTTTTCAAGGTGTTACTCCCTACCATAGATGTCTTTAGTTTTAAGAAACTGAAACGAGCTCCAAACCAAGAATGAGAGGTAGCAAACGATTACCAGAAATGATGCAAGCAGAAGCAGAAGCTCTAGTACAAAGAAGGCCCATGTACTTCCAAGGACTAGGCTTGAAGAAAATCCACCCATTACGGAGGAAGAATTGACAAAAGCAATGGAAGCTACTCACCGGTCAAAAATTTTTGGAAAAGAATCCTACACTATGGGTACACTGGGAATCGGCACCATATATGCTTCAAGTCAATCCATCTTTTTGCCCAGTACCCAGAAGATGCTCTTGGATGCAATTTTAGGAAGGACAGCACCAGGGAAGCATAAATACTCAATGGCTCAACTATCCATTACTAACAAAGTCCACCTCGTAATTACTTACCAACCGAAGAGTACATGATAAAAACCATCAAATTTTGGATTGCCAGATATGCCACCATACCAGATTTAGTCGTCAAAATGACTAAAAAAATTTTGAGTATGTTACTGTAATAAAGGCGTTTCAACATGCACAGTATACCTTTTTGAACTTCATCGGCATTAACTAGGGTTCAGACGCCCTCGTTGTTTATTTATCAACTATAGCTAGTCGCTTAACACTCATGGCCATATACTGCAGACTCATGTTTTTGACAAGTACTTATATGCAGAGGTTTGAAGAGGCATTTTTTACAGGATTTTTTGAGATAGATTCAGAGATTTTTGCCAAAATGTCTTCTAATCTAAATGCAAGACTGGTAGCCTATAAATTAAGTTTCTTTGCTGATCATATACAGGCACCAGATGACGGGGTGAAGTCAACTCAATGGAAGGAATTGATGTTATGTCAAGCCAATTTGCTTAACTGACGAGAGCAGAAACTCATACAAACATACTCACGTCGCCACAAAAAGCCTGTCGAGGACGATAGAGTTCAGGACAAGGGATGTGTGGAAGGGGAATCGAGCAAAAAGAGAAGAAGAAGGGGATTAAAAAATAAAACAGATCAGTGAAGAACAAAAGCTCATAAAGATCCTAGATCACTAATTTTGAACTCCTGCATCATTTGATTCTTAATCTGATAGATCCCATTTGCATCATTATCTGTGAGTATGATATCATCAACATATACACATAAGTATATTACCTCTGAATTACTCCTCTTAACAAACAGAGAAGTAGCTACTTTACTTATGATGAATCCTTGATCCTGAAGGTAGGTAGTCAACCTATGGTTCCATGCCCTAGGTGCTTGGTTCAATCCATAAAGAGCTTTGTTCAGTTTACATACATATGTTACCTTGCTTAGATCCTCATAGGCAGGAGGTTGAGACATGTACACCTCCTCTGAAATCCAACCATTTAAAAATGCATTTTTTACATCGAATTGATACAGGTTCCAAGTCTTTGATGCAGCCACACTTACCAATACCCTCATGGTTGGAATTTTTGCCACACGTGAGAAGGTTTCTTCATAATCAACTCCTTGGGTTTGTGAAAACCCTTAGCCATAAGTCTAGCTTTGTACCTACTTATTGATCCATCAGAATTCCTCTTGATCTCATAGATCCATCTAGAACCAATTACCTTCATAGACTCCTTCTTTGGTACTAGCTCCCAAGTATCACTCTCCTTGAATGCTTCATTTCCTCATCCATAGCTTTCTTCCATTCTACCTTGGTCTTTGCCTCTTCATATGATGATGGTTCTTCAAATGACAAGTCTTTTGCAAGATAAACAGAGTGCTTAGTAACTAAGGAAGTGTCATACCCATATCTGATTGGCTTCTTGCTCTCCCTTTGTGATCTTCTGATTACTTGGTTGGATGATTCAGGTATATCTTCTAGCTTCTTCATCTTGACTTTGCCTTTGGATTTCCATGCCTTGAATTCTTCTAAGTTGATGATGTCCTCATCATCTGAGTTAATGTCTTCAATCTGATTAGGCTCCTCCTTAGTGAGGCTTGGAAATTCCTCTTCCAAGTCATAAGGTAGCTTTACTTTCCTGCATTCACTTTCAAACCAAGAGTCCTTCTCATCAAAGACAACATCTCTACTGACCATGAATCCTTTGTTGTAGGGATTGTAGAATGTGTATCCTTTCTGATTCAAGTCATACCCTATGAAGATGCACTTCTCTGCCTTAAGGTCTAGCTTACCTCTTATTTAAGAAGGGATATGCACATAGGCAACACATCCAAAGATCCTGCAATGATCAAGTGAAGGTCTTCTACCATGCCATGCTTCATATGGGGTCATACCATCAAGAGATTTGGACGGCAACCTGTTTAGAAGATAAGGAGCAGTAGATACACTCTCTGCCCACAAGTAATTACGTAATTTTTTCTCATTTAACATAGACCTAGCTGTTTCAACAATTAGTCTATTTCTCCTCTCTGCCATCCCATTTTGCTCAGGGGTATACCTTGTTGTAAGTTCTCTCTTGATTCCTCTGTCGTGCAAGAATGCATCAAACTCATTTGAGAGGTACTCACCTCCTCCATCTGACCTTAGTCTCTTTAGACTTCTTCCTATTTGGTTCTCAACAAGTGCAAGATACTTTTTAAAGCAACTGAATACTTCATCTTTGTGCTTCATAAAATATAAGATAGTCCACCTACAGAAGTCATCAATGAAAGATACATAATACCTTGATCCAGAAATTGAGGGATCCTTACTTGGTCCCCATACATCTGTATGGACAAGCTCTAGGTAGTCCTCATGCATGTAGCCTTTCCTTGAGAAGGGTAACCTCTTAGATTTTCCAAACTGACAAGCACCACATTTATAGATCATGTGTTGCTTGGATACATTAGGTATCCCAAGCACACATTGATCTCTACATATTTGCTTTAAGGTTCTTTCACCAACATGCCCTAATCTCTTATGCCAAATTTCAAGCTCTGATAGTGTTTGGTCTTTGTAACTATAAAGTGCAATATTCCTTGTATCTTCAAGTTGAAAAGTGAATAATCTACCTATCTTTTCTCCTTTGGCAATTCTCTTGAATCCATGTTGGGGATCCTCCACAAATGCTCCATATCGATTGAATCTAACATGCAACCCCTTTTCCACAATTTGTCCAACACTCATCAAATTCTTGGTAATTGTAGGTACATATAGAACCCTGCTCAACAAATTTCTATTTCCATCAGAGGTTTTAACATTTCCTACCTTGATCATTGAGTGCTTGGTGTCATCACCTGTTTTTACCCTTTGGTTCCTCAAGGTCAAAGAGAAGAGCTACATTTCCTGCAACATGGTTTGAGCATCCTAAGTCAATGTAGAAGAGATGGTCATCATTTATACCTGGTTTTTAATTCATATTCATAATCAGAAGAGAATCCTCTTGCTCCTCTGTATAGTTGGTGTAATCTTTCCTTGATTTGTAGCCTCGTTGGTAGTTGCTATTGTAGTTGTTTTTGTAGTTGTTATTGTATCCTTGATGGTGATTCAATCTTCCTCTTGATTGTGTATATCCACCTCTTTGATAACCTCTACCTCTCTGATTCTTGAAGTTCCTATAACACTCATCTGTAGTATGATTTGACAATCCACAAATATTACATGGTGAGGTGTTATAAGGTCTCCCCCTACCTTTCTTACCTCCTTTGCCCCTTCTTCTTGAGGTTCTATCTCTCCCTGCATAGTTGGCTTGGGAGGTAGCTCCTTCATACTCAATCTTCTTATTCTTCCCTTTCTCTTTGGACTTACTTTTATCAGTGTATAGGGAAGAACAGCTATTACCTCTTGATGAATCTCCATTCTTGTTGAGCTTAGCTTCATGGGTAAAGAGTTGCCCCATGAGAGTGGTAAGGTCTGGAATCTGCATGTCCATGTACAAGTCCATAGCAGTTGTGAAGCTCCCCCATTTGTCATCAGCTTTAATACCATTGATTACTTGTCATACGATCTGCTCCTCTTCAATTTCTTCTCCTATGTTTGCTAATTGATTAGCTACATCTTTGACTTTGGTCACATACTCTGAGATACCTTGCTTGCGTTCTTTTCTTTGAGTGGTAAACTCAATCCACAATTGGTTCTTCCTAGCCCTTCTGTTGGAAGAGGAATATGAAGAAAATGTCTCCCAAGTCTCTTGAGATGTCTTACAGTTCCTAATGTGTGGAAGAAGAAAATAAATACTGAGTTAAGTAAGTAAGACCTTGCTAATGCATCCTTGGCACACCATGTGTTGAGTCTTTCATGCTCCTCTCTTGTAGGTTGTCCTTTGCTTCAGAATATGGGCATCTCCTCATCTCTTGAGATGTATCCATAGAGGCTCCTTCCTTGCAAGTATGTATTCATCCTCAAGGACCATGCTTGATAGTTGTTCGTGTCCAATTTATCAATGAAAGAAGGAAAACCATCTCCCATTTTACCTTAGCTTAGCTATGATACCACTGTTGGGAAAGATGGATGAACACTCCAAGAAATGGGTAGGTACTACCGATTCCTGCTTTCTACCAGCCCCTTCTTGCTTCAAAGTTGAGTTGTAGGCCCTCTTAGCTTTCCAATGACACTGTACAAGTGTCCATGAACTTTGGAAATGATGTGAAAAATGATTGAACCAAAACAGACTACTCCCAAGTTGAAGGATCAATGAAAACATTCTATTTTTGTTCACACACCTGTTGCTTATTATGCTCAATGCTTCCAATACAATAGGAATTAGAAAACTTCATTTTGGAGATATCAAATTCGCTTAATGAGCTAATGATTCCAAGTGGAATCACTTAAAAGGATGCACAATACACAGAGAAATCAATTTAGCAATCAAATCATTACCTTGGATTTTTTAGGACCTCTACAGAGTTTGACCAGTGGGTACTTCGATGCACTTTTCTCCAAATTGGCTGAATGGATTATCTTCAAAATTTTTGAGCATGTATAGGACTTTGAGTTGATTCCAAGAAGCTATAGAAAATTGAAAATGGTGAAGAAATGACTGCGATATGAGCAATACAAAAGGACTATTGTGAGTAACTATGATAGAGAGATCATGGATGAAAAGTATTGATCTATTGTATTAGAACACAATATTGTACAAGATCATTAGCATGATAGTCAATGCCTAATGATAATGAGTAGTGTAAGCTATAATGTGAGCCTCACTCTCTTACAAAGTAATCAGCAAGAAGTCAGAAAAGGTGATCTCTGTCCTGCGCGTTTTCCAAATCATCTTTTATAGATGTGTTATTTGAATTTGAATTGGAATCGTTCATTGGCTCTCCCTAAAAGTGATCCTCTAATCTAGGAGATAATCTCTCAAGTAGAGTTGTGACTTTTCCAACTAACAAATCTCACGAGTTTAGTGGTGGTTACAGATATTCTTTCAAGTCAAAATGACTTTTACAAATGGTAAAAGATAAAGGCTTCCTAGCAATGATTTCCATGGAGCTTCAATAAACTCGAACAAAATGTGTAGGCTTGCTATTTGCACCAACACTCCACATATGTCTTTACTTTAATTTTGGCTAATTTGGCCACCTTAGCTAACTCGAAATCTATAAAAACCCTATTCAATTTCTCTTGTTCATTAACCAACCAAGCTTTCATAGTTTTCATCACTTCATCACCCTAAATCTTGACAGCACTTGCACTAAGAGAAGATGGATTGTGACATGAAACAAATACCTTCCTCTTCTCATCCATTGGTGTGACCATTATTGCCAATGTAGTAGTTGCATTGACCTCAAGGGGGCAACTAAGAAAACCTTTGCATTTTCTGGACTAATGTGCCCATCTTCTTACATCTCTCTATAGATGCATTAGTTGCAATAGCCCATGCCACCTTATATGTCGATGGAGCACTCTATTGATTTTCTGTAGTGCAATACTCGAAAGCCAATCCTCTATCGAATGTCATTCTATTATGATCATCAATGAATGATACATAGTATTTATAACCAGCCAAGGATGCCTCTTAAGTAGGACCCCAGACATCCATGTCTATAAGATCTAACAAGTGATCGCTTGCATAGTTTGAATGCTTGAAAAGTTCTGTATTGTATTTGCTCATTTGACATGCTTCATAAAGATGCATCATATTTTGCTTGGTAAGATCGAGTAATCCTTCAACAATCCTCTTCTTTTGTATCTCTTTTAACCTTTGTACATTCATGTGGCCAATCCTTTTGTGCCACAGACCAAGCTCTACTATTCTATGCATACCATAAGATAAATAGTTTGTATGATTTGCGTTTACCTTGAATATAAACAATCTACCTTGATATTTACTTCTACAAACCAAGCTCTACTATTCTATGCATACCATAAGATAAATAGTTTGTATGATTTGCGTTTACCTTGAATATAAACAATCTACCTTGATATTTACTTCTACAAATTAACCTCCTTGGCTTTGGATCATCAATAAAGCACCTTGCATGATTAAATCTTACTTGCAAACCTTTTTCTACCACTTTATCAATTGCCATCAGATTCTTGGTGATCATTGGCATGTAAAGTACATCCTTCAAGCAATTTTCTTGCACTTATCCTACATCAAAACACCTCCAAGTTGCATAATCTTATGTGTTGTCTCATGTTCTAAGATGACCTTTACATGATGGCTATGCATATTTGAAAACCCTGAAGCATAATGAGACATATGGTTAGAGCAACCACTATCTAGATACAATACATTGCTATTGCAATTATATCTTAGTTTCTACATTCATCATACGAGGAGAATCATAATCATCACTTTTACCTTCAACCACATATTCAAGTTTTTGTCTGAGTTGTGATGGTACATAAGTGTAGCTCAATGATGAGTAGCACCTCCTTTAATGTCAATCCGGGAAGACGTGAGGATGGTATGAAGACCTCGAGCAAGCGGCAGCACAAGTGCGTGAGTGAGAAGCACACTAGCATGCACACACATTCACACACACGCGCACACAAGGCAAAACAAAGAGTGAGAATCAATGGAGCTTTTAGATTACTTTCAAAAGCTCTTACAGGTTCATTTCAATTACAATCTAACCCAAAAATGAGCTCTCTAGCTCTTTTTATAGTTTTTGACTAGGTTTTGGCCCTGTCCAGACCTAGTGTCCGGCCTAGTTAAAAATTAGGTTCCAGGGCCAATTTGAGGGCTTAAACGGAGTCTAAAAAATATGAAAATTGATATGTAGGTACTTCTAAGGCTCCTCAAGCTCAAGGACTCCTTAGCTTGCACAAAATGGAGCTACAAAAATATGAAATGGTATTTACAATGATTGTTAGTGATAAGAATCACTGTTAAAAGATGTAGATTTGGAAAAATTGAAGGGCCTATCTGCCAGATTTGCGTCGACTGCTTTGTCTACTTACTCCTTCACCTTGTTCTGACTCTCTCCATTGGCTTCCTTGTCTAGTCAATCCGTGGGTGCCCTGGCTTCCTTGTCTAGTCAATCCTTGGGTGCCCATACTGCTCTCAACACCCCCCCCTCTCTCGCGTCTGTCGTCCCTGACAGACCCTTGTTGCTGGGAGTGTTGGATGTAATATTCCACAACCTGAGTGGCAAGCTGATGTTCTTGTAAGCGTAGTCCTCTGGCCAAATCTGTCATCATACGATCCCAATCGATTGGTCCTGGAACGTCCGGATGTGGTAGACGTAACTGATCTGCATGGATCGCTTGTTCTACTGCGAATAGATGTAGCAAATGTGTGGGTCTGGGAATGAAAATTTCGGAATTGTATTCCCAGAAGCCCGTAGAGAACATTTCCTCAAATGTTTGCTTGAAGCATGCGGGCAAGTACTTGATTCGTGCATGCCAAGCAAAGATGACAGTGACCGAGGGGGTTTGGCTCATGTCGTAGACTAAATCCTTGTTGCCTTGAGCGAATCCAGGGGCGGAGATGTATGGAGCTTGGACATTCCGAAAGGTTTTGAAGACAATGGTCATGAGCTCAAAGATCTTCATACACATTTTCGCCGCGATGTCGGGTACATTATTGAGACGTGTAGACCAGTGTCGAATTGTTGATATCATGTAGGCTACGGTTGGAGGTCCTCGAGGTGGAGCAAAATACGGATAGTTAACCCAAGCCGAGCACTCTTTATTGTTGCGTACCTTGATTGCAAATGCTTGCCAGGATCTGCGACGTACCACTGGACAATAGCATGGATTATACTTGATATAGAGTGGCATGGTAGCCCAGGTACTCATCATCTCTGGGTAATCGGTGAGTAAACGTGCACGCCAATTAGGTTGGAAAATCGAGCCAGCACGTGCATCGGTCGGTAAATCCCCTATCTCGAATTGAGTAGCGAATGTGGGCTCCTTCCCTGTATGTCTTTTGACTTCTGCATTATAATCATGTAGTAAGACAAAATAAGGCATGTATTGCGATTCTGATGTTGTGATTAACCGTTGATGGGATAACTGTTGAAAGTAGGAAGACCGAAGGACCGTTTCTTCCAGATTCGTGAGAGATTGCATTTGCACGGCCACACGATCATCATGTGTCTTACCCACTTTCTCGACCCTTCTGACCCAATCTGGAACTTGAATTTCTAACGTGTCTTGTCCTTCTTCTGTAGTTCGACCACCAGGCGTCGGCATAGGCTCGTAGGGCTCTTCGTAGCTGTCCTCGACGGGGATTTCCACTACTGTTTCAGGTTCTGGTTCTTCAATGGGCGAGGGTGGTCGTTCATATGGTAGGAGGCGTGCTTGGAGTTCTGCCACCTGTTTCCGAAGGGTCTCCATCTCTTCTGTAGATTGTTGCAAGATTACCGGCTCCTGTTGAGCAGTGGGTACACTGGCTAACTGTTTCTTTAGATCGGCACATTCAGTCTCTAGTTTTTCATATGACTCCAGGAAATTTGCATGCTCCTCAAGTAGGATGCGGATGTCTTCTGATGGAACTGCTCTATATCTGGTAGGGCTAATGGTTGCTCCTACGGTTCCTTCCATAGCCGCTTCAAAGTTGTCTTGATTTTGTTGTTGAAGTCGTTTGTTCTCTTCTAGTGCTGCGGCCATATGCTTCCTTAATAGCCCAATGTTGCGTCTGAGTGTGGCGTTAGATATCATTTGCGCTTGAAGCACTGTTTCTAGTTCCTTGACTGCTTGATCATCTACAGTTGATGTCTTTGCTTCCAATTCGGAGTGAGCCTGTTGTAGTGTGGTATGCTCGGTTAGGAGCGTCTGGTAGTCAGCCTCAAGAGTGGTGACTCTAGCTTGCAGACGTTGAGATTCTGCCTGGAGGGCAGCACTGCGTTCTTCCAATTGATGGTAGTCTCGTTGTAGCTGATGTGCACAGTGAAGTAATGTGTTGAACGTGCTATTTACATTATGAGATGCAAGGGGAAAAGTTTGAAATGCAGGGGAGGAGGGATTGGGTAGGGGGGTAGTGAATGCTGTGTGTGCCAATGATGTGAGTGGTGAGGTGGGGGGTAGTGGAGGGGGAGAGGGTGGAATCGTGGGGAGAGGTGCTGTGGTGGGTGAAATGTCCATCGGGTCAGACAGAGTGGTGTGTATAAGGGCTACCATGTAGTTGGGTATGGTAGGTGAGGTGAGTGTGGTGTTCGTGTAAATTGATGCCGTTGCGAACAGCGGGGAAAGGTGCCTTTGAAACATTGGAGAGCGGAAGAACTGCTCCACAAAGGACGGGTATTGGGGTGGTGAGGTCCGGTTGAAAGAGGTGTAGGGGCCAGCTGGGAAGTGGGGGTCATGGAATGGAGGTACTCATATTGGGGGATAGGTCGGGAAACACAGGGTGCCTTCTGTGGGTGCTGGGTTTCCAACTACACTTGTAATTATGGGATGGCCAGTCATGGGTTCAGAGGATAGACAGGATGAAGTGTACAAGGGATTGGTGACGAAGGAGAAGAGGGTGTCTTGTGAGGTGGGTTCTCGAAATGAGAATGATTTGAATGATGATGGGTTATAAGTGAATGTAGAGGTGATGACTGTCGTTTCTTCCGAGGTGGGAGGTGGTGGTGGGGGTGGAGAAGGTGGTGATGGAGGACGCTGGGGTGAGATGGGTGATGTCTGAACGAAGGTTTCAGCGGAGAGGTCAGTGGTGGTTGTGGGAGTGGCTGTGGTCTCAATAGGTACTTCTGGTTCTGTGACGGGTATCCTGATAGTCTTACCTGCTCGTGGTAACGTGTCCACTCTACGTTTGTCATATCTTACAGACTGGCGGACTGCGGTGTGGACAGCCTCTGGAACTCCTAAAGAGTCTGACACTAATTTGAGGGTGTCAATGAAGTGTTGGTCCACCCCTTCATCTGATAGCATTTCTTGCATCAAAGCTTGACCTGATACGAGAGAGAGTTGATGTCTTTCTTGTACTGCTTTGATAGTGTCATATAGCCTTCGTAGTTGAGCTGTATATGCAGGTGCACCTACAAGTTCTGGCACTTCTTGTTGCTCCTCTTGTTGCTCTTGATCATACTCCTCCTCATCATCCTCCTGTTCTTCATCTCCGTCCTCTTCTTCCTCCACTTCAACAGGTGTGACAGGTGCTTGGGAGGTTGTGGCCTGCATTTGTACATTCTCCGCTTGTTGTGCCTCTTCTGCCTCCAGCTCTACATCTTGTAATAGTTGTTCGAAGTCTTCATTAGTGAGTTCTTCTAAAGGTGCACCACTAGGAAATTCGAGATCCGTTGGGATGGGAGGAAATATCAAGGTGGAACCATCCGTGCTGCGTCTTGGAAGTCGGAGTGTGAATGGTCGGACTCTTCGGGGTGGCGGGGTGACGTCTGGTGTTAGGGTGGCTCCACGTGGTTGAGCACATGGGACTTGGACCGTGCCTCTCATCTTCTTAGAAGGGGGTCCAGTGGATGTCTTGCCTCGAAACTGCTCTACCCGATTCCACATCAGGGCTCGTTGGATTGGAATGTCATAAGCCAAACACCTATAAATGATTCTTGTCAGAGCACAGCAACCATATAAAACCTGTTTCCGCGGCCAGCGTTTGTGAGCTAAGTGTATCTGATCAATTATCCAGTGGGGTAGGTTGATGGTGAGGCTCTGTGTCTCTGCCAGATACAGGCTAAACCAAATCTTTTTGTGCGGCATGGTGAATCTATCCTGCGCCGGGAAAGCAAAGTGTTGCATGCACATGCGAAGGTGTATTGCAATATTAGGCGTCATGGATACCATGTCCTTGAGTTTGGTGAGACTTCGATTCTTCATGTAGTCCGGTACTAGGGTTTCCTTCTCTGTAGGAATATGCATGCCGCGCATATCCAGAGCTTCTCTCACCAAATTGTTTGATAGCCTAAACCTCTTGAGCTCATTCCCCTTTGTCAGAGATGGAATCACAAATGAGCTTGCACCTTTTGGGTTCGGATTTGGAGTCAAGGTGTTGATGAGATAGTAGCATCGCATGAAGTCAGGTTTTGGGAGTCGGGCACTGAAATAGGCACTCAATCCAGCTTTTTCCCATATCGGACGTAGACCTTCCGCATTTTGTAACTTCTCAAATTCTCTTGTAAAGAAATGGTATCTGCCTTGCTTTCCATTGTAGTCCAACTCTGATTCCCATAGATACGTTCCTTCCCCCAAAGGTCCTGCTACCTCGGTAAACCAATGTGAAGTCTTTCCCACGGGCATGGTGTGGCCACGCGGAGGGTCCGCAATAGGTATGATTTTGACGGCCTGCAATTCTTCTGGTCTTTCAACTGTCTCAGGCAAAACGGGTAAACTGTCCAAGTCCACCACTTGCGGGTTTGTTTCTGTGTGAGAGCTAGTTCCTGCTGCCTCCGCCATGTTGAAAATGTCGCAGCTGATTCTGTGAGAATATATGAATAAACGTTAACATTGCAATGGACACAAAAATGACATGGTGTCCCTTGTTACAATATTAACTTAAAGTTCTGGAGTGGTTAGGGTTAATAAGTGCTCGGTGCTGGTGTGTGTAGTTAGGAGTTAGGTAGACCTAAGAGCTAAGCGAAATGATGTGAATTAAGAGTGAAGCGGTTAGTAGGTGGTCATGGATTTACAATAGGGTCAGGGGGTTTGTTACAAGTCTTGGGCTGCCAAATGCAGTGGATGGGTTTTACTCGTGGTTCCGTAGAGATTCTCGAGAGCTTTATAGGTGTGTCAGCTTTAACCTGAGGCCTTTTAGGGGCCCATTTACAACTGATTCTGTTCGTGTTCATGTGCCTTGGTGTTGAAAATGAGTGGATGTAGGCTGTGCGAGTGAATGGATCATGCTGTGTAGGGTGTGTTCTTGGTGTAGCTATTTGAGCCCGCAAACAAGCCTTAGGCACCCAAATTTGTCTTGATTGTGGGCTGGCCTTCATCGACTTTTTGGGCACCCAAATAGATTTCACGTTAGCAGAAGAATTTCCGGAAGACCTCTTATTAGTGACGTGTTGATGGTTATTAATAAGAGGCTTCGCCCGTGCTGTTGGCGTGGGTGCAACCGGGTGTTCGCCTTTTCGCACCCACACTTGGTTCACTTGTTGAGACATTCTGCTACGCAGGTTCTTTTGATGTCCGGCATAGGTAGTACTCTGCTTCTTCTGCCTTTGCTCCACCGTTGGTTGTTGCCTCCTTCTGGCCTTTGGAAAAGAAGGGAATTCCTTTGCATCCCTGACTCCTTTTTTGCGAATATCATTCCTCTGCAACACATAGTTTTGGACAAGAACAGCATGGTCAACTTCATGTGCACCCCTGGAGGGACCAGGAGTCTGTGCCTTTTCTAGTTTCTTGAGTGCTCCATTATCCAACTCTACTGTAATTCGACTATGATTGACCCATACCTGAAGAAGTCCACTTCTTAGGTTTAAGTTGACTGCTTGGTCATAGATCCAGTCTTGACCCAAGACAAGAGGTTCAGTGAGATCCTCATCTTGACACACTAGTACTTTAACTGTCATTGCCTCATCATGAATGTAGAGGGGAAGTTCCACCTCGCCCATACAAGGGGTTTCCACGCCTCCCAATCCTATGAGATATGCTTCCACAGGATTGACAGTTAACTGTAACTCTTGACAGTAAGACACTCTAACAGCACTAGTGGCTGCACCTGAGTCAATCAAGGCTCTTACAGTCCTTGCACTTTTTCCTTGTCCTATATCTAGGGTTACAAAAGGACGTCGATCAGTTATCCTAGGTGAGCTGGTTCCGGCGACTTCACACATTGCCATATGATATCCTTGATCTGCATAGTCATTTGTCCTAGGCTGCTCTCTACCTTGCTTTCGTAATTTCATCCTTTTGATGCGTTCTAAAGCTTCTGCTTGGGCTTCTTCTCTAATTCGCTTCTCTTCCTCTTTGCGTTTCTTAGCAGTGTTGAGTCGGCTGAGCATTTCCTCCGTGAGGGATTCCTGATACAACTTGACTCTGCATCCGCTAATATAGTTAGGGAGAACATCGCCCTCTAATGTGGCTAATTGTACTGCTCCACTCGTGGAGATCCTATTGATAATCATAGGTCCGTAGCCTCTCTTTTCTAGCTTCCTCGCGTGTTGTTTTAGTGTATAGACTAAAACTAGATCTCCGGCTTTCAAGCCTTTATCCTTCACATGGGCATCGAAGTATGCCTTCTGCCTCTTTTTAGCTGCATATATTCCAGCAGCGGCTCTCAGTCTTGTTTCTCCTAATCGTTCAAGGTCAAAGATCCTAGAGGAGAGCTCATGACCTGTCCATTCGTGTTCTTGTGCTACTTTCAACGTAGGAATCAGGAAATCCAAGGGTAGCACAGCGTTTTGGCCGAATACCATCTGAAAGGGAGTGGCTTGGAGTACCGTTTTGTAGGCAACTCGGTATGCCCAAACAGCATGGTGTAGCTGTTTGTCCCAATCAGAGCGTTTAGTGTTCACTAATTTCGTTAGTACATTGCATAAGATCTTATTAGTGCTCTCAGCTTGCCCATTAGCTTGAGGGTGATACGGGGCAGACTTCTTGTGTATTACCAAGAATTCTTGGAGTAGATTTTCAATCACTTCGTTCAAGAAATGAGTGCCTCTATCACTTACAAGCTCTATAGGTAGTCCGTATCTCGTGAATACATTCTCAAACAAGAATTTGGCAGTTGTTTGAGCATCGTTCTTTGTCGTAGCCTTTACCTCTACCCACTTGGTGAGATAATCTGTCGCAACAATGATGTATTCCGCATGAGAACCCTTAGCTGGGGGATTAATAGGACCTACGAAGTCTATTCCCCACTTAGAGTATGCACGTCCACCCATCATAGGTTTCAGTGGCATCTCATCTTTGCGTATGGGATACTGAGTCCTCTGACAGACATCACACCGTTTCACATAGGTATGTGCATCCATGTGAAGGGTAGGCCACCAAAAGCCCGCAAATAGGATTGCCTTGATCACCCGATCCGGTCCAAAGTGTCCTCCTGCTACACCTTGGTGAGCAGTTTCTAAGATCTTAAGATACTCACTTTCATGGACACACAGTCTCAGGTAACCATCCTTACCGCGCTTGTATAGATTATCACCAACGAGTGAATAATCCTGGGCTTCTTGTTCCAAACTCCTTTTTCTAGCTAGAGTCATGTCTGGAGGGAATGTGTTTGTCCTCAAGAATGATACTAGAGGTTCACTCCAATCTGGCACAATGGATACTTGATAGAGAGTGGCATGTTCCACAGGTGGTTTAGTGCAACAGATTGGGCATTCCTTGCACAACTTTTGGACATCCGCTTCCATAGTTGGCCAATGCACTCCGAATCTCTTTAGAGTCTGCAACGTTCGTTGCTTTGAATGGTGTTGCTCTAACGCACCTACATGTGCTAATTGCAACCATTTAGCGTACTCATCCTCTTCTACGCAACAAGCCAGGATCCCTTGATCTGTGTGCTTGTACATGCTGCCTGCCATGATATGGTACTTTTGGGCTTTTACTATCTCTCTATTCCGTGTGTTCACCACTGGATGATTAGGGCCGTATGTCAATACTGGTACTATTGGCTTGGCCCACTGCGGCACCACTTCCAAATTAAACAAGTAAGCATCAGGAAGGTCATCTGACACTCCTTGTGGGGCTTCTCCTGATGTGAGCCTAGAGAGGTGATCTGCTCTCAAGTGAGTCCTACCCTTTCTTACCACAACCTCAAAATCATATTCCATTAGCAAGAGAAACCATCTTACTAATCTTCCTGTATTGCATGGCTTGTTTACGAGATATAACAGTGCCTGATGATCAGTAAAAAATTTAAACTTATTTGCAAGCAAATAGTGTCTAAATTTCTTGACTGCATATACCATGCCTAATCCTTCGCGCTCTGTAGTGGTGTAATTCCGTTCAGCCGCATTCAATTGTCTGCTGGCATAGGCAATTGGAAGATCCATATTACCTTCACCAGTAGGTTGTGCAAGCACACATCCAATAGCATAATTGGATGCATCCACATGAACATGGAATGGCTTATTCCAATCTGGTGTGGTCAAGATTGGTGCTGAACATAATCTTCGTTTAAGCTCTTGGAAGGAATTCTCACATTCATCCGTCCACTCAAAGTTTGTCAGAAGTCCGTACATGGGCTTTGCAATGACCGCATACATGTGTATAAATCGTCGATAATAACCACAATGCCCCATGAAAGCTTGTACTTCCTTGACATTCTTTGGCCTAGGTAGCTCTGCTATGGCTCTCACTTTTTCTTCGTCGGTAGATATGCCATTCTTTGACACTATGTGTCCTAGAATCTTGCCTTGCCTGACCATAAAAACGCACTTTTCTGGGTTCAGGCAGACTTGGTATTCTCTACATTTGTCAAAGATTTGTCTGAGTTCAGGAATATGGGTTTGCCTAATGTTGGAATGAGCACAAAGATCATCAACATAGACTTCTAAACTCTTCCTCAGGAACTCCTTAAACACATGGCACATCAGCCTCTGGAAGGTAGCTGGTGCATTGGTAAGCCCAAATGGCATTACTCTAAAAGCAAAAATGCCCCATTCTGTGGCAAAGGCTGTCTTATGCTGATCCTCTGGAGCTATGGCTACTTGA
Source organism: Ceratopteris richardii (assembly GCA_020310875.1). Lineage (NCBI taxonomy): Eukaryota > Viridiplantae > Streptophyta > Polypodiopsida > Polypodiales > Pteridaceae > Ceratopteris > Ceratopteris richardii. The sequence goes on along the minus strand of CM035420.1, from coordinate 171,636,901 downwards.
TTGTAGCCCGAAAATCCATCAAGGAAGCTGTACACTTCCTTGCCTGCCACTCTTTCTAAGAGATGTTCTGTGATGGGAAGCGGATAGTTATCTCGAATTGTGGCTGCATTAACCTTTTTCAAGTTAATGCACACACGCAGTTTGCCATTCTTCTTGGGCACCACTACGATGGGGGATACCCATTCAGTGTGCTCAATTTCATAGATAAATCCAGCTTCAACCAGTCTATCTATCTCTTCTTTGATCTTAGCGGCGTAATTATCGTTATATGTATAAGGCTTTTGCTTAGAGGGTTTAGCATCTGAGGTCATGGGAATAGTGTGTGAGCATATGTCCGGGTCAACCCCTTTCAAATCCTTGTAACTCCAAGCGAATACATCTCTGTATTCTCTTAGCAAGGCAATCAATTCATGCTCTTCTTCTTCTGTCAGATCATGGCCTATATACGTGCATCTCTCCTCTCCTTCTTCTATGGCCACTACTATTTTCTTGGTGGTTTCTTTGTTATCATAGGCCTCTCCTGATTGTGCTTCTCGTTTAGGCATTCTTATCATGACTCTCCTGTCATCTATCTCATACTTCTTAAACTTTTCTGGGACCTCAAACAAAGATTCTTCCTCCTCTGGTGAGACTTCTTTCTTCTTTCGTTTCTTTCCTTCTTCCTTCGGGGTCATATGTGTTGCTAATCTTACATCATTTGTAACCTCTCCATGCCTCTGGGGTTGAAATTCCACTTCATGGAAATATTCTTCATCTGATGCAAATGGTGGGTCCATAATGATTGACTCTAGATCGGAGTCACTTGCATCCTCAAATGCATCAGGGCTAGGTTCGCATTCTTCTAGAACTGCCTCTCCCATGATTGGCTCTATGGAGAAGACTGAAATATCATAGCCATCCTCATCACAGTGAGGTGTCCATTGTTCTTCGTTGATGGCTACGTCCATTGTTGCTAAGATTTCTGCCCAACCGTGAGGTTCAAATTCTTCGTCTGGAAAAACTACAGGTGCATAGGCTGGGTCTTGGATTGATCTATGGGTTTCTTTCGCACCTACCTCTCTGGCTTTCTCTCTCTTCTCTTCTTCTACTGCTACCTTGCACATCCATAAGTGGGTGTCTTCATGCATCCATGAGGATCCAGACCCTATGGAATGCACCGATTCAGTATCATCTTTGGCTCTATGGATGGGATTCCACTGGATAGGAGGTACATCTCTATGAGAGTAATCTTTGAGATTGACTTTGGTCGTAACACCTAAGTGTTGCAGGTACAAGGAATTGGTCCCCCAATCCTGTACCACTTGCAACTGTCGCATAAATGGTCTTCCCAAAATCATCTCATAGGCATGGTTTTTGCTAAAGTCACATATAGCAAAGCTATGCTCAAACTCAACACCACAAGTGGTGAGAGTTATGCCTTCTAGCAATCCCAAGGGCCTCTCTATATGACCATCGGCCATCTGCAATTTCATTCTCGTTGGCCTGAGTGCTGGCTTGCCCCAACGCTTCCATAGGGAGGTGGTGGCAATTGCAACTCCTGCACCTGAGTCCAAAATTGCCTTAGTGGTGTAGTCCTGGTAGGTAATGGGAAGATAGGTGTTCCCTTCTTCACCTTCACACATATCTCCTATCTTGTCCAAGGGAATTTCTGGCACTGTCCTATGGGATCCTACCCGGGAATGAGGTTTTGCAACTTCAGTTACTCGACTGGCTGCACATTTCCGCGCGTTTAGTCTATCCTCAGGCAGTTCTTCCAAAGTGCAATCGCGTTGCGCCTTGGTGTTCGTTACTACCTCCGTGTTCCTTGGTATGACTGAGTCGTCGTTCCTTACCATGACTGTGGGTGCTCTCATACATGTGGACTTCGCTTCCCATGGGCCTGTGAAGTGGGGTAGCTCCTGTATGGAATTAGACTCAAAGTCCAATCTCTCATGAGACTGAGTACTCTCATGTTCCCCGTAAATGGATGGGATGTCTTGTGGGAATTGGTCGTGTGCATCGTCCACAAGTTCAAATGGAGGGGCGACCTCACTTTCGTTATCCCATTTGTCTTCTTGAATCTCTCGTAGGAAGTCTGGTGCAAACCGATTCATAGAAGAAGAAGTGTCTGGCTCCGTAGAATTAGGCACATAAGCAACCTGGGAAGGAGGGCTTATTCTATCGTTGGCTCTCTCCTCGTTCCCACAGATGGCTGGAGCACAAGCTTCTTGGAGAGGATTACTTATTCTATCACTCTTCCGAGCAGGCTCATACGCTCCCTGAGAAGGAATGTGGGTCACCTGTGGAGGTACATAAGCTTTCGGGGGAGGCTCATGTGACTTTTGGGGGGGAAGATAAGCTTCTTGAGGAGGCACATGGGCTTCCTGAAGAGGCTGGCTTATCCGTTCTCTTGCCCTTTCCTTTCTTTGAGGGGCAGGTTCCCTTTCTGATTGTGCAATTAGCTTCTCTATTCTTTCTAACAGTCCATCAAAGTGTAATTGCGTCTTAGCTGAACTAGAGATGTTAAACAGGCGACTGGCTTCAAACATGGTCTGAGCCAATTCCACCATTTTGGCACAAATTTTGGTTCGTTCAAGCTCTAGCTCGGCTCTAGGGTAGCATTTTTCATGATCAGTTACGTTTGGCCCTTCTTGGATTCTGGCGTGATAAGCTTTCAGCATCATATTAAGGTCTTTGGGAGTGGGATCAGCTAGGACTGATCCTACTCTAGGGGGTGGTGGGATTTGATGAGGCGGTGGGGAAAGTGGTGGGTTGGATGGAGGTGGGAGTGGTGGAGGCGGGGTAATGTGAGAGGGAGTTGGAGCTGTGAGTTCAGTTATTCTCGCTTTGGTTTCTCTTATGCTTTCCTCAAGCTCACTCATCTTTTTAGCCCATTGTCTTTTCATTCTTTCTCGACTATCTTTCCACGCTCTAGTCCTTTTCTTTGTCACGCTCTCGGTTTCACTAGCCTCTGGGCCCTTTTCCTGGCTTGCCTCTTGGTTTTGCTGCAATGCCTGAGCTCTAGTAACCACCTGCACTGGTGCAGTGGAAGTGACACTTCCTGAGGCATCCACAACCAACCCAATCACATTGATAGGAGTGATTTTTGGCATATTATTGGGGTTCTTTGGGCAATCTCGTAAGAGATGCTCTTTTCCACAATCTTGGCAAAAGCCTTGGATCGTCACGGACTGATTTTGTGTAGGTGGAGGTAAGGGACAATCACGAATGAAGTGATCCCCTTGACATCGGTAGCATGGTCCTCTAGGAAAGGGTGGTCGTACCTGCCTAGGTTGAGGCCTAGGGTTGGGGTTTGCATACATGACGTTCGTGTAATCTGACTCCCAACTAGGTTCACTTGGTTCTTCACTATAGTAGGACTCACCATGTTCTGGAGACTGCATGTAGTAAGCTTGGGGACTATCGACATGTGTAGAATCAAAGCTATGGTCACTCGGGTCACTTTCTGAGATCAATGGGGTTACTGGTACTATGGCCCTATTCAGGTTTTCTTCTGCCACAGCATACTTTACTGGAATCACATTAGCGGGGTTTGGAGGCTGTTGAGCTAGCACCGGTTGGGGTCTCTGTTGGGCCTGATATTGTGGTTGGTAGGTTTGTTGGGGTCTAGCATATTGTGGTGGTGGATTTTGGTTCTGGTATCGGCCTTGTTGGTAGGGCTGCGGATAGGGTTGCCTAACTGCCTGCTTGTTGTATGGGCAATCTTGTGCGGTGTGATTGGTGTATCTCCGTTCTATGGTGCAGTATTGGCTACTAGGGTTTACTTGGGGTTGAGCCATAATAGGGCAGACATTCGCCATGTGGTCGCCACCACAAGTATAACATCTTTTCACAGGGGCAAACCTAGGAATTTGTTTGCTAGAGATGCCTAGTTTTTGTGCCACTTTCTCTGCGAGTTCCTCAATTGATGTGGATTGCGTGGAAGAGTGACTAGAAGCACTATCTGAATCTTTGTAGATTTTGGAAAGCTCTAGTTCCTCCCCTAGGTTATCTTCAATGTCAATGCACATGCGTACACACTCTTCTATAGTCCTAGGGTCCTTCAGATACACATAGGATCTCAATTTCGTACTCAGCAATCCATCAAGGAATAAGGCTACTTGTTTAGCAGATGTGGGTAGCTCCGAAATAGGGCACCTTTCCAGGTATTGTCTAAATCTTCTTCCTGCAAGCCTCACGGTCTCTTGAGGGGTTTGCTTGAAGCTGTGAATCAATGATGAGGTATTGTGTCTTATGCCACTCTTAGAGAACTCTACAATGAAAGCCTCTAGGAGTTGGTCTATGCTCCTGAACTGACGCTCATCCAATGGTTGAAACCATGTAAGTGCTGTGTTCCTAAGGGTCAGACCGAAGGCATTGTACTGCGTGAACAGATCCTCAACCTGTTCAGCTCTCAAGACTTGCTTGAACTCCGCCACATGATCATAGGGATCTCCTGTGCCGTCAAAGTAATTCTTCATGGACTTAACTAGCTGGGTGGGTCTCAAAGTTCTTGCATGCTCTCTAGGCCTCGGCAGAGGGAATCCATCTACATTTCTTTGGTTCTTGTGGGCTCTATGCATCTCAAGAGGTTCTACCCTATTCGTCTCCGTTCTCGTTCTTTCTCTGCCCACTGGGTTGACAAAACTTACTTCCGGTCTATCTCTACTTCTGTCTCTTTGCGTACCATGAGCTTGGGAAGTTCCAGCCCCAGGGTGACCATAGGATACATTTGATCTTGGTTGAGGGAAAATAAATTCACCCTTCCAAGTGTAAGCATGCCTATCATTTTCTGTCACCACAAAGATCCGTTCTGAAGCATGATCTAAGTAAGTCACTCTGCCTGGGCTATCCGGATCCTTAAACTCATAGATCATGATATTTCCTATATCAGTTGGCTGATTAGACTTATACCTCCAAAAGGCTTCATCAGTTTCTCGATTGAGGAGCAACTCTATGCTCTTGTTGTCTTGGGGGACCCATTCAGGCGTGATAATCCTAGTGAGAACTGATTTACCTCGAGGGGTTCTAGGTTCCGCACCCATGTTCCCTTGTTCCAGGTCACCTAAGTCCGCTTCTGAGATTACATTCCCAAAGTCATCTGTCCTATCAGGGTGACTAGTGACTACATATATAGTTCCTTCTTTGTCCAGGTATGCACCATTTTCAAACTTGACAGCTGGGTGCTCTAGTCCAATGGATTGGTCAGGGTTTTTAATCTGGACCACCGATCTTCCTAGGCCGTCCTCATAGATGCTAGCACCTAGTCGGTTGGTCCTAAGATATTCCAGCTGTGTTTTGTAAGGGCCTTCTACCCTGTACAAATAAGGCACTCCTGAACTTCCCGTAGGTCTGTCCATGCCTTGAGACATTTTTGACTCACTGGTCTCAGAGCTAGGGTAGTATGAGTGGTGGCTCAACTGCTGGGCCCAAGACCTTGCAGTGTGATTGACACTAGCCTCTGAAGACCTAAGGCTTTGTCTTTCCCTTGCTAAATGTCGTCCTGATCTAAGGTTCATATGCCTAACTGATTAGCCCAATTTTTTTCAGAGTACAACCTCGTTGCCGATTAATTGGTACCAGTCACTTGATTCTTTTTAGTTATTTTATCACGTTTGAGTTCTTGTCTGATATCACGTCGTCAGGAATGTTTGAATGTTGTTTCGCACTTGCAATTGATCGTTCCACGTTAGGTTCTTTTCCTTTATGTCATCGGCAGTACAGAGATTAAATTTTTAACTTGAACTTGAGTTTTTAGGTAGTCTTCAACTTGATAACTGCCTATCGTTGCTCTGACTTACTCCTACCTCTCGTCGTTCTTAGCCTAAGCTATGAATTGACAGAGGGGGTTAAAAGTGTCCAACCTTTTGTCTCCTGCTCGGTTGCCCTTGAGTGCCCAGGAAATGTGTTCCCAAGCTCGCACTTACACTTGCTTAGAACGCCTCTCGATGCTCTGTAAGAGTTTCAAAGTTAGCTTTGAAATTTACATTCCAAAGACAGAACCAATTATTTTCATTCATGTAGCACAAACACAAACTTGCATAGTGATTCTCAAGAAAACAATCCTAAGGACCCCTGACTTTGATCCCCCTGGGTATGGTCAACTTCAAAATACCCTATCTAAAAATCAATGCATTATCTTTATAAAAAACAGTTGAGGGCGTGTAGTATATGCTACGAGCTTTCCAACAAGCCCTAGAGCTCAAAAAATGGATCTCGTATGAAAAAGTTGTGACCGTTCAGGGTTCTAGGGTTACGACAGGGTTCAAACAGGATCACTGTGCAACAGGTTTTCCCCAAGTTGTTTTCCTAAGACTTCCCCATGTGCTCAAGAGCATAATATTTGTGACCAAAATTTAGCCCAACTTTTCAATTAACAAACCCTAAAAAAATTGGCTAAAATTGGCTGTCAATCGCGATGGATAGGGCTGTCAATCGCGATGGACACTCAGTCAATCGCGATGGACAGAGAGTTCAGACAATCGCGATGGACACCCAATTCAATCAATCGCGATGGACAGGCAGTCGGTCGCGATGGACAGAGACTTCAGTCAATCGCGATGGACAGGGGGTTGAGTCAATCGCGATGGACAGGCAGTCGGTCGCGATGGACTGGCAGTCAATCGCGATGGACAGGCAGTCGGTCGCGATGGACAGGAGGTTGAGTCAATCGCGATGGACAGGTAGTCGGTCGCGATGGACTGGCAGTCAATCGCGATGGACAGAGCTGTCAATCGCGATGGACAGGGCTGTCAATCGCGATGGACTGAAATTTTGCAAGATTTTCAAAAATTTTAGTGGGAATGTGGTGTGCAGGGTCTCTAGTCCACTGTGGTGCACTCAGATGTACCAACAAGTGAAAATTTCTGTCAATCGCGATGGACAGAAGGCGGCGACTGCGAGACAGTTTCGTCGAGTTCCGTACCTGCGCGGAAGGCTGGAGATGGTGATGTGACCTGTACCTGCAAGATAGCTCAAGAAACATGCAAAAACAGCACATGCAATTTCGCTCTCTCGCTCTCTCTCACAAGTGAAATGAGGGAAATGAGGTGGAGGTGGGGATATAGTCAAAAAACTGAAATTTTCGCGATGATGGAGATGGACGTGGGAGATGGTGATGATGATGATGGTGATGAAGATGGTGAAGAAAGTAAAAGACAATCGATGAGAGTGAAGAAAATACCTACAACTCCAACGCGTCAACTCTACATCTTACCATCACACGCTCGTCCTCAAAGCTCGATCCCCGGCAACGGCGCCAAAATTTGGTGTAGCTCAATGATGAGTAGCACCTCCTTTAATGTCAATCCGGGAAGACATGAGGATGGTATGAAGACCTCGAGCAAGCGGCAGCACAAGTGCGTGAGTGAGAAGCACACTAGCATGCACACACATTCACACACACGCGCACACAAGGCAAGACAAAGAGTGAGAATCAATGGAGCTTTTAGATTACTTTCAAAAGCTCTTACAGGTTCATTTCAATTACAATCTAACCCAAAAATGAGCTCTCTAGCTCTTTTTATAGTTTTTGACTAGGTTTTGGCCCTGTCCAGACCTAGTGTCCGGCCTAGTTAAAAATTAGGTTCCAGGGCCAATTTGAGGGCTTAAACGGAGTCTAAAAAATATGAAAATTGATATGTAGGTACTTCTAAGGCTCCTCAAGCTCAAGGACTCCTTGGCTTGCACAAAATGGAGCTACAAAAATATGAAATGGTATTTACAATGATTGTTAGTGATAAGAATCACTGTTAAAAGATGTAGATTTGGAAAAATTGAAGGGCCTATCTGCCAGATTTGCGTCGACTGCTTTGTCTACTTACTCCTTCACCTTGTTCTGACTCTCTCCGTTGGCTTCCTTGTCTAGTCAATCCGTGGGTGCCCTGGCTTCCTTGTCTAGTCAATCCTTGGGTGCCCATACTGCTCTCAACAATAAGAATAGGTGATTGATCCGAATACTTTAAAATGACCTAGTGTTGGTTTCTTACCCCACCAAGATTCATAAGGGGCTATTCCATTCAAAGTTGTACATGGTAACCCATTCACAAGGTATGTCATTGTATTAAGAGCGTCAACCCATAGATAATTTGCAAAATTCTTTTCCTTTAACATAGCCCTAGAAAATTCAACCAAAGTTCTATTTCTTCTTTCTACCACCCCATTCTATTGAGGTGTGTACTTGCAAGTTATTTCCCTCTTAATACCTGCATTCCAAAGGTATTTATTGAATTCTTGGGAGACGTATTTTGTTACCTCCTGTGATTCCCCTCACTTTTGGGGGGGAGTTCCTGCACAGTCCACGAGGACTTCTTCTCTGAGTTCGCGCGCTCAGTCCTACACACAGAGCTCCTCAATCATAAGATCCGCCCAGCCGCGTACCCCTCTTGGTTTATTACTCCTTAATTGGAGTAGTTATTGTGGCATCTCACATGAATGCCACATGGCAGTCATGTGTGTGCCCTTCTAATGGAGCCCCAGAGATGGCTCACACCATCTCTTCTATAGGGACTCCCTTCATAACATTTCCTTCCCCTTAACTTCATTTTTGTCCTCAAAAATGGTATTGGAAGGCCTAGAAATCAAGAGGGTAGTACTCCCACTATATCCCCATGTATAGAAATACATGGTCCTGTCTCCGTGTTGTTTCCCATATCCTTTCCCTTAAGAAGACTCTTGGGAAGGTAAACTAAACCTGGGAAACCGTCTCTGAAGGGTGCTAACCCGCTCCCATGTGGAACTATCTTCTGAACTATCTTTCCACTTTACTAGGCACTCTTTATACAAGTGACTTCTCGTCCGTTTCTCTCGAGTGCGTAGTATGCTCTCAGGCTCATGTGGAATAGATTGAATAGAAATAGGCTCTATTACCTCACTATCTAGAATGAGGTTGTCAGATTCACCCAGCCTTTTCTTAAGCCGGCTAACATGAAAAACTGGATGGATTTGACTTTTCTCAGGAAGTTAGAGCTGGTAAGCCATCTTTCCTATTCTCTTAAGTATTTGGAAAGGTCCACAATACCTAGGAGATAGTTTTGGACAAGGTCCCATCTTCATGGTTTCAGACCTAGATGGAACTCTAAGATAAACTTGCTCTCCTACCTCAAAGTTGATATTTCTCCTTTGAGGGTCAGCATAGGTTCTAGCTCTATCCTGAGCTCTCCTAATGCTATCCTTAGCAAGCCTAAGAATATCGTTCATCTCTTCCAAGAAGTCCTTTGCAGCTTGAACTTTTTCATTCTGCAAGCCTACTACATAAGGAGCTCTTGGCTGAAACCCATACATAAGCATAAATGGACTATGCCCAGTGGAAGAGTGCTTGGCACTATTATATGCAAACTCTACTATAGGTAAGTACTCTTCCCAATTAGTTTGCCTTTCATTTACATATGCTCGAAGCATATCCTCTAGAATTTGGTTAACCCTTTCTGTTTGCCCATCCGACTGTGGATGCTCGGCCGTACTCATGCTAAGTTTCATATCCAACCTTTTGAAGACCGCTCTCCAAAAGTGGCTAGTAAACTTCCTATCCCGATCAGAAACTATGTCTAAAGGAAGACCATATAACCGGTATAGGTTCCCTACAAAGAGTCTAGCCAACTCAGGTGTCTTCACTATAGTACGTGTCGGAATAAACCTAGCCATTTTGGTTAACCTATCCACAATTACCCAGACTGAGTCGTGCCCTCTCTGTGTCTTAGGTAATCCGACTATAAAGTCCATGGAGATACTCTCCCACTTCCCATTAGGAATATCCAATGGGTGGAGTAGTCCTCCAATCCTCAACCTCTCAGCTTTGTTGACCTGGCATTTATTGCACTTAAGCACATACTCTAGGACGTCCTTATGAAGTCCAGGCCAATAAAACTGCCTCTTAACAAGATCATAAGTCTTGTTAACTCCTGGGTGTCCCACACTAGGTGTGTGATGACACTCATATAGAATATGCCGTCTCATCTCATTATCTCTAGGGACACACACCTTACCTTTATATAACAGATATCCATCATGGACACTGTAATTCTTCCACTTGAATCCTTCTTGAGTACCCGTCGATACTCCATCCTCACTGGAAACCCGTATATCACAATCCCCATTCTCTATGGCTTCCCAAATCTCGAAATATGTAGGATCAAGCCTACATTTTCCTTTAATGGACTCAAGTAGATCACTAGTGATCTGAGTAAAACTCAGTCCATTGAGCATAGGCATGCGGCTAAGTGAATCAGCCACCACATTAAACTTTCCCTTCCTATACCTAAGCTCATAATCAAACTCCTGAAGGGTCTCTGCCCATCGATCCTTACAACCTTTAAGGTCTGTTTGATTAGAGAGCCACTTAATGCTCTCTTGATCAAACACTATCGTGACTTTGGCACCATATAAATAATGACGCCACTTCTTCAAATCATGAACAATTACATACAACTCCTTCTCATAGACGGAGTAATTCTTCTGAGCTAGTTCTAGTTTCTTGCTCTCAAAAGCTACTGGTCGACCATCCTCGACTAAAATTGCTCCTATGGCAAAGTCACTCGTGTCAGTCTCAACCACAAATGGTTTGTTGGGATCTACAATGTGTAAAAGTGGAGCTGTAGCAATTGCTACTTTTAACTTTTCCATACTTTGCTTCTGATCGTCTCCCCAATGAAAGGCTTTCCCTTTCCCTTTAAGTTGTTCCGTCATCGAAACATCAATTTTGGCATAGTTCTTAAGGAATCTTCGATAGAAACCTCATAAACCTAGGAAGATCTGCAACTCTTCTAGGTTCCGTGGATGTGGCCATTCCATAATAGCCCTTACTTTTTCAGGATCCATCTGGATTCCATCCTAGGAGACTACATGGCCAAGATATCTAACCTCTGTTTTAAAAAATTCGCACTTTGATTCCTTAGCAAAGGGTGAATTTTCCCTTAGCACTTGAAATACTTTCCTCAAGTGTTCCAAGTGCTCTTCTTCTGATGCATTATAGATCAGAATATCATCTAGAAAATCCACTACAAAATGTCCTAGATAAGGCCGTAAAACACTATTCATGAGCTTCATGAAAGTGGAAGGAGCATTGGTGAGACCAAAAGACATCACCAAAAACTCATAGTACCCATATCTAGTCCTAAATGAAGCCTTAGGGACATCCTCTGTCCTAATCTTGATCTGATGATATCGTGATCTAAGATCAAGCTTGGTAAAATACCTAGCTTGATGTAACTGATCAAATAGATCTTCCAATCTAGGCATTGGAAATCTATTTTTGATAGTTACATTATTAAGTGCTCTATAGTCTATACATAATCTCATAGAGCCATCTTTCTTTTTAACTAGGAGCATTGGCGATGCCCATGGTGAGTTACTAGGTTTGATGAAGCCTTTATCTAAATAATCCTGCAATTGCTTCTCAACCTCCTCATGCTGAGAAACACTAAGCCTATAAGGTGGTCTACAAATAGGGTTAGTGTTAGTAACAACCTCTATGGCATGGTCAATGTCCCCTCTCTCAGGTGGTAGCCCTCTAGGTAAGTCAGTGGGAAAAACATCTCTGTACTCAAACATAAGATCCTTAAAACTTTTAACCACACACTCTTGCAAAAAAGAATAGTAGAAAGTCCTGTTCATATTTACATTCATAGCATGAAAATATACATCAGATGAGTTGTCTATACAATGCTCCATATCATGACTATACAATAAAAACATGTCATGTACATGCTGAGAATAACAGAGACTATACAACTCTAGTGATGAAATGAGAGGTGCACTAGATACAACTCTCTCTCCCTGAATACAAACTTTACTTCCATTCTTTTCAAATTCGAGTGTGTTGTTTTGATAGCTATGTTTAAGTGTATCTCCCAACCCCCATAGCCACTCTCTTCCTAAGACTAGATCTGTCCTCTCCATGTTCATAATTTGGAAGTCCCTAAAATCCGTATAGTCCTGCATCTTGACTTCCAAATTGGATACCATAGTATCCCATATTCTTTTATCTTGGCCTTGCATCATAGATACAATGTATTTATGTGCACTAGGCTGCTGGGGAATCTTTAATTTCTTGACCAAAGCATAGTTTATAAAATTATGAGTGGCCGAGTCATCTATCATGACCCGCACCCTGGTCCTATATACACTAGCATGCAATTTGACTAGGTCATGTGGTCCAAACTGCTGTGACCATAATGACTGAGTCAAACAACAGGTGTGCTCAACATCCTTGTGCATCACCTCCACTCCCTTGCAGCTGGAGCTGCCATGAACAGGAAGGGTCTGCACTAGGTGGACCACCTTTTTGCCCTTTTTAGGGGCCGTACTAGACTCTGGTCCCTTCTTCTTTTCTTCCCCCTTTTTGAGTGGACAGTTCCACTGTGAATGGCTAGGGGATAGGCACCTAAAACACAGGTTCTCTCTTTTGGCCTTCTCAAACTGATCTGTGGATAGCCTAGGCCCTTGTGATCTTTGTTTTTTAATAAAAACTTTGTTTTTCCCAAAAGTCAACTTTTTCTTGAATTTAGTTGTACTAAGAGGCTTGAGGGGCTGATCCGTCTCCATAGGAGTATATTGAGGACGGTTATGGTCCTCATATATCTGTGCATACTTGATCGCCTCGTCAAACGTCTTAGGCGCATTCCTTCTGACTTCCCTCTTTATGGCTTTATCCAAGCCCCTAACAAACCCTCTCGTCTTCTGAAAATCATCTAGGCCCTTAAGTTTCAAAATGATCTCTCTATAGTGGGATAGATAGACCAAAAGAGGCCTACCTCTCTGAGTAATCCCGTCCCACTCATCCCAATTCCTCTCCTCCTCATTCTCAGGAAGAAACTCTTTTAGAAAAAGAGTCTCAAACTGAGTCCACTCAATAGGGATAGAGTTCGCCTCCTTAAGACTCATCCACCACTTATAAGTACACGGGCCGAGGGAGAGACTCGCCTCTAGCACACAATACTCAGGTAGGGTGCCCTTCAATTGATGCAAATCATGCCACTTCTTTAAAAAAGTGTAGATTGCATCCTTATTCCTGTCTCGGTCATCCCCCGTAAAGGTAGGTGGCTTTAAGTCTTTCACGAGGGGAGCTTCCCTAGAGCTCTCTCCTTTGTGTTTACTAGGAAGAGAAGTCTCTTTCCTAGTAATCTCTAGAGGAATAGGAGGAGTCTCTCTTTCCTTCCTAGCTAGGAAAGAGGTGACACTAGTCTCAAGTGAGATCATTTGAGACTTAAGCTATTGTATAAGAGATGTGATGCTACCCAAATCTTTCTCTAGTTTAAGGGTTTGCTCTTTCAAGCCTATGAATTAGTCACAAGTGACAAATTCATCTATAAATTCTTCATAAGTGTATTCTTCCTGTGAAGGCTCTTTCTCTTCTAAATTCTCTTCCATTTGTTGCCCTAATTCTACTTCTTCCATTCTAGAATCAGGGTCCTCTAGTTTCTCTTTAGATGGAGAAGTGGTCTCACTTAGTTTCCATGTTTAAGTTCCCTTCCCCCGTTTGCTAACTAGAGTGTATGAAAATGAATGGAAGTAAAGCTCAAATATGCAAGAAGAAGAGAAATATATCACAAGAGCACTTCCCTGTTACAAAGTAGAGCTGCGGAAGCGAAATCCAAGTGGTCCTTGATGCTTCAAGTTGCTGATTTTGAATCCTCGCTAGGCCCAAAAGAAAATTGGAAATGTCCGCTTGGTCCAGGGAGGTTCTAAACACCACAAACCATCCAAAACAATGCCAAAAGCACGTGGGAAAAGCCCCAATTGGGCAAACTGAGTGAAACTGAGCAATTTCAAAAATGTAACAATCCTCTCGAGTCCACAAATTTCTGCCCAGCACCTATACTTCAAGGGTTTGAGACTATCCCAAGTCAAAAAAGTGGATTTGGAGTCCGGATGATGAAAAACTAGGCCCGGGAGTGGGTGCCTAGTTCCTACTGAAGCACTACAGAGAGCTTTTTGTGGGGCAAATCTCATCCAAATCCAACAGCAATGGTTTTTCAGCGAAGCTTAGGAGTGTAGCTTCAAAACGTGACCAAGATTTTTGGAATCAGATATCGTATGAAGAAGCTATGGTGCGGAGAAGTCGGGTATGTCACTGATGGAAAGTGAAAAAACTCATCTTCATGGGTGGATAACTTTGAGAAGCTCAAAACTGAGGAATGAAAGCTTCTTTCATCAAATCCAACACCCCCATTCCATAACCACAGCCCATAATACATGTATGCATGCTTGTTTGGTCCACATCTTGATCCCTAACATAACATTTGCCCTTCCAATTTTGAAGAAAAACCACAAATTTTCGTAACTTGGGTTAGCCTTTGAGAATTTTTGAAAAAACTCAAAACTATCGTCGAAGCAGTTTGTTATCCCACATGAGGCACTGCAGGAGAGGAGAAAAGGGTATATATAACAAAGTCCAAGTCTCTTTTCCTCATCCAAGAGGAGGGGATGAGGAGGAGAAAAGGAGGTTCCTCTCTTCCTTGGGCGGGCGGTGTCCTCTCTCTACCCTGGGTGGCAGCTGTCGGCTGAGTTTTCTCTCTCTAGTCCGTTGCACGTGGCTGGTTGCTGAACGCCGATGTGTCTGGCTCGGGTACCAATGTTACCTCCTGTGATTCCCCTCACTTTTGGGGGGGAGTTCCTGCACAGTCCACGAGGACTTCTTCTCTGAGTTCGCGTGCTCAGTTCTACACACGGAGCTCCTCAATCATAAGATCCGCATAGCCGCATACCCCTCTTGGTTTATTACTCCTTAATTGGAGTAGTTACTGTGGCATCTCACATGAGTGCCACATGGCACTCATGTGTGTGCCCTTCTAATGGAGCCCAAGAGATGGTTCACACCATCTCTTCTATAGGGACTCCCTTCATAACATATTCTCCCCCTCCTCAAACCTTAGTCTCTTGAGCTTTTGACATGTAACTCTTTCTACATATGCATGAAAATTCTTGAAGGCTCTAAATACTTGTGATCTTTCCTTCAACACATAAAGAGTTATCCATCTTGTAGCATCATCAATAAAGAGAACATAATACCTAGATCCATTGATTGATCCTTCTTTTATTGCTCCCCATACATATGTATGGATGAGCTCTATTAGTCCATCATGTTTGAATCCTTTCTTCTGAAATGGTAATTTGTGTGTTTTTCCCATTTGGCATGCTTCCCATTTTTAGACCATGTGATGGTTCTCCACATTTGGTAACCCTAGTATAGATTGATTTCTGACCATAGCTTTGATTCCCCTTTCATTGAAATGTTCTAACCTCTTATGGCAAAGGTCTAGTTCTATTGAGCAAAGCTTGACCAATATTCCCTTGCACTTTTAGAGTCAAAATTCTACCTTTCTTCTTTCCATAAACAATCTGATTATATTCATTCTCTAGATCTTCCACAAATACTCCTTCATTTGTAGATCTGACTTGAAAACCCTTTTCAACTATTTGCCCCACATTAATCAAATTCTTAGGTATTGTGGGAACATGCAAGACATTATTTAGCAAATTTGCTCCAATCCTTCATTTCACTTTTCCAATTCAATGTACATTGTGTCTTGTGTTATCAGTTGTTTGAACTATATGACTAGAGATGCCTTCTTCTAATTCTAACATTAATTCTATATTTCCTAACAAATGATTAGAAGTCATTATAGAATACCTTGAGATTTCTTTTTTTTTATGTGCTTATTGAATTCATAATCAATGTCATATTGTTCTCATTTTGTGTATCATTTTCATAGTTATAGTATGTCATATTGTAGGATTGACTTTGTCCCCGATTTCTTCTTCCACCTCTACCATAGGCATCTCTTTGACTTTGTGTTCCTCTTTGAAAATGATTTTGATATCTTCCACCTTTGCCTCTACCATTGCGATTTTGATTCTAATTCAAACCTTGTTGATTGTGCCAAAAATCATAAGACAAATGATTGTTGAAGCCAAAAATCCAACATGTCTTCTTCCTCTTCCATTTCCTCTACCTTTTCCTCTACCATTACCTCTTCCTTTTACATAATTTTCTGGAGAATTTGATTCTTCTTGATCCTTTGCTTTTCCTTTATCTCCTTTCTTCTTATTCTTTGCATACATAGCACAACTTTCTCCTTTATCTCCATCTCACTTCAAGTCTTGCTCAAATGTGATCATCAATCCAAGTAACTGATTTAGATCTAGTACAAAATGATTTAATGACTGTTCAGTTTATAGTACAAAATGTTTCCACCTTTTATCTCCTCTCAACCCTCCAAGTAATTGTCCAATCAACCTATGATCTTCAATGTCTTCATCTATACATCCAAGGTTATCTGCCAAGTCTTTCATCTTCGTGACATAATCACTAATGCTTTGACCTTACTTCTTTTTGAACGTTGTAAATCCAGACCACAAGTTAGCTTTCCTAGCTTTAGTAGTGTTTTGGAAGTGATCTTCCAATGCATTCCATATATCTTTAGCTGTTTCCAAACCTCTGATGTGTGGTAACAAATGATCTGTGATAGTGTTATACATATAGGCTCTTGCACTTGCATCTTCCTTTTGCCATAGCTTTAAAGCTTCTAGGTCGTTTTTCTTTAGGTCGAATATCATCTTCAAATGTAGGATTTTCTTATTCACATTTTGTAGATACTTACCCTTGAGGATGATTTCAAAGTAGTTCTCTGATGCCTTTTTTTGCTAAATGCTTTAGCCTCCAATCTTTCCAATGAAATCTTTCTAAGATCTCATGTATCTGCACCTCATTGTACTCTTAGGACCTTTCTACTCTGATACCACTTGTTGATGTAAGAGACATCACAAGAACCCAGCTAATGTGATATTAGACGTCATATATAATCACCATTACGCTAGAAAGTCTTCAAAACCTTCAAAAAGCTTTAACACTTTATATAGTAAAGATGAACATTTACTCCACCTGTAGTTGCACCTTTTCTTCTAGCTTCAATTCCTCGCTGATTTTTCTTGAGTCTCTGATATTCTTGTGCTCAATAATGTGTAGATGTTCTTACATATAGTAAGCAACAAATTCCAAGCAATAATTTCAAGTAAATACTTGAAAATAACTTGAAATGTCTTCAAGTCTTACATTATGTCTAAAATCCAAAATTTACCTTCATCGATTTGACATGCCTTCATTGTTAAGCTTATTTCTCTCAACACATGTCTTTCTTTGCAAAGCTCTTTTGTTTAATTGTACTTAAGGATGATAGCTTTAAAATGAATTATCATTCATCAAAAACTTTACATGTACTCTGAGATCTCACTCTTAGAAGTTCAGGGAAATCTATGCTAGAAAACTCGTAATTTCTAACTAACATCCATACAGTTATCACTATGATTTCTTCACACAAAAGGGAAGTAACTCAAATCCTTCTACACAAACATCTATTTGCTATTAGACAAGATGTGTACAAAATGGTTTGGCCTCATTCTACCCATAGCCATAGAAAGATCTTCTTCAATGGATGACCTCTCACTATAATCTCTCTCAAAAGAAAACATCGACTGCCTCTCTTTTATGTTAGGACTTACAATCAAGTTAAAGTACTTTTCTATTCCTCAAATTAACTTATATACATTTATTCTTTATGATCCTATTTCTTGAACTTGTAATTTTGAAAGTTCTAGACTATATTTGATTCTAATTTCATCATTATACTACATGTGTGAATTTATCCCCTCACATAGGCATGATTTCTAAATGTCCAAGTTCTATAGTTCTTTTTACCTTCTTCTTTTTACCTTCTTCTTTTTACCTTCTTCTTTTCACTTATGTCTTCATGTCTTTATGCTTAATAAGTGAGTGAAGTCCCAACATATGAGAGCAACAAGCTTATCAAAATGAATAGAACACTCTATCCCCATAGGACAGCCTCATGATAGACACCCATCTATCATGATAGTCCAAACTTGATACATGCACTCTATCATGACAGACCCCCTCTCTCATGATAGCCTAAACTATTTTAACAAAACAATAGATAGGAAAAAATTTTGATATTGAAAATTTTATTTTTAGATCAAAATTAAAGCTTTTCTTGTGAGTTTTTAGGGCTAGCTCATAGTCAAGCCTTCAAGTGTAGTGATCGGGTGTTGAAGCAAGCTTTGGATGAAATCCTAAGCTTGTGATCAATCAGTATAGTAGGTGGCATAAGGTCAAAAAATAATGAATCCCCTTGGTCAATTTTAGCCTATGCCAAGAATGTTTCCCTAGAGCTTGAATATAAGGGTTTCGATAGAAACTTAAAGGTTCAAGATACATGAAAGGAACATCAAGCTCAAGATTGATAAATATAATTGCAACAATTGAAAAACTAAAGGAAAAGAAAGGTGACCAAATGAAAAAAATGATGAATTCCAGTCACTCAAGTTATTTGTGACAATGTTGTAGAAGGACAAGATGTAATAAAGTAAGTCTATGATCTAAGGGTCTGGCTAGTTCAGACATATCTGAAATCAGACAACATTTGGTCACTCATGTATGGCCAAAGATTTCGAGGCTAGACTTACACTACAACAGATCGATGGTATACCGAGGTTTTTACCGAGGAAAATGAACGCGGCTTTATTTGCCGCGACGCCGGTGTAAAGGTCGGTTTCCGCATCGGTACCAAAGAGTCGGTATAGGCACGGTCTAGACGTCGGTAAAAGCGTCGGTATATGCGTCGGTATATGCATCGGTATATGCGTCGATATAAATGTCGATATATGCATCGGTAACTGGTTTCTGCTGCATCGCCTCTTGGGTGTACCGACGGTTATTCCAAGGGCACTACTGGGAGTACCGTCGCTTATACCGACGACCATACCTGCAAAATTTTTTTTGGGCAGAATGTTTTGTCTTTTGCTACAGCAACATTACCATGATGTTGCTGAACAAAAGACGATACACTCTGCCCAAAAAAAACCAAGTACATGTGATGTGTACTCTAATGACAACCGAAATATGATTTCATGAAACAGAATATTATTGTACACAAAAGAGATCGATAATCAGAATGAACAATGAACCATGTACAAAAGAAGTTATATATTTCAATAATGAAGCATGTACAAGAGTGTGGCAAACCACTGTCATATATGACGCTTTTACAAAATGTGGCAAAGCAATGTATTGCCATATGGAAATCAAATACAAAATATTGGTCTTCCACTGCCATACACATGCAAAGAACGTTCCATATCAATAGTCCTGCAACAAAGAACATTAATGGAGTGAGATAAATTCACATGAAAATTACAAACAAGTAAAAACCAAGTTTATAAATTAATTATCTCATCGCAAACGCTCCCATGAAACTACCGCACCACGCCCCTCCAAGTCCTGCAATAGTGCAGTCAACCCATGACTATATCCATAAGACTCCTCCGATCGTGTTGGAGGACCACCCATTGCCAGCTCCTGAAACAAATATAAAAAGATTAGAGAAATATATATGAGAAATTTAACACAAATAAATTCAATAAATGAAATGCTACTTACAAACTCATGACGCATCGTGTCATATCCGCCATTGCCCAAATGTGATGGTCTAATCGTGTCTAGACATGTGGCTTCGGCATTTTGCTGCTGGCGATATCGATCAGGAGTCTGCTGCTGCTCATCACGAATCATGTCCCACTCCTTAGCATCTAACCACACAGGCTTTGGTAAGCCTTCTCTGAATGCATCACGAGCCTCGGATGGTCGATGCGACATGACCTCACGTGCGGTATGCAGAATCCACTCTGAACTGACAATCGAGTGTCCATCGTCTGGTCGAAACTCTTGGTAAATCGTCTGTGTGATATAATTCTTCCGATCTTTATCCTGTTCACTCCATTTCTGCATGATGGAGTGTCCAAACTGGATGGAGCAAAGCTGTCGTATGCGTGCATGCATTGCTTTGCTAGCCACATCCATCACCGAAGCTCCATCTCGGATACTATACACCTTGGAGTCATCATGGTCATGAGCACCCCAAGGTGTACGTGGTGTACTGCGTGGTGTACTGCGTGGCGTACCTACATCTGAGGTACTCGTCCTAGGAGTAGAAGAGGGCGACACAACATCCGTCGCACTGCCTCCACAACAACGGCCTCCTCCGCCTCCAGACCTACCTGTAGATCCACTCCTAGAACCTCTTGCTCCAGAGCGTGACCTCGATCTACGAGACGGGCCAGACCCTGTATCATGCTGAGGTGTCAAACGCACATGTCTACTAGTAGATCCAGTAGGAGATGGCTGCAAAGATGGTCGTGGTGGAGTCACAAAGCTAGGAGACATACCTCCTACGGGAGTAGCACCTCCCTCAGGAGTGACACCAGCAGGAGTGACACCGGCGGGAGTGACACCGATGGGAGTGAGGCCAGCGGGAGTGAGGCCGGCAGGAGTAAGGCCGCCAGGAGTGAGGCCGGGAGGAGTGCTACCACAAGCGATCCAATACTGTGATGCAGCGGCCATATACGTAGGAGGAACCTGATAGATGAACTCTAAAAACTGCTCCTCTGTCATGGACTGTGGAGTGACTAGAGGACTGTCTCCCATTGTGCTCTGTAATAAAAGAACTCAAATAATCAGCATGCGATAAGAAAAATAATATAGGGAATAAACAAAAAAAAAACCAAAAATTAGTACGTACAAGTCTTTTATTCAAAATTCTTCTATTCTAGCATCCTCTTGAAGATCTGATGCACCGAGAATATCTATCTCTAAATTGATGGCTTCTAAATCGCTTGCTATGCTGGTTTCCTCCTGATCATCGTCTATTGCTTCGTCTTCTCGAACAATGACCTCTTCTTCAATGACCTCTTCTTCTCGAACAATGATCTCTTCCTCCTCAACTATCGAATGAATCTCTGAGTCCACTAGAGATGGACTTTCTTCTACATCTGCATTTTCAAAAATTTGTCTACTACGTGGAGCGACTTGTAAAACAAATAGCCACTCTGGGTCTTTTGAATCTGGTATAAAAACAACTTGCTCACAGTGTTCGGGAAGTACAAATGTATCCCTTTCATCTGTCCATAATCTTGTGGAGTCGACTTGAAGCAAACCGCTCTTATCTATATATATATATATATATTCGGATTTTTTCTTGATTGATCCTATTTTATATATATATTTATTTATTTATTCAGATTTTTTTCCTCTTAATTAAGTTATATGTATGCCTAAACCCTAAAACCCTAATTTTAAAGATCTAGACCTAAATTATGTATATTTCTATACACATGTGTATATACATGTATATATGTATTATATGTGTATGTGTATGTATGTATATATGTTATGTACGTGTTAAAACCCTAAAACCCTAATCCAAATGACCTAGAACTAAAACATGTATATATATGTATGCATGTGTATATATATGTGTATATGTATATATCTGTGAATATAGATAGGTATATAAGTATGTGTGTTTGTGTATTTATATATTCAGATTTTTTTCTTTACTTAATTATATTTAATTATATATATTTAATTAAATAATTTAAAACACTAGTTCTTTTTATATTTATTTATGTATATAATTATCTTATTTTATATATATGTTTATTTATATATCCAGATTTTTTTTCTTACGTAATCCTATTTTTATATATTTAATTTATTATATTTAATTATAAATGTTTAATTAAATTATGTAAAACACTAGTTCTTTTTATATTTATTTATGTATATAATTATCTTATTTTATATATATTTATTCATATATTCAGATTTTTTCCTTACGTAATCCTATTTTTATATATTTAATTTTATATATTTAATTTTATATATTTAATTATATATATTTAATTAAAACCCTAATCTTAAAATTCTAGATCTGAAATACTAAACCCTAAAACCCTAATCTTAAATATGTAGACCTAAAATATGTATATTTCTGTATACATGTGTATATACATGTATATATGTATTACATGTGCATGTGTATGTGTGCATATATCTTATGTAGGTGTTATAAACCTAAAACCCTAATCTTAAAGATTTAAATCTAAAATATGTATATTTTTGTATGCATGTGTATCTACATGTATGTATGTATTATATGTATATGTGTGTTTGTGTATATATGTAATCTACGTATTAAAATCCTAAAACCCTAATAAAAAAGACTTAGACTTAAATCTGAAATACTAAACCCTAAAACCCTAATCTTAAATATGTAGACCTAAAATATGTATATTTCTGTATACATGTGTATAATGTATATATGTATTACATGTGTATGTGTATGTGTGCATATATCTTATGTAGATGTTATAACCCTAAAACCCTAATCTTAAAGATTTAAATCTAAAATATGTATATTTTTGTATGCATGTGTATCTACATGTATGTATGTATTATATGTATTATATGTATATGTGTGCTTGTGTATATATGTTATCTACGTATTAAGATCCTAAAACCCTAATCAGAAAGACTTACACTTAAATCTGAAATACTAAACCCTAAAACCCTAATCTTAAATATCTAGACCTAAAATATGTATATTTCTGTATACATGTGTATATACATGTATATATGTATTACATGTGTATGTGTATGTGTGCATATATGTTATGTAGGTGTTATAACCCTAAAACCCTAATCTTAAAGATTTAAATCTAAAATATGTATATTTTTGTATGCATGCATATCTACATGTATGTATGTATTATATGTATATGTGTGTTTGTGTATATATGTTATCTACGTATTAAAATCCTAAAATCCTAATTAGAAAGACTTAGATTTAAATTTGAAATACTAAACCCTAAAACCCTAATCTTAAATATCTAGACCTAAAATATGTATATTTCTGTATACATGTGTATATACATGTATATATGTATTATATGTGTATGTGTATGTGTGCATATATGTTATGTAGGTGTTATAACCCTAAAACCCTAATCTTAGAGATTTAAATATAAAATATGTATATTTTTGTATGCATGTGTATCTACATGTATGTATGTATTATATGTATATGTGTGTTTGTGTATATATGTTATCTATGTATTAAAATCCTAAAACCCTAATCAGAAAGACTTAGACTTAAATCTGAAATACTAAACCCTAAAACCCTAATCTTAAATATCTAGACCTAAAACCCTAAAACCCTAATCTCAAAAATTTAACCCTAAAACCCTAATCTTAAATATTTAACCCTAAAACCCTAATCCTATTTTTATATATTTGATGTAAAACAAAAGCTTCAAAATAAAAATAGGATTATATGTGTGTATGTATGCATGTGTGTATATATGTGTGTGTATGTATGCATGTGTACATGTGTGTGTGTATGTATACATGTGTATACATGTGTGTGTATGTGTATGTGTGTGTATGTAGGCATGCATGTGTGTGCATGTGTGTGTACGTGTGTGTATGTATGCATGCATGTATGTGTATGTGTGTGTATGTGTATGCATGCGTATACATGTGTGTGTATGTATACATGCATGTGTGTATATGTGTGTATGTATGCATATGTGTATATATGTGTGTATGCATGCATGCCGGTATATGTGTGTGTATGTATGCATGCATGTGTGTATATGTGTATATATGCATGTGTGTATGTATGTGTGTATGTGTGTGTGTATGTGTATGTATGCATATGTGTATATATGTGTATATATGTGTGTGTATGTATGTGTGTATGCATGTGTGTGTATGTATGCATGTGTGTAAATTTATATGTGTGTGTATGCATGCATATGTGTATATGTGCGTGTGTATGTAAGCATGCATGTGTGTATAGGTGTGTGTATGTAAGCATGCATGTGTGTACATGTATGTGTGTATGTATGCATGTGTAAATTAATGTGTATCTTCCTTTCTCTTCTCTCTCTCTTTCTTTCTCTCTCTCTCTCTCTCTCTCTCTCTCTCTCTCTCTCTCTCTCCTTCTCTCTCTATCAATAGCGAATAAAAGAATCACTTACAAGTATGTCTCTCTTTGAATCGTTGTCGTCAAAGCGTAACGTAGGTCGTCTCTCGTCCAATTCCAAACAATCGACGCCAACGAACTTCTGCAAAATCAACGAAAAGAGAAATTAGAAACGCTAAAGCATAGAGAAACACAAATGCTAACAGTACGCGCAGCACTTACCAAGATGTGAGAGCTAAGCCGAGAGAGAGAGTGTGTGTGTAGAGAGAGAGATCCGTGTGTGTGTGTGTGTGTGCACAAGACAATGCAGGTTTGCGCACGCAAGTTCGACAGTAGACCGATAGTACTCAAAATGCGTAGAAATGTGAAGTTTTGCTCTCGGGTTCGCGGTATGTTTAAAAATTTGCCGCCGATATAGGCGCCGGTATGGACGTCGGTATACGCCTCGGTAGTTTCCAGTAAATTACCGACGCTTATACTGATGCTCATACTGACGCCTATACCGATGCCTATACCGACGCTTATACCGGCAACTGCGGGCCACACCGACGATCCGTTTAAAACGGTCATATCGACGGTCACTTGACCGTCGGTATCTCTTAGTGGGATTTTTCGAGGGCTATACCGACGCCGACTATGACCGTCGGTATATGCAGCGTCAGTATGCCCCTTATATGTTGTAGTGTTAAGCATAAGTCCATGTGGTCTCTTAAACAAGTGATCCACTTAGCCTAGTGGTTAAGTCTCAAGGTTGGAAGGAGGAGGTCTTGGGTTCAAGTCCCAGCCCCCTCATGAAAGTTCTACAAAACTTTTGCACCTTGAAACTCAGGGCCTCAAGAATGATTCACCAAGAGAGAAGGAGTGGGCAACAAGAATGAATCATCAAATCAAGCTGTGAGCACATCTCTCTCGGTTACACACAATTAAGGAGAAATAAGAAGCTCAATAATTCTCCAAGAGAACAAATGACTAATGAGGGTGATGAAGATCATGTAGAGGTCTCCATGGAAGCTTAAGAAGAAGGTGATAATCCCTCACAAGATCTTCATGGAATTATAACTAGTTTTCCTTTGAGAAATTGAGCTAAGAAGAATAGATATTCGAGGTTTTCAAGTTCCCAAAGGAAAGCACAAGATAATGAAACGATCATGTGAAGGGATCAAAACCTAGAATATCAAGTTAGAGGTAATGCGTAAAACTTCAAGATTATTGTTAAAAGAGTTGAAGTGAAATGGTACTCTATCAAGATATATTTAGAGTCTAGGACAAGTATCACCCGCACATTAATCTGAATATAAAATAGGGTGGTATGGGACACCATATTTTATACTCAGATTGTAGGAAAGATGGTATGGGACATTGGATCGTGGGGTGATAATTATATTTTAGTCCGAGAATGGATTTTGAAGTTAGATTTGATCTTCAAGGGAATTAAAACTTCCAAAGAGTAGTTTAAATTCAAGGTGGATAATTTAATGATCTCGAGATACTTCAAGATCAAGTATGTATGAAGATACAAAGTAAAACTAATTTTGAAGATCTTCTTTTTCAAATAAGGAAAAGACTTGTTCTTATTTGAATCATGAAACACTTCAGGATAAAGTGTTGCTAATTCAAAAATATTTCATACATTTATGAAAAAGTAGGACTTCGACATTGAAATGATTTTTCAACTAAGAAATAAAGTGACTAAGTCAAGCACCAAGTTCCTAGAGTAACTCGGCAGATTCAATCTTTTGACTCAAAAGCTCAAGCAATGCTCAAGAATTGCATTTCTAGTAAACAATCATAAAGCTTGAATGAACTTGGTTCCAAGTGAAGCATTATTTGAGTAACAAAACTCATGAATAGAACGTCAGTGGGTCGACACACTGATGTTGGATACGAAACTAGTATATTGTGTTTGGGTGATGTTTAGATTTACTCTATGAATATTTTTGAGAATCGAGTTCCTTTGTATTAAAGATAGAAAAAAATTAAATGCTTCAATACCTTGTTGAAACATATATTTGAAAAGTTAAAGTCTTGACTCATCTAGAAATTTGACTCATAGAAAGTTTATGTATCTTTTAAGTTTGACTTGGTTGTATAGAGTTTTAGTTCTTTCCTTTCGCTTTTCGAATCTTTTGGATTTGACTAAGATATAGTACCTAATTCCTTTCGCAAAAGTCCAGGGTTAGCCGATTGGAACTAGATAACTAAATTAAACATCCTAGATAGATGTTGTGTATAAGAACTTATTTAATCTTCAAAAGATCATAAGTCTAAGATTGACTTATTCATTTGAGTTTTCTTCAAGTCATTTATTATAACTCTAAATGAATTTCTAGAATCTAGTACACTCTAGGATAAGAAGTTAGGAATCGCTCAATCTAGAAAAGTGTCCTAAGTTGGATTATTTTCATTTTGGATTTGAATTGGGTAAGTTATAGTAAGGTTGAATAAGTAAATGGTATATTTTCTCCTACAATTTACATAGGATTTGCAGCCCGCCCATCAGGACAAAGTAGTCCTCTAGTCAGGTGACAAAATCAAGTAAATGTTGGTTGAAAGTAAACCAGAGTACAAACATCCAAGTTCAATGTTTGGGACAACCAAACTTCAAGTTCTCCAAATCAAATTCAAGTGAATCAACAATTCTCAAAGTCTTGATTGGGATATGAATCTCACCTTAGTTACTAAGTCCATGCACGAGTCATGCCTAGAAATGGATTAGTGATTGGAATCCATCCATTTCATATGTTTGTTCCTATCTTGCACATCAAGAAACAATGAAGTGCCTGGGGATATTTTTAGATCCATCCTTATAACTCATTCACTACTTCTTACGACCATTTTATCAAAGTGCAAAGCCAGACACTGTTTTGAATCATTTGGGCAGGGATCCCACGATAGAGATGAGACATGTTCTTCTAGTTTTAGAACATGACCATGTTCTTCTGGTTTAAGAACATGAGGTTCAGGGGTTGCCTACATTTATTATATATAGCTTTATTTTTGAGGACCAAAATCTTTCCCTAGGGGCGAAGAATGTAATAAAGTAAATCTATGATCTAAGGGTTTGGCCGATTCAGAGAGATCCGAAATCCGACACCGTTTGGTCACTCATGTATGGCCAAAGATCTCGAGACTAGACTTAAGTGTAAGTCCATGTGATGTTTGAAACAAGTGATCCACTTAGCCTAGTTGTTAAGTCTCAAGGTTGGGAAGGAGGAGGTCTTGGGTTTAAACCCCATGGGGAGCATGGGGAGAGAGTTTTACCCAAGGAGCTCTAGAGCCTTCTAACTCAAGTTAACATGAGTTAACTTGGGTCTATCAAGACTTAACTCGAGTAGCGAGTACACCAACCACTAGTGGACTCTAATGGAAGGTACTAAAGTAGTGGTCAAGATCACTCCAACCAGTAGTAGACTCTAGTGGAAGATATGAAAGGAGTGGAGGAGATTGCACATGCACTTGTGGACTTTAGTTACATTTGTAGTCCTCGTTGATTCAAGTAGCTATATATACATGCATAAGGTTGGGAGGAGAGTCATCTCTCTAGCATGTGGTGGTCATAATTCTTAGTTTCTTACACAAGAACCAAAAAAATATGAGGTTAACAAAGAACAAGTGATTGATATTCAAGGAGCATTCAAGACAAAAATCCATCTAGGGGACAAGGATCGACAAATTAATGAACTTGAGATGAGGTAAGTATCTCATCAAACTTGGTAGATGAGGAAGCTGTGTGAAACCTCCCATGAAATGTCCTGGTTGTTATCTTTCTTTATTTCCAATCCTCAGGACCTGGTTCTTTGGTGTTGTTGCCTAGTGCCTAAGTACAGGTAAGTTTGTACTTGATAGTAAGCTAAATCTTATCACTTAATGATTCTAATACTAATATCTACATTTCTTCAGTAGGTTCATCATGATGAGCAGTTGCAGAATCATGAGCTTCCATACAACTTGCCATTACCACTACCAGTTTACCCAACTATAGTCGACTTTAACATATCATCTAGATGTGTAGCATGTGGATTGAGTATTGTAGATTCTTCATGTTTCCTTGTGCACTTGCAACCTTGTGGTCATACATATCATCACATATGTTATATGGCTTTCTCAAAAACAACAAGCCATTGTGTGGGTTATTGCAAAACAAAAATTGTCCCTTTTGCATTTGCTCAAACTAGTGTTTCCTACTCTTCTTGGTACATGAAAACAACACATAATTGTTTCCTTAGCACTTCTTCAATAGCCAATATGCATTCTCCATAGAAAATAATACTTATGTGTTATCTAAGAAGCATCTTCTTTAACTAATACTAGTTTGAGATACATGTTATGCATTTCCCCTTAGCTAATACACATTAGTTAGTTAATAAGAATTTATCCTTAAATAACTAACACAGATTACTTAACTAGTATGGAAATTCTTAGCTAATATGCATTTCCTAGCTAAAATGCATTCTTCCTAGCTAATAAACATTAGTTGGATAATAAGCATTAGTCATCTAATAAGCATACTCATGAGCTAATAAGCATTCTCCCTAGCTAGTAAGCACTTTCCTTAGCTTTAAAACATTAGCTAGCTAAAAACAATCCCCCTTAGCTAGCTAATAAGCATTCTCCATAGTTAATAAGCGTTCCCCTAACTAATAAGCATCAGGTAGCCAATCAGCATTCTCATTAGCTAATCAGTATTCTCCTTAGCTATGTTATATGTTGGAGACCTTTTAATCTCCAAATGTTTGATCTATCTTGACTTAAGAACTCTTGTATATCAAGAATAAATCAAACTTTACATAAACTTCAAATTATCTTTTAGATATGTTAAGAAATACTTCTCTATATGAAGCTTTCTTCATCTTCAAGAGTCTGCTTCAGAAATGGACTTCAATCTCTGCATATGACTTCGATTTTAATCATTCAAATAATACTTACATGTCCATACTACCTTTGTGCAAGCATATTGATCATTACTTCTTCAAAAGAATTATTAGTTTACTAATTTGATCACTTAGATCAAACCTGTGTCAGAAACTGTCGTCCAGAAATGATGACTTTGACATGGTCAACTTCTTAAGTTGATTTCTCTCAGAATCTAACCTGTTTTGCTAAATGCTTTTGGACAAAGCTTCCTTACCTTCTAACTTATACTTTGAATGCTTAAACATAAAAAACTTTAGACTGAGCACTGAGATACAAGCTAATCTTTGAACAAGAAAATGCAAGATTTTGAGAACTTCACTTGCAAACTTTTGCATATGAATGTTCCTACTTGTCATACACACAACCTGAAGAGAATTAGATCATCAAACTTTGATCATAGCTTGATAAGCTTCTCAATTAGATGCGTACAAAAGATTTATTGATCCGCATGATCAGGCTAAGAGAATTCTAAGAAAGACCAGCCGCTAACTCACGAGAAAACTCTCTACACACTCATCTCCTGAGAACCTTGAAATCTATTTACTATATTCTCATCTATTCTTCATGTCTCGTCTATATCTCGACTATACATGAGCTTATATATACATGTGAGTATAAACTCGTCATTACATCAAGTATTTTTAAGTGTTTTTCCAAAACTAATATACATAAATGTGTAGAACATTTGTCTCTGATTCTTCAATTGAAATCATGCATTTGAGCTTTAGTTTTTTCTTCACTTCTTCATTCCTAAGCTTCATGTAATAATCCATTGATGATTGTCTTTCTCCAAAAACTCCCCCTCAATCATCATTTGTGATTACTTGCAACTTCTTTATACCTGCCATCTCTTTAAACCGTTGTAACTTTGGTCCATCCAAGATTTTTGTCAGCATATGTGCCACTTGCTCTTTTGTTGGTGTATACATGACTTCAATTTCTTTGTCAAGTAATTTTTCTCTCAAGAAATGATACTGAATCTCTGTGTTTAGTCCTGGCATGAAAACACGATTAACTACCAAATATAGTGAACTCATGTTGTCTCCAAATATGATTGGAACACTCTGATCAATTCCTAGACTTTTTAATAAAGTCTTCAACCAAATTACTTCCTTTGCAGCTTCCATCATTCCTTTGTATTCAGCCTCTGTGGATGACAATGCAACTGTATGTTGCTTCTTTGAGCACCAAGAAATTAGTTTATCTCCAATATAACACAAATAACCATGAGTAGATCTTCTATCATTTGAATTACCTGCCCAATCTACATCACTAAACACTTTGAGTCTAGTATCAGAAGTAAACCCATAATGCAAACCTTCATTCAGAGTTCCTTTGATATATCTTAGCACTCTTTGTGCTGCAACCCAATGAGTTTGCTTTGGGCAATGCATAAATTGAGATAAGACACCAACTGCATATGAAAGATCTGGTATTGTGAAGGTAGCATAGATTAAACTACCTACCAAACTCTAATATTTCTTCATATCCTTGAACTCTTCTCCTCCATACCTGCTTAACTTATGATTAACCTCCAATGGTGTGGTTGAGGATTTACAATTCTCCATGTTAAACTTCATCAGAAGATTTTTCAGATACCTTTCTTGTGTAACATACACTCCATGTTGAGTGTATATAATCTCCATCCCTAGGAAATAAGACAGATTTCCTAAATCACTTATCTTAAACTCATTTTCCATATGCTTCTTTAACTCCTTGATTCCTTGAGCATCTATACCTATGACAATGATATCATCAACATAAATACACACATAAATGTATCTACCTTCATTTTCTTTCACTAGCAAACTACTATCTGTCTTTGAGGCTTGATATCCAAGTTCATTCAAGAACTTGACCAATTTGTAATTCCATGCCCTTAGAGCTTGTTTTAGACCATACAGAGCTCTCTTAAGCTTCCACACATAATCTGATTCATTTGACTCTTTGAAACCTTTTGGTTGCTCCAATATATCCATTTATAAATGCATTCTTTACATCTAATTGAGAAAGTTTCCAACCTTTGCATGTAGCAATTGCAATTATAGTTCTGATTGTAGACATCTTGGCTACTGGACTAAAGGTTTCATCATAGTCTACTCCATTTTTTTGGGCATATCCCTTGACCACAAGTCTAGCCTTGTATCTAGACACTTTTCCATCTGCAAATCTCTTTGTCTTGTACACCCACTTACATCCAATCACCTTCTAATTCTTTGGCCTTGGAACCAATTCCCATGTCTCATTCTCAAGTAGAGAATCATAATCTTCTTGCATTGCTTTTCTCCAATTTTCCTTTCCTTTAGCTTCATCATATGTAGATGGATCTTCATCTATCTTCACAATGTAAGCATAACCTTTGGTTGTCAAGAAAGAGGTATCATAACTATACCTGCTAGGTTGTTTTCTATCTCTTGATGATCTTCTAATTTCTGCACTTCTTGAAGTTTCTCCTTCATTTTGTTCTGGATCAAACATTGGTCTATCTTCATCATTGTCCTCCATTTCATTTCTACAAACATCATCATTAATGTCTTCTTCATATACCTTCATCTTTGACTTCCCTTTCCTTTTCATTTCTTCAAGATCTATACATACATTATCTGATCTTGTAAACCATGTGCTTTGCTCATCAAATGTCACATGTCTTCAAACAAGAAATTGTTTTGTGGATGGATTCCACAACTTGTATCCCATTTGTTTATCATCATACCCAATAAACATATATTTTTCTGCTCTAGGTTCTAGCTTATGTCTCAATTGAGATGGAACATAAGCATATGCCAAACATCCAAATATTTTACAGTGATCAAGAGTAGGTTTCTTACCCCACCATGCTTCATAAGGAGTCCTTCCCTCCAAAGCTTTGCAAGGCAACCTATTCACAAGATAAGTTGTAGTACTAATTGCTTCTGCCCACATATAATTATGACACCTTTTTTCCTTCAACATTGATCTTGCAAACTCTAGAAGAGTTCTATTTCTTCTTTCTGCAACTCCATTTTGTTGTGGGGAGTACCTACAAGTCACTTCTCTTTTGATACCTGCATTCCACATATAATCATCAAATTCATTAGAAAAATACTCTCCCCCTCCATCTGATCTCAACCTTTTGAGCTTTTGTCCTGTAATCCTTTCTGCATAGGCATGATAGTGTTTAAATGTCTCAAACACTTTAGATTTATCCTTGATCACATATAGAGTAATTCATCTAGTTGCATCATCAACAAATAGCACATAATACCTTGATCCATTTATGCTATAGTCCTTTGAAGGACCCCATGCATCTGTATGAACCAATTCAAGCATATTTGAATACCTGTATCCTTGCTTATTGTATGATTTCTTGTGAGCTTTACCTAACTGACAACCCTTACCTAACTGACAACCCTCACATTTGTATATCATATGTTGACCTTCAATATTTGGTAGACCAAGCACTGCACCATTCTTTGTGATTTTTTTAATTCCCCTTTCATTAAAATGTCCTAACCTGTTGTGCCATAGATTCAATTCAGACATCTTTTGATTTCCATAAGTAAACAATGCATGTCCCACATTACCTTGAACTTTGAGGGTGAATAACCTTCCTTCCTTTTTCCTTGTGACAATACTGTTAAAAATAAAGAAGTAAGCTTGTATATATTTTTGCAAAAAGGATTTTCTTCAAGTAGAAGGAAAATACAAAAATGAAAGATATAAGCATTTACTTCAGCAAGTAGTGGAGGCCAAAAGAGAATCATTCAAAAGAGAATCAAATCCAAAAACTGAACTGTAAGAGGAGTGGTTGTCCAAAGTAGTGGAGAAATGATGGAGAAGAGCTCTCAAACTCATCATGAGAGTTTTTGGTCACTTGGCTATAAAAGAGGCAAGGGAGGACACTCAAGGATAGAGGAAGAAGGCGTGGAAGTCCCCTTGTAGCTAGTTCATTTGGTTTGAGTCATTTCGTTCAGTTCACTCTCATAGAGTATGTCCAGCCGCACACCCATTTCTGGGTAGTCTACTTGTAAGAGTCATATCTATCAATATATGTATCAAATTTTAGTGTTTAAACATTTGTTGGAAAGCTTATCTTGAGTACTTCCCCTGTTTAGAAGTGTTTTATCAAATTCTTTGTTCTCTCTGAGTTATTCAGGTTTTAGTGAAGTCCAATTTTTAGCCTAACTGAGTGGACAGGTAGCCTGTTTTCAATCAAAGAGTTGCCAACCCAAATCTACTCCAAATTAAGTGTTTGATAGCTCATTTGAAAGCTACAAAGAAGAGGCTACAAATGAAGGGGGAGCTTCATAAAGTCAAGGAAGAGCGCCATAACATACTTGAGGTAAACTTCAATCTTAGAAGTTTTCAATGGCTGATTTAGGACAACAAGTTGAGAAGTTAAACAAAGACAATTTTCAGTCTTGGAGGTATAGAATGATAAATTACCTTAAAGGTAAAGGTTTATGGAGTCTAGTTAGTGGAGACGATCCACAACCGGTGGACCTTGAAGGTCCCAACATTTCTCCGGCACAAAGGAGACAATTTGCTGATTGGGAAGAGAGGAATCGAAGGTTGATGTTCCTCATCTCACAAGTTATTTCTAACACTATGATTGGTCATGTGCAAAGCTTAGAAAGAGCCAAGGAAGTATGGGAAGCATTGGAGAAGGTGTATGCTACCTCAACAAGGTCTCGGAGGATGCAACTCAAGAACGAGCTCAACAACATGAAGAAAAGCTCAAACCAAAGAATTAGTGAGTATACATTGAGGATCAAAGAGCTTCGAGATCAGCTAGCATCAGTTGGATGCAAGATAGAAGAGGAAGACATCATCCAAATAGCCCTCAATGGCTTGAGGAGTGAAGAAAAGTGGAAGCCCCTCATCACAAATATTCTTTATAGAGATCCTCTGCCAACATTCGACGAGATTATACCAAATCTTGTGGCTGAAGAGATTGCTCAACAAGGAGAAGGCAACAAAGGTAAGGACAGCCATAGTCAAATGTTATATGCAGGAAGAGGTAGAGGAAGGAACTCAAGAGGAGGCTCCAGAGGAAGAGGAAGAAGCTACAACAACACAAATTTCAGCCAACACAACTCGAAGGACAACAAGGACAACTCAAATGACAACACACATGGAAGAGGTCAAGGAAGAAATAGAGGAAGAGGTCGAGGTTCATACAATCCTCATAAAGGTATAACATGTTATCATTGTGGTAAACTAGGACATTATGCAAATGATTGTTGGCAAAAGAATGGAAGGCTGAATGGAGGCAACCAAAGGAGCCAAAATAGCTATGCGAGTACATCAAGTGAAGGAGACAAGCAAACCATGCTTGCCATGAAGCATGACTACAACAACTCAAGAAGTGATGACCAGAAATGGTTCATAGATTCAGGTTGCAGCAACCATAAGACATGCCAAGGAGATTTATTCACAAAGCTACAAGCTCCAAGTGGAAAAAGATGTGTGGAGACTGGCGATGAAACTCAACACGCAATTGAGCATGTTGGAGATATCAAGCTTGGAGATAGAAAGGTATTGGCTGATGTTCTTCATGTTCCTACTATTGCAAAGAATTTGATTTCAGTAGGACAAATGGTAGAGAAAGGATATCATGTTATCTTCAATGAAAAAGGATACTTTATAAAGAATCCAAAAGAAGGATTCAAGGTCATTGCTCAAGGAAGGAAAGAAGGTAGGATGTTCACCTTGGACATTCAACAACCACATGGAAAGGTGATGTATATTCAGTTTGGAAACAAGAGGATTGCTGAAATCGATTTGTGGCACAAAAGGTTTGGACATATCAACATTCCCAAGCTCAAGGACATGAGCAACCATGAAGTGGTAAGAGGTCTTCCAAGATTCAATGATGCTGGACTACATGAGTTTTGTGAAGCATGTCAACTAGGAAAGCAAACTCGACAACCATTCAAGAAGAGCAACTATGCGGCAAGAAATTTCCTCGACTTGATACACATGGATGTATGGGGACCATCACAACAACCATCAGTGGCTGGTAATAGATATTTTGTCACCTCTATCAATGATCATTCAAGAAAAGTATGGATGTTTTGCATAAAACAAAAATCAGATGTGTTCTCCATGTTCAAGAGATTTAAAGCACAGGTAGAAAAGGAAACAAGACGCTACATAAAGACTTTGAGGTCTGACGGAGGAGGAGAATATTTCTCCAAAGAATTTTCATATTTTCTTTATGAAAATGGCATCAAGAGACAATTTAGATGTAGGTATACGCCTCAACAAAATGGAATAGCTGAAAGGAAAAATCGACATATCACAGAAGTTGCAAGATGCATGCTCAACGAGATGAAGATGCCACTAAACTATTGGGCTGAAGCAACTAGTATGGCCGTTTATTTGATGAACAAGTGCACAACGGCTCGAGTGCATAATCTAACTCCCGAGGAGGTTTATTCCTGTAAGAAACCTGACCTTACACATCTCAAAGTTTTTGGATGTGTGTGTTATGTTCACATCCCTCAAGAACTAAGGACAAAGATGGAGGCAAAGTCCGAAAAATGTATTTTTATTGGATATTCATCGGAGCAAAAGGGATATAGGTGCTACAATCCGGTGACAAAGGAGCTACGAGTCTCACGAGATGTGGTATTTGATGAGCTAAGACCATGGTTTGGAGACAAAAGGAAAGAGAAGATTCTTGAAGAAGATTGCAAAGATGATGGAGGTGTTGTCCAAGAAGAATTTCAGCAAACAAGCACTCAAATGTCAGGTCCAAAAGATTCTACATCACTTAGAGAAAGCTCAACATGGAAGGGGAGGCTAAGGAGTCATTCCTCATCACCAACATCAGCTTATGAAAGATCTAAAGCTGAAAGTGGTGCCCAAAATAGTGATTCAAATGCAAGTGAAGAAGAGTATGAAGAGGTGATCACACCAAAGGTAAAGTTGAACCGGTTGAAGAAGCAATGTTCAAAAGGAAATGAAAGGAGGTGTTCAAGAGAAAGGTATCCAATTGAAAGGCTAAGCTATGATAGTTTTATTGCAAAGAATTTTGCATATATGACAAAGGTGGTCAAAGACAAAGAACCGGATGCATATGAAGAAGCATGTACACAAAAGAATGGCAAAAAGCTATGCACGAAGAGATAAAAGCTCTCAAGGATAATCACACATGGGAGCTAGTTCCAAAGGCTGAAGGTATGAAGATTGTTCCAAATAAATGGTTGTTTAAAATAAAGAGAAATGCTGATGGTTCTCTAGCTAGGCATAAAGCTAGACTAGTAGCAAAAGGATTCAAGCAAACTCATGGCATCGACTATGAAGAGACTTTCGGCCCGGTTGCAAAGATGGGAACAATTAGAACCTTGATTGGAGTGATGTAGCAAGGAGATGGCCATTGTACCAACTTGACATAAAAAATGCTTTTCTCAATGGTGAACTTCAAGAAGAGGTATACATGAGTCTGTTTAAAGATAGAAAGCATCTAGATTTTGTTTGTAGATTGAAGAAAGCTTCGTATGGGTTGAAGCAAGCATCACGTGCTTGGAATCAAAGATTGGTCGAGTACCTCACAAGGTGTGGGTATAGTCCAAGTAATGCAGATCCCTCTCTCTACATGAAGAAAGAAGAAGGCAAGCAGGTATATATTTGCATATACGTTGATGATCTCATCATAACAGGAAGTAATGTTACAGGAATACAAGAGATCAAAAGGAAAATCGGTAAGGAGTTTAAAATTTCAGATCTTGGTGAGTTGAAATACTTTTTAGGCATTGAGATAGTCTATGGGAAAGATGGCATCTACTTGATGCAAAGAAAGTACTTGTTGGATGTTCTTTTCAGATTTGGAATGAGTGAATGCAAACCACTCACTCAACCTATGGACACAAATGTGAAGCTATGCTCAAATGATGGAGAGAAGTTACATGATGTAACTACATACAGGAGTATTATAGGTTCATTGATCTATGCTACGATCACAAGACCAGATTTATGTTATATTGTTGGAGTTCTTTTTCAATTTATGCAAGCTCCAACAAGTGAACATTTGAATTCAGCCAAACGAGTGCTAAGATATATGAAGCACACTGTCAATCATGCCTTGTTTTATACTTATGATGAAGAATTGCAGGTAAAGGGCTTCAATGATGCTAATTGGGCTGGTTCGAAGGAAGATAGAAGATCCACTTCAGGTTATGTGTTCATGATAGGTAGCAAACCTATCACATGGAGTCCAAAGAAGCAATCTACTGTTGCACTATCATCTGCAGAAGCTGAATATAGAGGTTTAGCCTTTGCAACTTGTGAAGCTATGTGGATTAAGAAGCTCTTGGCTGATCTTGATGTGCAGGTGGAGACCATTCCAATTTATGGTGACAACATGTCAAGCATTCACTTGACAAACAATCCAATGTTTCATGCACGAAGCAAGCACATAGAAGTGCATTATCATTATGTTCGAGAAAAAGTTTTGAGCAAGGATGTGGATATAAAGTTCACTGGAACTAATGACCAGGTTGCAGACATGTTTACAAAGTCCTTAGATGCTTCTAAGCTAAAGAGGTTCAAGGATGACATCAACTTGGAGGATATGGCTGAAGGTGCAAGCTCACATGTGAGCTTGAGGGGGAGTGTTAAAAATAAAGAAGTAAGCTCGTATATATTTTTGCAAAAAGGATTTTCTTCAAGTAGAAGGAAAATACAAAAATGAAAAATAGAAGCATTTACTTCAGCAAGTAGTGGAGGCCAAAAGAGAATCATTCAAAAGAGAATCAAATCCAAAAACTGAACTGTAAGAGGAGTGGTTGTCCAAAGTAGTGGAGAAATGATGGAGAAGAGCTCTCAAACTCATCATGAGAGTTTTTGGTCACTTGGCTATAAAAGAGGCAAGGGAGGTCACTCAAGGATAGAGGAAGAAGGTGTGGAAGTCCCCTTGTAGCTAGTTCATTTGGTTTGAGTCATTTCGTTCAGTTCACTCTCATAGAGTATGTCCAGCCGCACACCCATTTCTGGGTAGTCTACTTGTAAGATACATATCTTTCAATCTATGTATCCAATTTTAGTGTTTAAACATTTGTTGGAAAGTGTATCTTGAGTACTTTCTCTATCTAGAACAATTTTATCAAATCCTTTGCTCTCTATGAGTTATTCAGGTTTTAATGAGGTCCAGTTTTTAGCTTAACTGAGTGGACAGGTAGCTTGTTTTGAATCAAAGTGTTGCCAACCCAAATTGAGTGTTTGATAGCTCATTTGAAAGCTATAGGTGTCTACTTTGAGTGACCAAAGTTTCAAGTTCATTGCATTTTCAGTTGGTACCAGTTTTCATTTGAAGGTTTAGCTGTTGGTGAAAGTCTTGATCCTGAGAAGGTCTTCTATACTTTCCGCTGCGATTAGGAGAGGAATTCTCCAACAAATACTTCTATATCCTTGAATTGGATCTTCAACATAAACACCATCACTTGTTCCCTTCTCAATAGTTTTCGCTACACTTATTAAATTTTTAGGGATTGTTGGAACATAAAGTACCTTGTTAGGAGTGTACTTCCAGTCCTTTTCTTCAGTGATCCAATGCTCTCAACTTTGTTTTTGGTGTTATCTCCTATTTGAACTGTATGTCCATTCAGTTTAACTTCCATAGCAGTCATTAAAGAAATATTACCACTCGAATGATTACTACATCTTGAGTCAATATAAAATACCATTTGATCTTCATTGATTACTTCATGAGTTGCATTAAGGATAAGAGTCAAGTCTTCCTTCTGATCTGAAGCATAATTGTAATATGTGTTGTTATAGGATTGAGTTTGAAAACTCCTTCCCCCTCCTCTAGCAAATGAGGTTCTACCACCTCTTCCTCTGAAATAGCCTCCTTGAGTTCTGCCTCCTCTTCCTCTAGGAGTAAAATTCTGATTATGACTCCCACCAATTTGATTGTTATACCAACAATCATTTGCCAAATGATTTGTTCTGCCACAAATCCAACAAGGTTTCGTATTATCTTTGTTCTTACCTCCTCTACCTTTACCTCTGAAATTCATCTTCCCTTTCATGAAGTTTACTTGATTTGAAGATCCTTCTTCATCATTTGTCTGCTTGTCTATAGCATTCTTCTTCTTATCCTTTGAATACATTGCTTGACTTGAAACTCTGTCATTCTCTCCTTTAATGTCCTGCTCAAATGTTAGCATATGTCCTAATAATTGATTAAGATCAAGAGTAAAATGATCTAATGATAGTTCCATAGACAATATGAAAGGTTTCCACTTTTCATCTCCTCTTAGACCTGTAAGTATTTGTCTTAACAACTTGTCTTCTTCAATTTCTTCATCTACTGCTCTCAAGCTATCTGCGTAGAAGATAATCATTTATAGCCATATAAATGATACTCCTGGCTTGAGCATCTCTCTTCATCCAATTCTTCAATTCTACAAGTTCTTCCCTTGTTGGAACACTTGGACCCTTAAACTCAGGCTTTTCTTCTTCTCCTATAATAAATGATATC
This sequence comes from Ceratopteris richardii, assembly GCA_020310875.1. Taxonomy (NCBI): domain Eukaryota; kingdom Viridiplantae; phylum Streptophyta; class Polypodiopsida; order Polypodiales; family Pteridaceae; genus Ceratopteris; species Ceratopteris richardii. The sequence continues at coordinate 171,597,709 of CM035420.1, read as the reverse complement.
AAGTCTTTGCTCATGAGGTGTGCTTCCATCCTCATGGACCATGCTAGATAGTTCTCTCTATCTAGCTTGTCAATATGCAAGCTTTCTCCCATCTCTTGACTTTTGTGTCTACAATTACTAAGATTTATGGTGATATAATGTACCTTTGCTATGAAGCATTAATCTTTCTTGATCCTTTGAACTCATGCTATGTTCTTCTTCAAGTTTTCTTCCAAGATTTACTCTTTGCTCCTTCAATTCACAAGATCTTTGATATATGCAACAATCGAGGTTCTCCTTGCTTCTTCTTCACCTTGATTTGATCTTTCTGCTCTCATACCACTACTGGAGACCTTTTAATCTGCAAATGTCTGATCTATCTTGACTTAAGAACTCCTCGATATAAAAAAAAACTCAAACTTTACATAAGCTTCAAATTATCTTTCACATATGTTAAGAAATACTTCTCTGTATGAAGCTTTCTTCATCTTCAAGAGTTTGCTTCAGAAATGGACTTCAATCTTTGCATATGACTTCGATTTTAATCATTCAAATGATACTTACATCTCCATACTACCTTTGTGCAATCATATTGATCATTAGTTCTTCAAAAGAACTATTAGATTACTAATTTGATCACTTAGATCAAACCTATGTCAGAAATTGTCTTCCAAAAATGATGACTTTCACATGGTCAACTTCTTAAGTTGATTTCTCTCAGAATCTAACCCGTTTTGCGAAATGCTTTTGGAAAAAACTTCATTACCTTCTAACTTAGATTTCGAATGCTCAAACGTAAAAAAATTTACACTGAGCACTGAGATCCAAACTAATCTTTGAACGAGAAAATGCACGATTCTGAGAACTTCACTTGTAGACTTTTACATATGAATGTTCCTACTTGTCATACACACAACTTGAAGAGAATTAGATCATCAAACTTTGATCATAGCTTGATTAGCTTCTCAATTAGATGTCTACAAAATATTTCGTGATCCACATGATGAGCCTAAGAGAATTCTAAGAAAGACCAGTCGCTAACTCACGAGAAAACTCTCTACACACTCATCTCTTGAGAACCTTGAAATCCTTTTACTATATCATCTATTCTTCATCTCTCATCTATACCTCAACTATACATGAGCTTATATATACATGTGACTATAAACTCATCACCACATCAAGTACTTTTAAGTGTTTTTCCAAAACTATTATACATAAATGACAGAACATTTGTCTCTGATTCTTCAATTGACTTCATGCATTTGAGCTTTAGTCTTTTCTTCACTTCTTCATTTCTAAGCTTCATGTAATCATCCATTGATGATTGTCTTGCTCCAACATTATAGTAGGCTAGTAAGCATTCTCCATAGCCAAAGCATTACACCTAGTTAATAAGAATTTCTTAGCTAATAAGTATTCTCATTAGCTATGTAGTAGTTAGCTACTAAGCATTCTCAATCATTAATTAGCTTTAGTTGGCTAATAAGCATTCTTCATAGCCAATATGATAATGCTAGCTAATAAGAATTCTCATTAGCTAAAATGAGAATAGCAAAAAGTTGTTTATTGTTGGCCTCCTAAATGGAATAGCAAGAAGAGAAGAGGTGGCTATCAACATTTAAGAGAAGGAAATGAGAATATCAACATTCTAAGTATTGTCAACCTCTAATTGGATACCAACAAGTTGTGGAGCAAAAAGAGAGGAGTTAGCTGGCAAAATGCAATAGAAGAGAGAAATGAGAATAACAAAAAGCTAAATACCAATGAGTTGATCCTCCTTCAGCCTCTATTGCAAGAAGATGAATATCAACAAGAGAAGCATTACTTGACAATGTGCAAAAGAAGAGGGAAATGAGAATAGTGTTGGTGCATTTTACCCAAGCCTACATGCTTGATATTATTTGATTTATGTTCATATGTTTAGTCATGTGAACACCTCTTGTAAAAGAGTACATTTTATCTCTTGTTATTGTGAAAAAGAAAAAAGAAAAAGAATGGCTTACCTCATCCATGATGTGAAAAGCAAATTCGTGGCTCTAAATACCTAAAACCATGAATTATTGAGGTGAGGGAATATTTCCTAACTTTGGGGATCACTTTTAGGTGGAGCCATTCGAATTCGAATTCAAAAATCCGTCCAAAAGTAGCTATAAAAAGAGGAAGAAGGAAGTGGTGATTAGCAAGCCTTGTACATGACCACTCCATGTCATTTTGTAGAGTCTGAAGAGCTTAATCCATAGCTCTATCATTCTACTCCCATTGTGCAAATATTCATTGCCAACGTGGTTGTAACCATATGTGAATCTATACATTCATCATTCTCTACTTCTCTGTTTTGTTCTCTATTATACTCACTCAGAGTAGTAACTTCACAAGCTTATATCTTGAGCTATACTCAACCTTTATCAGTGTTTTAAAGTGTTCTGGATTTCTCTTTAAGTCTCTGTTGTGAATCAAAAATTTCATGGTCATTGGATTTATAACTTAGGAAAAATCTTCATTTTACTACTCATTGGTCTATCTCTGCAGAGCCTTAAGAATGGTGGGCATGTTCCAGATTTTGATAAAACTTTTTCTCACTACTCAGTTGATAAATTGAAGTATTTTAACTTGGATTGGGAAGATTTCTAAGTCTATTTCATATGCCCAAAAGGAATATATCTAATCCCTACCAGGTTGAGAGCGCTGTTCAATTTTCCCAGCAGGTGTATGTTAAAAAATAACACGTTTTGGGAGCTAGTCATTTTGCAACTAGTCTATCTTGACTTAAACTTTTGAGATACATGTTACAAAGTACTTGGCTGATATTTTGGTGGATTTAGGAAGCTCAAAGGGTCTACTAATCAAATCTAAAGTCTCAATTGGCTAGTGTGAAGTCGGTTGTAGAAGCACCAACTCATCTTTGGATTGCGTCCACCATCTCTCTTCACAGTGGTATCAGAGCATAGTCAAGCAACATGGGAGATGGATTTCCATCAACAATTGACAAATTGGATCGAAACAACTACCTAGCATGGTCCCTAAGGATGAAGGCTTACCTTCAAGGGAGGAATCTATATGGATTCATATATGGAGATGAAGCAATGCCAACCATGAGGAACAAAGGGCCACAATCACATGAAGAAGTGGAAAGACTTTCAAATTTGTGTTCGAAGGATGCACTTGCAAGGTCCTATATTCTAAACTCATTCTCTGATTTTCTTTTACCTCATGTCAAGGGATGCAAGATATCAAGAGAGACTTGGAATGCACTTGCTTCTTCCTTCTCCTCCAACACTCGAGCAAGGATGAACCAACTGTGGATGGAGTTCACAACAATGAAGAAAAGCCCGAAGCAAAGTGTGATTGATTATGTCACAAAGATGAAGGAGATTTCCGAACAACTTGAAAGCATTGGAGAGGTAATTGAAGAGGAGCAAATCATTAGAAAAATCATAAATGGAATCAAAGTGGATGACAAGTGGGATTCATTCACAACCGCCATGGATTTATACATGGATATGCATGTACCCGACCCCAACACATTCATGGGCCAAATCTTCACTCATGAAGCAAAGATTAGAAAAGGTGGTGAGTCCTCAAGAGGTAATCAAACTTTTGCCTTAGATTCTGATAAAGCTAAGGTCAAGGACAAGTCAAAGAACTGGAAGAATGAGGATGAAGGTAGCTCTTTCCAAGCAAACTTTGCAAGTGGAGGAAGAGCTAGAGGAAGAGGTAGAGGTGGAAAGCAAGGCAGGGGGAGATTCCAATCATCTCAACCTTGAAATATATGTGGATTATTTAATCATACTACTGAAGAATGTTTGAGGAACCCGAGGAACTCAAGAGGAAGAGGATTCAATAGAGGTGGCTATGGATCAAATAGAGGCACATACAATGGAGGCTACAACAACAACTACTACAACAACAATTACAACAACAACAACAACTATCAAAGTGGCCATAGAGGAAGAAGAAACTACAATAACTATGCAGAGGACCAAAGTCAAGAAGATTCATTATTGATTATGAATCTATCAGTGAAAAAGGGTAAGGATGATGATCACATCTTTTACATTGATTCTGGATGCTCAAATCATGTAGCAAGAAATGTAGCTTTATTTTCTAATTTGGAAGATCCTCATAACAAGCATGAAGTGCAAAGAGGAGATGACACAAAGCACTCAGTGGAGAAGATAGGTAATGTGAAGACATCAGATGGGAATGTGAACCTCTTAAGAAAAGTCCTGTATGTCCCTAAAATTATAAAAAATTTAATAAGTGTTGGACAGATTGTTGAAAAAGGATTGCAGGTTAGATTCAACAGATTTGGAGCATATGTTGAAGACCCAAGGCAAGGCTTTAGAAGTTTTGAGTTCTGCTAGATTGTGTGCTGTCTTGTCTAAAGACTCCTTTTCTTTTCCTCATTTTGTGGGAGCACGGAAGATTATGGATTCCTTCTCATATTCTCCCATGTAGTTCAATAAGGTGGACATGCTTTGTGCTTCCTCCTTATTTCGGTCAAGCCTAGAGAATTCTTTGCAAACTTCCTCCAAATTTGGGATCGGTTGATAGTCTTCCACATCTAATTCCTCAAAAGGTGGTTTTGCAACTCCGTTCTTTTTCCATTGATCTTCTCAAATTCTAGTCCACAACTCTTTTGGCTACTCAGCCTCTAAATCAGGGACTGAGGACATGGATTTGTCCTGGGTATTCAGTAGCTCTTCCTTATCATCCTTCTCTTTTGGTTTCTCGTCCTTAGCTTTAAGACAATCATTGTATTGATTCTCGGATATTCTCGTCTCAGGGAGGACTGGGATGGTCTTCTCTAGAGTGGCCTGAGCCACCTCTATGAGTTTTCTGGATATCGCAAGTCTCTCCCTTTCTAGTTCCCCTTGTGGGTAAGACTTATCATGCTGCTCTACATTTGGTCCATTCACAATTCTAGCTTGGTAAGATTTCAACCACATGTCTAAATTGTCTGGTCTTGGATCTGCTAGAATTGATTTTAGCTTATCTGGCTCTAGTGTCTGAGGTGTAATGGGAACTTCTTCATGAATTTCCGACTTCTTCGATTTCTTATTGCCTCGTGTCCTTATTGTCTTCCGTATTTTTATTTTTCATCCACTTTTCCTTGAGCTTTTCCCTTCTATCCTTCCACCTTTGGCTTTTCATCATTTGGATATTCTCAAGTGGGTCTTCCGAATCTTCCACTACTTGTATTCTGGGTTCTAGGATTTTACTCTTTTCTTGTTCTACGTCTACTCGTTTCCTTTCTGTCCTTTCGCTTGTGCTCATGTGATGGCTTTCAATGGTACTGTGTATTCCTTGTCATTTCTTGTTGCTTCAATTACTTCTATTACATTAATAGGTGCACTGTCGTGAGTCTTGTTGGGATTCTTTGGTCAATCTCTAAAGAGATGTTCCTTCCCACAATCATTGCAATACCCTTCCCATGTTCTAGGGGGTGGTGGGTTGTATGGTCAAGTGCATTCTCTTATAAAGTGATCTCCTCCACATCTATAGCATGGTTCTTTTGGCATGAGTGGTCAGATGGGTGGTCTTACAGGTGTTGGTGCCTTGGGTGCAGTGTACATTAGTGTTGCCTACTCTGGTCCATAGACATTGTCATATCCCTCACATCCATAGCATTGCGGGTCATAAACGTGCTCATACTCCATCATACTAGTGTCATAGGGATAGTATTCTCCTTGGGTCTGCTCATATCCTGGGTTCGTTGATTCTGTGTTGGCTAATGGTGATGCAGGTACTATGGCTCTCTCCAAGTTTTCCTCTAGTTCAACATATTTAACTAACACAACATTCTGAGGAAGTGGCGGTTGTTGTCCTAACACTTGTTGAGGTTGTCGATATTGCCATTGCTCATATGGCCTAGTTGCCACTTGTGGTCCTGGATAGGGATTATATCTTGGAATCTCCCTCCCCGGCTCTCTAGGTGGGTATCCATATGGCCTATACTGAGGTTGATTTAAAGGTTGTGTTTGCTAGTTGAATGGGAAATTCTTTGTGGTATGATTAGTGTATTTCTATTCTATATGGCAATACAAAGTAGTTCCTTGAAGTGGCTGCCTATTGTAAGGGTAGGCTTGAGGCAATCTTGTTCCTCCTCTTACACACATGTGAGTTGGATGGTCTCCTCCACATAGCTGCATCTTCGCAACATGGGTATTCTCATTGGTGGATGTTGGTAGTTTCACTGTCCGTGAACTCCTAACTTCTTGGCTACCAGCTCCGCCAATTCTTCTACATTACTAGAGTTGGAGGTCACTGTACTTCTAGTGTCTTCTGATTTTGTAGGGCTTGGTGAACTTTTTAGATCATCAGCTAGGTTGTCCTCTGGGTCAATACACTCTTGAAGGTATTCACTCAATGTCTATAACCATTTTACATAGACTAGAGTTCTCAAAGTCCCGTTCATAAGTCCGTCTAAGAATAGTGATATCATTTTTTGCTACGTGGGTCTTTGTGTTATTGGGCATCTATCGACATATTGATTGAACCTCCGGGCAGCTATTTTCACAGTTTCATTTGGGTTTTGTTTGAAGCTATGGATTAAAGATGATCCAATGGTTGGAACCAAGTCAAAGCCATTCGTGTGAGAGTAAGTCCAAAGGACTCATATTGCACAAAGAAATCATCCACTTGTTCAGCCCGTAGAACTTGTTTAAATTTAGCTATGTGATTGTAAGGTTCTCCCATTCAGTCATAATGATTTCTCATACACTTAGCCACTTGAATCGGTCTTAGTCTTCTTATAGGTTTGGGTGGTATAGGCATTACAAGAATTGCTGGTCTAATTGGAGGCATTCCAAGCTGCACTCCTAGTGGTGGTCTTAGCCTTATTGGTGGCCTATGTTGTTTGCCTAATACTGGGTGGGTTTGATTGTGTGATTGCAGCCCTGGCATGGTGAATTGCACATGGGTTCGGTTTTGAATGCTTCGATGGCTTGTCTATCTCGACATTGTATGTTCCAACTCTTGTTGTGTCCCAAAGGGATTATGAGAGGTAGTTGCCTGCTCTCAGGGAGGGAATATGGGCAACCCCATGTACTTCGATTGAGCCCTATCCATTGCATCAACTGGCCAATACCTTCTTTGGTTCTTGTCTAGGTATGTGACTCTAGACTCCTCTTCAGGATCTTTAAACTCATAGAAAGTCATTGGGCTTTCTGCTTGCCTGCGTGTGGGTGAGTCAGTTTGTAACAATAAGTCTGATCCATGGATCAAGTAGACCTCTAGTAGGTAATCATCACGAGGTATCAAATCTCCTCTCAAGACTCAAGTCACTACTGATTTGCCTCTGGGTGTAATTACCAACTCCTCAGGGTTCGATCTTCCCAAGTTTCCTTGTCCTTCCAACCATCCTCTCTCGTTGATTCGATCTGGGTGTTCGGTTACCACGTAGATGTGACCTAATTTGTCCATGTACACTCCTCCTTCATACTTGACTGCAAGTCTGGGTACTATTGTTGACTCAATGGAATTCCCCATCCTAGCTACTAAACTATTTAAACCATCGAGGTAGATGGGGATGTCCTGGGAATTAGTGGATGCATAGTGCAAAGAAGTACGGTATTCCCCCTCTACTGTGGACATGAAGTTTTCCCTAGGGACAAAACCTTGCATGTCTTCTGAAGCCATTGGTATCTCTTCCTCTGAGTCACTAGAGGTGTCAGTATAGATAGAGTGATGACTTGCCTTAGTTACACTTCCTACCGATGAAATAACACTCCCCTAACTACTGAGCACACCTTCTGATCTCAAGTTCATCCACCCTCTTGGGGCTATTTTGGTTTCTCACTATCCCCCAATTGGCTCCTTAATTACCTCTAATTTTTTTCCTCAAATTGCTTAAAATGTTTTGGCTGATACCACACCGACGATAGGATACCAATCTTAACACCATACAATACCAAAACTTGAGATGATACGATACCAAGAATTACCACGATACGATATTGAGTGTGGGGTGATACGATACCTCTTCTAGTGATGATACGATACCAGATTCCTCGCGATACGATACCCCACTTTGCACGATATGATACCAGTGCACTATACGATACGATACCAAGATCTTTGATGATACGATACCACAATTTCTCATGATACGATACCCGTTGGCTCGGGTGATACGATACCGTTACGTTGCACGATACGATACCAACAATTCTCTCGATACGATACTAAAGTGTTCTCATGATACAATATTGGTGCAGGTGACGATACGATACCGAAACCTTACAGGATACGATACTTGAGTTTTGGTTGATACGATACTAGAATTTCACAAGATACGATACTACGGAGATCAAACGATAGGATACCAAGAATGAGAGTGATACAATACCGCTCGGTCGACGATACAATACCATGACCGGGACGATACGATACCAAGTGGACCGCAATACGATACCACTAGCTGATTGCGATCGCGATACCGACTTGACGATACGATACCAAAAATGGTATCGCGATACCTCAAGTGGTATGCGACAATATGATACTTGGCGAGTATCACGATACTAGGGAATTTTGGTATCATGATACGTACCAAAACTCGATCGACCGTGATACTACAGCCAAAATTGCTGAAATCACAAAATGTTTTGCACATGATGGTTTATTTCTCACCCCTCTTCACTCTTGACCCTCTTTCTCACTCAAGGAACCTTTCAAAACTCTCTGTCCCACCCCGCGATACCAAAAACGTCTCTAAGCACGTGCATATGTGTTTTTAAAGTAATCTTAATGTTGAAATCTTGTTGTAGCTTACCTTTAAGGATGTCTTTCGTAAGATATGAGCTCACAAGGTAGCTTTTTGGGCTTGTAGGGCGCGATACTACTCAGGCCATATTGGTCGCTGTCTGCACATGATACCAGTTCCAGAGCTAGTGTCAAATGAACTAAAATTTTTGGTTTTTGTTGTTTGTGATGCCTGAAGCCTATTCTACACTACTTTTGGTAAATTTTTTGGGATTTTTCTTGGTGATTCCAACTTCCTCCTACTCCACTCCTCTCTTTAACCTAACCCTAACTCTTCCTTCTCTTCCTCACTCCTAACCCTAAACCTAAAAGCTCATCACACACACCTCAGGGATGTGAAGTAACAAGTGCTGAAGTGTCTGACTACTTGCCACTGGACAAATTCACCTCTACAAGTACGATTCCTTCACTCGGGAGCTATAACCATCACAAAGGCACCTTGGTTGAGTTTGTTCCCCGGCAACGGTGCCAAAAACGTGTGTACCTAAGTCACAATGCCTTAGGGACTTGTGTCAAAGAGACTAAATCTCAATTGCCCCACAAGTGCATATAGTGGTGGATTGACACAAATTTAATTATCAATCCGAGGAACCACATGAACCAAGTGCATGAGGATGTGTGCACACATGATGGAAAGTGAAGTGGCTCAGCTATAATGCATATGAAAAGGCTAAACTACCTCTCCAACTCACTCAATCTCTAGAAATGTCTGCCGCGATACCATTTTCACCATTAAATACAAATTTGAATGTTTCTCCTAGCTCCGAACTTTGAATATGGCCAATAGTAGGTTGATTTTGAAGCTCTCGACGAGATGCATCTATTGGCAGTTTTCACTCGAATCTCACAATTGTTCTTCAAGTTATGGCCAAAATAGTGAATGGTGGGAAACACCTACACCCGCTCCACAACTCGTGTTGGCTCACACACACACACACTACAATAGTACAAAAGTGATGGGGTGGGATAGATGACAGTCCTACACACACATTCCAAGATTCATACACACACAAAAGATCATAGAGAAGATGAAAATGAGCAGGGAAGAAGCAAATTTGAAATTTCAGTTCTCCTTCTTCACAATGGCAAAAGGTCTCTACAAAGAGTCACCAAGTCACTTATATACATGTGCCCTAAAAATGGTCCTTTCACACATGAGACCGGCACTTTATTGATTAATCTCTAACTTCCTACTATTTTACAAGAAATATATTACAATGATTTGGGCATTAGGCATCTAGAGGACTCCTCTAGTGCAATTATATAGCTTCGAGGGAATTTTCTAGGATTTTGAAGAAGAAATTTATGCCCATTAATTTGAAAAATTTGGGGCTCCTCTTTTGTGCCTCTTTTCTCTGCAACAGAACTACTTGAAGACATTATAGGATACGAAAGTCTTGTTGGGAGTCTCAATTATGAAACCCTAACAAGAGTGGAGATATGCTTTGGAGTAATTACATTAAGTCAATTTATGCATACACTAAGAAAACCTCACATGGAAGCTGCCAAGAGGATCTTAAAATATCTAAAGGGTACCATAAATGAAGGGCGATTTTATCCATTCCCATTTGACTTGGATATCAAGCGATATTTTGATGCAGATTGCGCTGCTCAAAAGATGATAGGAGAAGCACTTTTGGATACTTATCTTTTGTAGGTTCAAAGTTGATTTCATGTTCATCAAAGAAACAAACAACTGTGGCATTATCATCAACTCAAGCTAAATATAGAGACCTAGTAAATGCAACACAAGAAGCAATGTGGTTAAAATTACTCTACTCAGAATTGGGGATACATACCTACACTCCAATAATCTTTGGAGATAACACTAGCTCCCTTCATTTGGCTGCTAATCATGTATATCATGCAAGGACTAAGCACATTCAAGTGCATTATCGTTATGTGAGAGAGAGAAGCTACGTAGCAATGACATACAATTGTCCTATGTATCAACCAACCTACAATGTGCAGATTTGCTAACCAGATCCTTGGAGGGATCAAAGTTGAACATGTTCAAGATGATGATTGGATTGCAGGAGATTAAAGAAGATTGAAGACCAAGCATATTAGGCTTGAGGGGGAGCTGTTGGTGCAATTTACTCCAAGCCTAAATGTTTGATCATCTATCCTATGGCTCATGTGTATATTAATGTGTTAGCACATGAACAACCTCTTGTAAATGTTGATTTTTACTCATTGTAAAAGTGCATAGAAGGAATCAAGTCTAATCACAAGTTGTTAGGAAGAATCTTTTCATGAATCAGTTGGTGAGTTAGCTAAAGGTTGAGTTCCTAAAATTTAGAAACACTCTTTGGTGGAGGATTTTAATTATAAACCCAAAAAAGGCTCCAACTTCCGCTATAAAAGGAGACTCAAAAAGTTGCCTGATATGTAGCCCAAATTGGAGATCATTTGAGAGGGATCTTTAGTGCTTAGGGAGCTCAATCTATAGCTCCATCACTATCCTCACATTATGCGATTATATATTGCCAATGTTATTGTAACTTTATGTGATTTAATACATATACATTGATCATATCTCTACTTCACTTCTCTATCATGCATCACTCAAAATAGTGAGTTTCTCTGATCTTGTTCTTAGTGTATACTTACCCATTTTCAATCATTTAACTTGGTATAGATTCATCATCCTGTCTATTGTATTATTACAAGTTTTCATGTTCATTTCCTTACTCAATCTTGAGTTATGTAGCAAACACTGCTCACTCATCTGCATATTATGGAAGCCCAAAAATGTCAGGATCATCATTTGATTTGCTAAGAATAATTCTCAAAGTACATTTGATATTTTTTTAGTGAAATAACTTGTGATTGGTAGCTATCTAAGTCAAATAGATACTCTCAAAAGGAATTTGATCAATTTCTAGTAGGTTAAGAGCACTGTTCATTTTACTGAGCATGTGTAAAGACCAAAATAGCTCATAGTTGAATCTGTTACTCATTCTTTTTGATCCATTGATTAGAGAATCATACTAAAAAGAACTTAGATAATTATTTGTGGTTCTTTGGAAGCTGAAGAGGTCTACTTCACACTCCTCAACTTGTTCTTGGCTGGTGTGAAGCAAGGATTTGCAGCACCACTTCATCTCTGGAATATATCCACCATCTCCTCAAACACTCAATAGGTTTTTAGTAATACTTGGCATAGAGATAACTCTACTCAATAGATTCATATTACCATTCGAGGTCTTCACATTCCATATCATCTCCATAGGGTGCCTTGTGTCATCACCTCTTCGCACTTCATGCTTATTCTTTGGATCTTTCAAGTTCGATAGAAGGCTACAGTTCCTACTAGATGATTTGAGCATCTAGAATGAATGTAGAACATATGATCATTTGGATTACCTTCCCTCCTTTTAATGTTCATAATTAGAAGTTAATCCCCTTGGGCTTCATAATCTATGTAATTGTTGTAGTATCGCCGTCCTTTGCATCCACCTTGATAGTTATTGTTATAGGTGTTGTTGTTCTATCCATATGAATGGTTGCATCTAATTCCTGAGGCTCCATAGCCACCTCTGTTGTATCTTCATCCCCTCTAGCTCCTTGGGTTTTTGAAGTGATGCTCTATGATGTGATTTGATAGGCCACATATGGCACAAGGTGAGGAGCTTTGATCTCTCCCCTTGCCTTTTTGTCCTCCTCTGCCTATTCATCTTCAGCTTCTAAATCTACCTCCAAAGTTGGCTTGGGAGGTGCTTCCTTCGTCATGAGATGTTTTATAGTTTCCGTTGATGTCTTTACCTTTGCTTTTATCTGTGTAAATGGCAGATGATTGATTACCTTTCTAATTCTCAAAATTCTTCAAACTTTTGGCCTCATGAGTGAAGATTTTTCCCATGAGAGTGTTGAAGCTTGGCACTTGCATAACCATGTATAGGTCCATGGCAGTGGTGAAAGCTACCAACTTATCATCAATCTTCATTCCATTGATGATTTGCCTCACAATGTGCTCTTCATCAGTGACTTCTCCAATGCTCCCAAGTTGATTTTCAATGTCCTTATTCTTGGGGAAAAAACCATTCAAACTTTTCTTGGGCATCTTCTTGAGTATTGTGAACTTTATCCACAATTGGTTCTTCCTAGTTCCGGAGTTATAAAGTGAGTGTCTTGTGCTAGTCTATGCAAAGCGAGTTTATGCATATACCTAGGAAGTCAGACATGGAGGCAGCCAAAGGGATTCTAAAATATCTCAAGCAGACAATGAATGAAGGCCTATTCTATTACTTTACTATTGATGTAGAAATTACGATATTCTCTTATGTAGATTAGGCAAGATCAAGAGATGATAGGAGAAGAACCTTTGGATATCTTTCATTTGTAGGTTCAAAGCTCATTTCTTTTTCTTCCAAGAAGCAATATGTTGTTGCTCTCTCATATGTAGGGGCTGAATATAGAAGATTGGTCGATGCTACTTAAGAAGCAATGTTGACTCATACACTATACTTACCTTTAGGAGTAAAATCATATACTCCTCACATACTTGGTGATAACATAAGTACCTAGCATCTTATAGCTAATCCTATTTATCATGCTAGGAAAACAACACTCTAAAGTCAATTATCACTATGTTAGGGAGAAGATTACAAGAAATGAAATTGAGCTCTCATATATATCTATTCAACAACAATGTGCAAGCATGATGACTAAAGCTTTGGATGGAATAAAGCTTGGTAGGTTCGAATCTATGATTGAACTTTATGAAATCACAACACATTGAATACTAAAGCATCATCGGCTTGACGTGTAGTTGTTTGTGCATATGAAAAGCATAAGTGATTGGCCATGAGTATTAAAATTCATTAAACCTTGAACTTAGGTCACATGCATACACATACATTATCTGATTACTTTTAAGGTTAAAATAGGGTTTTCCTTTATTGAAATGTAAAAGGAAAACTTAAAGGAGAATCTTATGGATGTATTGAGAGCCAAAACTCATAAATTCATTTGAATTCAAAATTCAAATGAGCTCCTAAAAGGATGGAAGAATATTAGGTGAGATCTATCAAATAATTATCTTTTAAAAGTGTACTTATATATTGTCTGTTTAGTTGCAAGATATCATTAGCCATATAACTCATTCTTGAGTTTACGATGTTCTTAACTCAAAGCTCCAACACCTCCATGTATCATACTTTACTTCAAAATAAATTAACATAAATTGTCATCTTCATTTCTAATGATTCTTCACTAATGTAGTGTACATCTATGAATCTGTCAACTTCTCTGAGCAACAAAACTAAGTACATAATCTCATTTTCTTATTTATCAATTGAAGCATGAAGCTAAAAATCTTAAAAGTATGATTGCAAAATCATTTTGTCATTGGAGTTTTGTGTAGTGAGATATGAACATATCTCTATGTTTGTGTCTCTGCATCATCATCTTCCTAAAATGGTGAGATCACCCCCTAACTTCTTATATATCAAGTTCATAGTATAGTCACTTGAAATTCATCAATAACTTGTGTTAGCTCACTTACCTCTCCATTTGAAGCTGTGTAAAAGGATTTGGATCAATTCCTAGAAAGCTATGAAATCTGAGTAATTTTATTAGTATCTCCTTCCATAAATAGAAGGTTTTCTCTACATGTGTGTAATTCAAAAGTTCTTTGATTTGACACTAACTCTTGAGAGCAATGGTCCAAGATATTATAGGAATATTATTTCATATATACCAAAATTAGGAAGTCTAGTGATAAGTTCAAGTGAAAATAGGTTGGTATGGAGTAGGTTCTTGTCAAGATCCTCTCATCTTTGACTCCTCACAAATAGCACTACCAAGTCTTAGTCAAAACAATTAGGTTGCCATCACTCATACCTCAGTTCAAAAACTAATGAGTCAAATAGCTCCTATGGTATGGATAGAACCACACCTAGTGCAAGGGTTACTTAATAAGAAGTTCTAGAAGGACCATATAAAATGCAACACGAATATATCCATACTAGAAAATTAGGTGCTCTCATCTACGACGATGGATTGAGGAGTTTGGTGGTCCCACTGTAGAACTCTAAGCATCCTTATAGAATAGATCACCCCACTGTCAAGTTTCATAATGATCCATAGATAAACAAGGACCTATGTACATAGTTAATAGCTTCCCTAACAGCACTGATGACTTTGGGATGATTCTTCGTGAGTTAGAAGTGTGAGATTCTAAGGAACCGGATCTAGATGAGGTACTGAGTATGGAAGCTCACATCATGCTTGGAATAGATACTTATAGTAACCTAAGTACATTCTTGAGTGAGCCTTAGGATCATGATGATCTTTGTTAAATTTATCTTTGTAAGAAACCATAGTGACTTATGGATCCTAGTTATTTAGTCTTAATAAAACGGCGAGTATGAAAACCCAAAATTCTCAAGATGAAAGGTTGATACACAACCAACAATCCAATTCAAGTTTGAATTTGAATTCATCATCTCCTAGATCATAGGAAAAGAAAAGGGATCTCATCAAACCTATCCCATGTGTGGTTTGAATTCAAATACGGCTGTTAGAGTCATGGAAAACCATGAGGAGGAATCCAAGGGGTGCATGTAAGAACTCTATGTACTTGTATTTGAGATAGATGAATATACAATCACTTGATATCATAATCTTGCTTGTTGCCTCCTACTAGAAGCCCAACCTCAACAAGAAGAGCTATGAAAGCATGTTGCAGACATGTCTAGTCAACTTGAGTAATATTAGATTACTCTCAAAATGGCAAGAGAATGGCAGGAAAGCCCCCTAGAGGTGCTTGAGGTGGAAGAGATTGTTTAGATACCAATAGACCCTATATATGAAGAAGAATAGTAACCATAGGTGGAAGTCCAAGTGACTAATGAAGATCAAGATGTATTTGAGCTTCAAATGTACAGCATGGCTCAAACGAATTGAAGAAATTGGAAAAAACTATTCAACTAGAGTGAAGGTATCACAAGCTGCATTGAATCTTTTCAAAGAAGCAATCTTGAAATCCAAATACTTCTAGCAAATCGCCCTTAGAAGAACCATTGTTAATGATGAAGTACAATAATATTTAGAATTCATCTTACTAGGAGTATAATTTAGAGATAGAAAGGATTGTAGAAAAGCTCCCAACTATTGCCACACAATTCAAACCTAAGGATTTACTTGCACCATCTCAACACGAAACTATTTTTCAACCAAGTTGGCATATGCAATTACTAAAGGATTACCCAAAAATGATGTAACCCTAGAGTAAAGCTCCCCTTCATAGTATATATAATCCATGTTACAGATGGAATCCTCCTTAACAAAATTGGAAGTCCTTTGTAATAAAAGTCAAGAATAATTGGCAATGCCATGACTGGCTAACATATCCATATTTGGCACCTCCAAAATGGCCCCCAACAATCGTTTAGATGATCACCACCATTTGACATTGGATACTATGCTTATTTAAGATTCGAGAAAGTACTGCATTCATGACTATTAAAATATTTGATAAGATGTTAATGATCTTCAAAACTTTCAAGAAATGCAAACCCCCCACATCAACTCATTGGCATTTTAAAAGGGCAACCTTCACTTGATATAGGAAATGAGCACAATGCATCCATAAAAACATGCTATGTTTGGCACTATAAAATCAAGTACCTCCCATCGTGCTACAAATAGATGTTTCAATATATGTTTGCCACCAGGTTCTGGGAGTACCACTCAAAAGTCTTTAATTCTAAATCAACAAATCTACTTCATTTGTTTGAATATGAAACACTCAGATACTATGAGCAGTACAAAAATTTCCAACCAAAAACTTCACTCGCACTTGAATGGCAAACGTTAGATGCAATCCTAGCATGTGGTCTATGAAATATTGCAAGACATTCCTTATCCACATACAATTTACAAAATTACATTGAACACTCCCAACAATAAAGGTTTTTCAAGGATGATATACATGAGAGATAGAGAGAGGGAAGTGTTTGTGTCAAAGCCAAGTTGGAAGAACATCAAGCAAAGAATAGAGCAATCATAGGAGAAGAGGCAGCACATGAGAAAATCCCCATAGTTCAAAGCTAACAAAACATTCAATTCATCACATTTTTGTAAATAGATGTTTGTTGAGTAGATGATCTTGCTATTCATTTAACTATCCCCAATTCATGTGCTTTGGAAGTTGTTCTCCCCTTTTGTGTACCTAGATCCACAAGGTCTTAGGGATTTGTGATGAAAGAGACTATACCTCAATCATCAAGCAAATACATATAGTGGTGGTTTGATACAAGCATTAAATTATCAAACCAAGAGCCTCACCTGGCCAAGTGCATGGAAAAGAGTGTGTGAATGATGGTTAATTGGGGAAAGGGGCAAGTAATGCATGCAAATAGGCAACATTCACCTCACACAACACCTCTTACACAAAAGTGTGTATCACGATACTTAGTGCAATAGCAAACAAAAATTGAGCAATATCTCTCAACTCAGATATTCAAATATAGTCAGTAGTCCAAAATTTTGAAGCTCTCAATGAGATGCTTCCAATGGTGCTATTTTCAGCTTGATCGGACCTCTATGCTTCAAGTTATGGCCCAAAAACTAAGTGGAAGGATTCACATACTCTCACTTCCAAAGTTCCTATGCTTCACACACACACACACACACAATAATAGTGAAAAGAGATGAGGAAGGGATATCAAACACCTCTAGACAAGAAATCCACTCCTCAAGCACACATGAAAGCTCATGAAGAAGAAGGTATGTAAGCAAAAAGAAGCAAATTTGAGATTTCAAAGTTAGCTCTCGATTATGGTAAAAGTCTTTACAAGAAAGTGTCACAAGTGACTTAGATACATGTGCCCTAATTTTGTTCCTTCTCTAAAATTCACTAAGTTCCTACTTTTGTACAAGGGTTGTATTACATTCTTCAAGAGTTATGCATTTAGAGGGATCCTCTAGTGCATTTACAAGGTTTTTCACTATTTTACAATATATTTTGGGAAAAGAAAGTGACCCATTTGATAAAAAATCTTAGGGGCCTGCTTTTCTTCTCATATTTCTTCTATTTTTTACTCTTTCTTGTCTTCAGTCCTCTACAACACTCTCCCCCTCTTAGTCTTTATCATCCCTTCATAGATTTCTATGGGTTTTCCTGACATGCATCAAGTGGTCGAACCTCACCTACATATGGTAATTGAGGCTTGATGTCCTCATTCCACTCTTGCCAACTTGTTCCTCTAACCTGATGCTGCAAGTCCCTTGTATATACTTCTTTCAACATCAACCCACCAATGATCGAGGAAGCATTTAAGACTCAGAGGATATTTTTCACCTTATCAGAGACTCAATTCAATGCTTCCATTTCACCCTTGATAATTCTTGACTTTCATCTATAGGGCTTGTTGTATTATCCTTGTTGGCCACGCACACCACTAGTGGTTGTGATTGCATCTGTGTCTCGGAGGGTGGTGCTTCAAAGGTCTTTTTGTATTGCTTTTTTTACATACTTCGAGACCTATTGCATTCTTTCATCCTATGTCTTTTCTTTCTTTGTATCTCATTTTAGTCTGATGTGTGCCCCTGCTGGGCTTTGGGCAGAGTGTAAAGCTCAATGAATTACGTTCTTCTTTGAGTCTCTTCTTTTGTTCTTTTCACTTGTTTCTCCCTCCACACATCCCTCCTCCTAAACTTTGTCCTCCCCAACCGCCTTTTGATGGCAATGTGTGTATGTCTAGTATACCTTCTGCTCTATTTGTTTCAGAAAGTTAGCTTCTCTGATCATGAATTCTTTCCACTGATTTGATTTGAATATATCATGTGGAGCTTGATGGTGGTCAGTAAAAAAGTTGAGTTTGTATGCCACAATTTGGGCATTTAAATTCATTGAAATTTTCAAAAAGACCTCCAAGCCCATTTGAAAAAATCCTCTAGAGAAGGCTTCTTTAAAGGGTTGGAGGTAAGGACTCGGCATAAGCATTAAGTGTGAGTAATATGCCATAATAGTTAAGCAGCTTGGCACAATAGAAAGATAAAAAATGAGTGCATGCACTCCTTGATTAATGCCTATAAATATCAAAAAGGTGTATTCTGTATGCTTGAAGACCTTTAATATTGTGAGTATCATACTAAGTATCTTATTTGTGATCTTGATTTCTAAGTCAAGGACATGAGCATGTTGAGATAACCAAAACTCGATGGTTCTAACCATGTAGTCCTCTATTGGTAGATAATTATGTGGCGGCTAGATAATAGTGGAAAATTGAGCCATTGATTATTGATATTATCGTTTTTCTTTTCTTCCCAAAATTTCGGCTATGGTTGATGCCTAGGCACTAAATAAAATGATGGATTTATTTGTAGTAAATGCAATGCCTCCTGCTAGCGTGCCTGCAAAGTAGAATTCTTTTCCAAAAAGCATTTTCTGTAGATAGGATTGGCTGCATCGAATTCTTCTTATGTATAGGTAAAAGTATTTATCGTGAAGTTCAAGTTCTTTTCTAGATCATTTTGCATAACTTTCTTGATGTACCTCCACATCTGCTCTATCATCATTCCATATGGAGGATTGAATGACTTGATAATTTTGTCTAGGTCTTTGCTTTTGATCTTTGCCTCCTTTCATGACTCGTACCACTACTTCTTCAAAATTTTTTTGTTATTCTTGACACCAATACTACTCATTCCTTTTGGTTTAGCTCTGCAATGTATGGCATGGGAAGATCATCTTGTGTGGTCTCAAGTTGTCCTTGCATTGGAGATGAATCAATTATGGAACGTTTCATCAAATGGATGTCGGATTTGTAAGTGAGTGTTGGAAGCAGCCAGAGGCACAGACGCCACGGAAGCATGTAAAGAAGGAGCAGGGAGCCAGGCGGATCAATTTTTCAAACAAATATATTTCTTATTAATTCTCCAAACATTCAACAGTGATTGTTATCACTAATTGTAACATATGTATCATAGAAAACCCCATTTTGTAATCCATAGCTCCATTTTGTGCAAGCCGAGGAGTCCTCGAGCTTGAGGAGCTTAGGTAGAATGCGCGTACCAATTTTCGTTATTTTTAGACACCGTTTACCCTTCCAAATAGCATCTAGGACCTATTTTTTAACTAGGCCGGTCACTAGATGTGAAACCGGTCAAAACTAGTCTAGAAACTATAAAAAGAGCTAGAGAGCTCATTTTTGAGGTTGGTTCATTTTGGTTAGTGTGAGCTTAGAGCTAGTTTGAGCTTGTAAGAGTATTCTTGAGCAATAGAACTAATTTCCCACCTTCCATTGTGTCTTGCTTGTCTCTTCATTGTGTGTGTGTATGTGTGTGTGCATCTTTGTGCTTCTCACCTTCACTCTCACATCATCTCACGTTCACGATCTTCATATCACTCCTACCTCTCCCACGGATTGACATTAAGGAGGTGAAGCTTCTTAACGTGGTTCTCACTATTGTGCTAGAGCAACACCAAATTTGGCGCCGTTGCCGGGGATCGAGTCTAGGACGAATGTGTGATGGTAAGAGTATAGCAAGAAGTGGCGTTGGAAGGTAAAAATTTCAGTTTTTGTTGTTGTTTTTACGTAGTTTTTAGCGTTTTTCACCTTCCCCATACTCCATCTTCATCATCGCATCATCATCTCCATTTCCAAAAAAATCAGAAAATTCACCATATCCACCCATTCACCTCATTTCCCCTCATTTGTGCATGCGAGAGAGCGAGAGAGAGTTTTTGCGATTGTATGTGCTTGCTTTTTCTTGAGTTTTCTTGCAGGTACAGAGCTTCAGAGCATCAGGAAAGCTTCCAACAGGTAAAAAAGGTACTTTCTGTCAGAAATTTCCGAGTAGGGCGGACCATCGCGATGGTCTGCAACTTTCGGATTTTGAGGTAGGCGACCACACCACGAGGTAGGCGATCCTTGCGCACACACGGCACCACATTTGCAATTCAAAAATTCGTTGTTTGGTGGACCATCGCGATTGGCTCGGACCATCGCGATTGTGTCGCACCATCGCGATAGGCTCACGCCATCGCGACGGCTCGCTCGGACCATCGCGACGGTTCGCTTTTTCGGACCATCGCGACGGTTCACTTGAGCCATCGCGATGGTCCACTTGGACCATCGCGATTGTTCAGCTGACCCCGCACCATCGCGATTGGCTCATGCCATCGCCACGACAGTGCCACGTGTCACGATAGACCATCGCGACGGTTCGTTTTTCGGACCATCGCGACAGCCCAAAATCGGACCATCGCGATTGGCTCAAGCCATCGCATCGCGGACCATCGCGACGGTTCACTTCGGACCATCGCGATTGTTCCCCGTTGACCGTTGACTCGCGCCATCGCGATTGTCCACTTGATTGGGCCATCGCGACGATTCACCTTTTCGCGCCATCGCGATTGTCCAAACTTCACGCCATCGCGACGGTTCGCTCGGACCATCGCGACGGTTCGACCTCACGCCATCGCGATCGTTCACTTCGAGCCATCGCGACGGTTCACCTTTTCGCGCCATCGCGATTGTCCAACTTTGACCGTTGACCCGCGCCATTGCGATTGTTCGCCTTTTCGGACCATCGCGATTGTCCAAACTCCACGCCATCGCGACGGTTCGCTAGGACCATCGCGACGGTCCCAGACCATCGCGATTTTGGACTTCAATTTTTGACCAAATTTGAGGGAATTTTTGAGAAATTTTTGGACCATTAGACTCATAGAAGACCCCTTAGCCTATATTAGAAGAAAAATTGGATTGTCAGTTTTTACCCCCCAGGGCCTGAACGCGTGTAACTTTCTCATCTGAAGTCCGTTTTTTGAGCTTAATAGCTCGTTAGAAAGCTCGTGACGAGTACTACGTGACCTCAACTGTTTTTTTTCATAAAGGATACGTCTATTTTTGGATAAGCTATTTTGAGGTTCACCTAGTTTGGAACTAGGAAGCCAGGGGGCACACATTGAAAATTTGGGCAAAAAGGGAAGGGACTAAAAAGGTGTGCATACTCAAGTGTTTGATCATCTTGTGAATTGGTCTAATATTGGAATTTTCCAGGTCTAGCAAAGGCAATCAAGGGCAAGCAAGCAAGGCAGTGAAGACAGCAGAGCTTGGGAAGCACGGCTTCTTGGGCAACAGGGCATCAGAACTACCAGAAAAGCCGACTCGAGGTTGGAAGATTACTCAACCCCCTCAGTCAATTCTTAGCTTAGGCTAAACGGTAGTTGTGAATTAAAGACGATAGGAACGCCTCAAGTTCAAGATACCTAATTCTTTCAAGTCTAAGACTTAAAGTAAAGGTGTGTGACGAAAACCTAAAGGAAAGAACATAAGTCTGACGGAACGAGAACTCAAAATCATAACGAAAGTCGAATTCCTGACGCATATATTAAGACAAGAATCCAGAGAAAATTAAAAAGAATCAAGAGAATAATAACAAAGGACCATTGACGATCTAAGTGTGTAATTGAGTGAGCAAGGAAGGAAATTAATGAACCTTAGATCGGGCAAACATATAGGTAAGTCGGACAGAAGAAGCCTTAGATCATCAGAGGCTAGTGTGAGAACTACCGCTCGATCTTGGGCTCAGCAGTTGAATAGTAGTTATCCTTACGAGTTGAGCTCAGAATCAAGTGAATCAGAAATGGCATTTAGCGCAGACAGACCAGAAGGAGGGTCTCATGTAGCATACCTAGAAAAACCCGAAGGACCCTATAGAACGCAATTAGAGTTTCTCCGAACCAACCGATTAGGTGCTCGCATCTATGAGGATGGTTTGCAAAGGCAAGTGGTGCAGCTGCACAACCCTGATCAACCCATTGGATTGGAAAGACCAGTGGTGAAATTTGAGAGAGACGCTTACATAGACAAAGAAGGAACCATGTACGTTCTAAGTACGCAGCCAAACGATACTAATGAGTTTGGCACAATTCAATTAGAGACGGAAGCGAAATTTCAAGGAAAAGAACCGTTAGAAGAACCTAGAACACCTAGAGGGAAATCCGTATTAACAAGAGTACTCATCCCAGAATGGATCCCTCAAGATAACAGGAGCACCGAGTTGTATGTAAATAAAGAGACGAATGAAGCCTTTTGGAGGTACAAAAAGGAACACCCTGGTGAGATAGGCATCATTACAATTTATGAATTCAAGGACCCAGATACACCTGGAAAGGTTGTATACCTGGATGAGACTTCAGAAAGAGTCTTTGTGGTGCCTGAACGCGCTAAAAACACATACACATGGAGAGGTGAATTGATATTCCCTCCATCCAGAACGAACATAAATACAAGCCAACAAGGGGCAGGAACCTCCTCAGCCCATGGAAATCAAAGAGAAGGAAATAACGAGAGACCGGAAGTAAGCTTTAATCACCCCATAGGGAGAGATAGAACAACCTCGAACACTAATAGAATGGATAGACAAAGAGATCATGGAATACCAGGTGGTAGAGATGATTTTCCTCTACCTAGACCACGTGAACACGCAAGAGTATTGAGACCCACGCAATTAGTGAAATCCATGAAGAATTACTTTGATGGGACAGGAGATCCCTATGACCATGTCGCAGAATTCAAGCAAGTACTAAGAGCAGAACAAGTTGAGGACATGTTCACGCAGTACAATGCATTTGGACTAACGTTAAAGAATACCGCTTTAACTTGGTTCCAACCATTGCAACAAAGGCAATTTAGAGACATCCATCACTTTTTAGAGTCATTCATCACTGAATTCTCTAAAAGTGGGATTAGACATGACACGTCTTCGTTGATTCATAGCTTTAAACAAACCCCTCAGGAAACAGTTAGACTGGCAGGACGTAGGTTCAGACAATATGTCGAACGATGTCCAATGCAAGAGCTACCCTCACAAGCCAAACAAGTATCACTGTTCCTAGATGGCTTGTTGAGCGCTAAACTACGCTCGTATGTGTATCTAAAAGAACTCAGAACGCTAGAGGAGTGTGTAAGAATATGTATAGACATTGAGGATAACCTAGGAGAGGAATTAGAGCTCTCAAAAGTCTATAAAGACTCAGATTGTTCTTCTCTAGCATCCACAAAATTGTCTAATTCGATAGAGGACCTAGCAGAAAAAGTGGCCCAAAAACTAGGGGTTGCTAGTAAACAGGTACCCAAGCTACCAACTAATGTACGTTGTTACACTTGTGGTGGAAATCATTTGGCAAATGTGTGCCCTAATGCACCACAACCACAAGTCAACCCTAGTGGCCAATATTGTACAATTGAGAGAAGATACACGAATCATACGGCTCAGGACTGCCCATACAACAAACAAACCGTGAGACAGAACTACCCGCAAACATACCAGCAGCCAGGTAGGTATCAAGGCCAATACAATGCTCAGCCTTATTACTATAGGCCTCCTCAGAACTACCCATACCCGGCTCAACAGAGACCTCAACCCGTCTTAGCTCAGCAGCCACCCCCACCAGCGAATGTCATCTCAGTCAATTACGCTGCTGCAGAAGAGAACCTAAGTAGGGCCTTAGTGCCTTCTTCACCCTTGATCACCAAAAGTGACCCGAACTCAAACAGTTTTGACTCTACTCATGTAACTAGTCCACCCGCTTATTACACGGAGTCACCAGAACATGTGGAGACATATCATTATGATAGTCCACCAATGGAACCTAGTTGGGAGCCAGACTATACTAATGTGATGTACGCAAACCCAAACCCACGGCCCCAACTGAGACAACAGAGACCACAGGGCCCTAGAGGACCATGCTTTAGGTGCCAGGGAGATCACTTCATTAAAGATTGTCCACATCCCCCAATAGCAAGGCAATCACAGTACTATAGCATACAAGGCTCTTGTGTCGATTGTGGCAAAGAGCACATAATCAAAGATTGTCCTAAGAACCCAGTTAACGCTTCGAATGTGACACCGATCAACGTGATAGGTATTGTAAACAACGCAGATGGATCCAACCCTACATACGTGCCTATCCAAGTGATAACCAGAGCCCAGGCGCTCTTACAAAACCAACAGCTTAATCAAGAGAAAGTAGCAGGAACTAGTGAAGTTGCAGAATCGAGTAGTAAAAAAACGAAATCTTGGAAAGATTCTAGAGAAAGAATAAAGAGAAAATGGAGTAAAAAGATAAGTGAGTTGGAAGGAAGTCTAAGAGAATCTAGAGCCAAAATACAAGAATTGGCTTCACAAGAATTAAACCAAGAAATCCCAGCTCAAAAATCAGGATCAGTTTTAGCGGAACCCATACCAGAAGACTTAGACATGATGTTTCGTGCATATCAGGCTAGAATAAAAGAGGGACCTCAAGTAACGGAAATGAGTAAAAACTACCCTCGAGCTGATCTAGAAATAGAAAGAACTAAACTATGCATGAAGATGGTAGAATTAGCACAAGCTCTGTTTGAAGCCTCTAGATATCTTAATTGGAATAACATGGCAAAACCTGAACTACACTTTCAAGGACTAATGGAGAGGCTGGAACACTTGATAGAAAGCAAAGAGAAAAAGGATCAGCATAGGAACCCTATTGTCCCAGAGACACAGGAAAGGAATGCACCATCCCTGTCTCAAGTACCTAATACAGAAAGTCAAGATAACCTATCTTCCATACATAGGTACTCTCATGAATTTTTAAGAGAAATACAAGAAGAGAAATGGAGAAAAGAACAAGGAACTCATCCTCCTATTCAAGAAATAAACGACTTGCAGGAACAATTTCCCCAAGACATCCCCTCTATATATGATGATGTAGAGGTGGAACGACTGAGTGAACCCACAGGATTTGAATCTAATTCTCTACGAGAATTACCTCAGTTCACAGGACCTTGGGAAGCTAAGTCTATTAGTATGAGAGCACCCACGATAATAGTGAGGAATGAAGAATCAGTGATCCCTAGGAACACGGAAGTGATCAAGAACACGAAAGTACAATGTAATCTCACTTTGGAGGAATTGTTAAAGGTAAAACCAGAATTGTGGAAGCACGTAGCAAATCAATTCCCTGAGCTAGCTACCACACCCTCTCAGATAGGATCACATAAGAAGGTACCAGAGATACCCGTGGAAAAGATTGGAGACGTAAGCGAAGGAGAGGAAGGTAACACATATCTTCCAATAACCCATCAAGGCTACACCACGAAAGCCATCTTAGATTCAGGAGCCGGAGTAGCCATCGCTACCACCGCTTTGTGGAAACGTTGGGGTAAGCCAGCACTCAGACCCACTAGGATGAAACTACAAATGGCTGATGGACACATAGAAAAACCGTTAGGCTTACTAGAAGGCATATCTCTCACCACTTGTGGTGTAGAATTTGAGCATACTTTCGCCATTTGTGACTTTGCGAAAAATCGTGCTTATGAGATGATATTGGGACGACCATTCATGCGTCAGTTGCAAATTGTACAAGATTGGGGAACTAATTCTTTGTACTTGCAACATTTAGGAGTGACTACCAAAGTCAACCTTAAAGACTATTCACACAGAGATGTACCCCCAATACAATGGAATACCATCCATAAAACACCAGGAGAGACAGAATCCGTGCACTCATTGGAATCAGATCCTTCTTGGTTGCATGAGGATACCCATTTATGGATGTGTAAAGTAGCCAAACAAGAGGAAGAGCGGTTAGAAGCCAGGACCTTAGGTGCGGAACAACATCCATGAACCCTTCAAGATCCAACCTACGCACCTGTAGTATTCCCAGACGAAGAGTTTGAACCCCATGGTTGGGCGGAAATCCTAGCAACCATGGATGTAGCCATCAATGAAGAACAATGGACACCCCACTGTGACGAGGATGGCTATGACATTTCAGTTTTCACGATAGAGCCAATCATGGGCAATGCAATTTTAGAAGAGTGTGAACCAGACACTGATGCATTTGAGGATGCAAGCGATTTTGATTTAGAATCAATTATCATGGACCCACCCTTTGCATCAGAGGAAGAATATTTCTACGAAGTAGAGACTCACACTCAGAGACACGAGGAAATTACGAATGAAGTGAGATTAGCCACGGAAGTGACTACCAAGAGTGAAGGCAAGAAAAGAAAGAAGAAAGAAACCATGTCAGAAAAAGAAGAATCTTTGTTTGAAGTACCCGAGAATTTCAAGAAATATGAAATTGAAGATAGAAGAATCATGGTTCGAATGCCCAATAGAAAAGCGAATGACGGACAAGTATATGATAACCGAGAGAAAACCAAGAAAGTAATAGTTGCCATAGAAGGAGAAGAAGAAAAATGCACATACATAGGGCATGATTTGACGACTGAAGAAGAAGAAGAGTTAGTTGCCCTATTGCGCGAATATAGAGATGTTTTTGCTTGGAGTTATAAAGATTTGAAAGGAGTAGATCCAGATATATGTTCTCATAGAATCCCTATGACTCCAGATGCGAAACCGACAAAACAGAAACCGTACACGTATAATGATAACTACGCTGCGAAGATTAAAGAGGAGATAGATCGCTTGATAGAAGCAGGATTCATTTACGAAATTGAGCACACCGAATGGGTATCCCCCATTGTGGTTGTGCCCAAGAAGAATGGAAAATTGCGTGTGTGTATTAACCTTAAAAAAGTTAATGCCGCCACGATTAGAGATAGCTATCCTCTTCCTATCACGGAACACCTATTGGAAAGAGTTGCGGGCAAGGAAGTTTACAGCTTTCTTGATGGATTCTCAGGCTATAACCAAGTAGCCATTGCTCCAGAGGACCAACACAAGACGGCTTTTGCCACAGAATGGGGCATATTTGCATTTCGTGTGATGCCATTTGGCTTAACAAATGCACCCGCTACTTTCCAGCGACTCATGTGTCATGTTTTTAAGGAATTCTTACGCAAGAGCTTGGAAGTTTATGTCGATGACTTATGTGCTCATTCAAATGTAAGACAGACACATATTCCAGAGTTAAGACAAATATTTGACAAATGTCGAGAATATCAGGTTTGTTTGAACCCAAAAAAATGCGTTTTCATGGTCAGACAAGGCAAAATTCTAGGACACATTGTGTCAAAAAATGGAATCTCTACGGATGAGGAAAAAGTGAAGGTAATTGCAGATTTACCTAGACCAACTAATGTGAAAGAGGTACAGGCATTTATGGGCCATTGTGGTTATTATAGGAGATTCATACACATGTATGCAATCATAGCCAAGCCTTTGTACTCTCTTTTAACCAACTTTGAATGGACAGATGAATGTGAAAATTCATTCAATGAACTCAAACGACGCTTGTGCTCAGCACCTATATTGACTACCCCAGATTGGAGTAAGCCATTCCATGTACATGTGGATGCATCCAATTATGCCATAGGATGCGTGTTAGCACAACCCACGAAGGAAGGTAACATAGATCTCCCCATAGCTTACGCTAGCAGACAACTGAACGCAGCAGAAAGAAATTACACCACGACGGAACGAGAAGGATTAGGGATGATCTACGCTGTAAAGAAGTTTAGGCACTACTTGTTGGCTAACAAATTCAAGTTCTTTACAGATCATCAAGCCCTATTATACTTAGTCAACAAACCATGTAACACAGGACGATTGATACGTTGGTTTCTATTACTCATGGAGTATGATTTTGAAGTGGTAGTCAGGAAAGGAAAGACACACCTTAGAGCCGACCACCTTTCAAGATTAACCTCAGGAGAGGCTCCTCAAGGAATAGTCGATGAATTACCAGATGCATACTTGTTTAACCTTGAGATAGCACCAGAATGGGCAAAGCCGATAGTCCCTATTCTGACATACGGACCCAAGAATCCTCGGATAAAGATCAGAGAAGGAGAGATTACCAAGTCTCAGAGATACCAAATAATGGCAGGAAGCATATATAAACAGGATAATCAAAAGATTCTTGCTTGTTGTGTAGATGAATCTGAACATGCGAATTGGTTGCAATTAGCACACATAGGTGCACTAAAGCAACACCATTCAAAACATCGAACATTACAGACTCTGCAGAGATTAGGAGTATATTGGCCTACGATGGAAGCAGATGTCTACAAGTTGTGTAAAGAATGTCAGGTGTGTTGTGAAAGACCACCAGTAGAGCATGCGACATTATACCACGTGTCTCTCACACCAGACTGGAGTGAACCTTTAGTGACATACTTGAGGACGAACACATTCCCTCAAGGAATGACCTTAGCTCGACAACGCAGTCTAGAGCAGGAAGCTCAAGACTATTCACTTATTGGCAATAACTTATACAAAAGAGGATGAGATGGATATCTAAGACAATGTGTTCATGAGAGCGATTATCTTAGCATACTAGAGACTGCACACCAAGGTGTTGCAGGAGGTCATTTTGGACCAGATAGGATAATCAAAGCCATTCTCTTTGCAGGATTATGGTGGCCCACTCTTCACATGGATGCACATACCTATGTAAAGAGATGTGATGTGTGCCAAAGAACTCAGTTTCCTACTCGCAGAGATGAAATGCCATTGAAACCCATGATGGGCGGACGTGCATTTTCTAAGTGGGGTATAGACTTTGTAGGACCCATCAACCCCCCTGCAAAAGGTACACATGCGGAATACATTATTGTTGCCACAGATTATCTAACCAAATGGGTAGAGGCAAAAGCCACCAAAAAGAATGATGCACACACGACTGCAAAATTCTTATTTGAAAATGTCTTTACAAGATATGGATTGCCTATAGAGTTAGTGAGCGATCGAGGCACTCACTTTCTAAACCAAGTCATTGAATATTTGTTACAGGATTTTATGGTGATTCACAAGAAATCTGCCCCATATCATCCTCAAGCCAATGGTCAGGCTGAAAGCACTAACAAGATACTTTGTACCGTACTGACGAAACTCGTGAACAATAGACGTTCAGATTGGGACAAACAGTTACACCACGCTGTTTGGGCATATCGAGTGGCCTACAAGACCGTACTCAATGCAACTCCCTTTCAGATGGTTTTTGGTCAGAATGCAGTGCTTCCCTTGGACTTCTTGATACCGACCCTTAAGGTCGCACAAGGACATCAGTGGACCGGCCATGAATTATCAGCAAGAATAATGGACTTGGAATGATTAGGAGAAACCAGGCTCAAAGCAGCAGCAGGAATATACGCAGCAAAGAAGCGACAGAAAGCATATTTTGATGCACATGTGAAAGATAAAGGCCTAAAAGAAGGAGATTTAGTTCTAGTGTATACGTTGAAACAGCACGCACGGAAGTTAGAAAAGCGAGGTTATGGACCTATGATCATTAACAGACTTTCGACTAGTGGAGCAGTACAGTTAGCCACATTAGAAGGAGATATAATGCCTAATTACATTAGTGGCTGTAGAGTCAAGCTATATCAAGAACCTCTTACTGAGGATATGCTTAGACGACTCACGTTGGCAAAGAAGCATAAGGAGGAAGAAAATAGAATACGAGCAGAAGCTCAGGCAGAAGCCATAGAACTCATTAAGCGCATGAAGCTAAGAAGACAAGGACTAGGGAGAGAACATTATAACCATCTGGAAACTTCACCCAGATATCCCATGGCCATGTGTCAAGTAAAGTCAACCACTCATCCTAGCATAGTGGACAGGAGACCATTCATTACAGTTAGGCTAGAGCACGGCAACCCTTGCCAAAAACTCAGGGCGTTAATTGACTCTGGTGCTGCGACAAGTGCGATTAGATGGTCCCACTATAAGGATTCAGGAATAGAAATGCGGCCAATTGAGGCATACCTCATAGGCCTAGGAGGTATGGAAACCCCTTGCATGGGTGAGGTGGACCTTCCTATCCTCATAAAGGATGTGACCATGACGGCGAAGCTACTAGTGTGCCATGATGACGACCTGATAGAACCCCTAATCCTTGGCCAAGATTGGCTATACGATCACTCAGTGGACCTAAATCTTAGACAAGGCTCCTTACAGATTGGAACCTTAGAGCCGAAGCGAGTGATACCGCTTGACTTCCCTAACGGCATTCCGCTTGACGGTTGTGACCCTAGACCCTATGAAATCCATGCGACGGAAGACCGGAAGATCTCTAAGCAGACCAGTCACGCTACGTCTACACCAACCCACTCGGGCTTGGCTATGGACAAATGTCAATCAGAAGGACGACAGGAGATCTTCCCTGGGACTTCCTGCAAACTAGAAGAGACAGTTACCCACCCACAAGGGCAGATGGACACAATCAGCGGGCAGCTGGGCACAATTTGCGGTCAGGTGGGTTGCATCAGCGGACAAATGAGCACGACACCCTGCGGTGCTCATCCTTCCAAACTTGTTGCGGACTGGCCTAGATTAAAGTTAAATAAGGCATCACTTCCTAATGGGCAGGTCACGCAAGTGTTGGATCTCCCTTCTTTTCCAAAGCAGAGTGTCCATCCGACCTCTCAGCCCCAGCAACAACAGAGTCAACCACGACAAAGAAACCCAGACCGACTGCAGTATCGGAGGAAACAACACGGAAAGCAGTTTAGGCCACCGAAAGGAAGCGGCACCAGACAAATATGGGTGCCAAAAGGACAAAAAGCACCGAAGAACTCCAACCAGGCAGAGATCGACAAGAAAAAGGCAAGGCAGAAACAGAATCAGTATCCACCATCCCCTCGACAGTCTCCTACAGGTCCGAGCATTCGACAGATTTGGATCGCCAAGAAGTATCTTATCAATCGACCCACACCCACGCAGATTTGGGTACCCAAACCATGTATCGTAGCTCAACCCATAAGCCATGTAATATATAACCCCCATAACTCATTTCATCCCTCGATACCACCACACCCGACACCACCCTTTGAACCTCAGCAGAAACCCTCCACCCACTCCAAGATCCTTAGGAAATGGATACCGAAACGTGTCCAACCGTCTCCCCCTAACCCCATGTCTGATAAAACTACCCCCCCGACTAACATACAACCTTGTACTAAATCACTAACCTTTAAACCTTGTATAAATTCACCCACCATCATCACACATCACTCGTAATCTCATCAAGAAATGTATGCATGATCTGAAACGTATAGGTGTCTAGAGACCTGCACTAGGGCTGCAAAAAGCATTGCATGCATCACATCACGTCACTAGGCTACACGGGTTACGCATCAGTTATGGAAAGGGATTGCGGTCTCACTTTAATGGGATCATAATTAATTTCCATGCTAATGTGTTAATCTTTTGTAGCAGATCTTTCTCACTAGCGCACCAATCACCATGCAAACCGACGAAGGAACATCTGGAGCAGGCCCCAGTGTAGCGGCAGTACCACTCAACGTGCTACGAGCAGAATCCCACCCGACTGCTCCACCGCCGGAATTTCAGGGATTTCCAGGGCCCATGCCTATCGACAACCCACCCATGGGCTACACCGAAAAGATACACAGGAACTCTCATTGGTTTCAGGGCCTTGCAGGACCCCTTGCGGACGCGGACTTTATTTTTGAATCCTCTCTGACATTTGATGACCGCACGTGGGGAAAATACCAGTTTTTCTCCAGAGAGTTCGAAGCCCTACAGAGCACCCAGGATTTAACTCACGTTTGGGCCAGAGCAGGCTTCACAGAGTATTTCAGTGATCCTCTGCCCAAACCGGATTTTTACAGGTGCTATTACTTAATCACTACCTTACTGGCATCAGAGAATAAGGACATCCCAGGAACCTTCATATTGCCCTCTTTAGTGGATGATCCACCTTACAAGAGATTTTATCTCTCTAAGGACTTAATCAGAGCAGCCATCAAAATTCATGGCACCCACACACCCACAGATCAAGAGAGATTAATTCCAGAACCGATGAAACGTGGGGACGTCACAAAGTGGGAGGAGATTTCGGCCATTACACCTGAGCTGTCAAAGCCACTGAGGATATGCATGCAACATTTCGCATTCCCAGCTCAGGACAGATTTACCATGCCCCATAAACGAATCTGGTTCGGATTATATTTGGCATGCACGGGACCTCAAACTGTTGATCTGGCAAGCTGGATCATAGACCAAATGTATTTGGCACAGCACAGATGGGAGCGCAAGAAAGTACTTAACGGATGTTGTGCACTCACTAGAATTGTGTATATGTGTTTGGCTTATGACTTGCCCATCGAGCGTGCATTAACAGGAGAAGAACTGAAGGCATTCAAAGGAACGATGAAGAAAGCCAGAAAGCCCAGTAGAACACGGGCAGGCAAGCGCATGCGAGGCACCATTCCTTGCCTTCAAGTGCCAGAGTCGCCATCACCACAACCCTCTCCAGAGCGACCACAGACAGAAGCAGCTCCCACAGTACAACCTATTCGCATAAGGTTGTCCAGACCAGTGGTTACGGAGGGCACCACTAGTACCGCTGCACCTCAGGCAGCTGCCACCACAGAACCCACCACCACAACATCAGAAGCTCCCACCACTATTGGTGCGGAAGCGTTTTCTTTCCCGATACCACATATGGAGGCCGACCCAATAAACACGACCTTTGATTTTGAGATGCCTGATGCATTCTCAAACGAATTCCAGTATTCAGAAGCACAACTGTTCTCCCAGGAATATGAACGCCCCAGCTACCCTACCACACCACGAGATCTGCCACAGGGACAAGCTGTGTCGAGCTCTGAAGAAGAGAGAACCGAAACCGACGACGAGGAAGGCGGCGATGAAGCCAGCCAGGGCTCACATGACGGACAGACAGATGGCCAAGGCCAACAAACTGACGCACACGGTGACACCAGCACATATGAAGATGAGACTTTCGAAGCCGCAGCGTACACGCTGGCCATAAAGAAATTATATCGAACGATGGAGAAAGTCTGGGCACGGAAGAAGTTAACTGAAGAGGAGAGCCAGGCATTAATTGAACAGGAACTCATCTCCGGAGGATTCGAAGACGCATACATCAGAGGGTTCAGAGAATTAGTCAAATCAGTAGGCTCCCATGAAGCACTCAGGTTTTTACAAAGAAAGCAACTACCACAGTTTGACCCCCGCCGAGTGCGACTACTTTCAAAACCCGGAGAATATATTCGCGTACCAACAGGAGCTCAGTCTTCAGCACAAGCCAGGGAGGCACGCCTCGTCCCAGAAAGTTCATTGACCGCAGAAACCATCCTTGTAGATTCCCCTCCACGTACTACCGTTGTACATACCACCACTATCCTCGAAATAACATCCACACCTTCTACTCCTCTATCACCTCATGTATCACCGACCCATCCTGTATCCCCCGCACACCCACCTGCTCCTCCCACATCCACACCAGTCCAAGGCAACATAGCCATACCCTTTGCCCTGCCCATTCATACCACCTTGCCCACACCCAACCCTCCGCATCCATATGTTAACCCCTTCACCCCTTCATCCTTCCCAGCGTTTCCCCCACCTCTAAGAACCCCATTCCCCTTTCTAACCCCACTAACCTTCTCACCAGTCTCACCTCCCCAACCTACCATAACCCCTATTTCCCCGTGTCACCAAGCCACTCCAACCATCCCCCCTGTAAACTACTCTACATTTGTAAATCCCGTATTCACACCTACACAACCACCCACAATCACACCACTTTTCACAGTCACAACACTAAACACGTCCAATGGCATGGACATATCACCATCCACCTCACCACCACCCACTCCACTCACAGCACCCTCATATTTAGGCACGTCACAATTTTCCACAATCACCACTGCATCCACTGTCCCAACCCCATTTCCCATTCCCACTGCATCTACTCCCACTGCATCCTCATTTAGCACTTCACTACTACTATCGCCCACCATAGACACCGCATTTCAACACATGTTCACATGCATGACGCAAGTCCGCGATGAGTTTGCATCACTCGGCACCAACTATCAACAGCTGCAGAAAACGACGAATGAATTACAAACGCAGCTTAATTTGTTATCAATTGAGAACGCCTCACTGAACAGCCGATACCAAGATTTACGAGAGGCCTATCACAAATTAGAACTAGAAAGTGAGGAGAAAACAAAAGAGGCCACCGCGGATTTGGACAACCTACTTCGAGCCCAGACCGTCCGCAATGCAACGCTCACTAGAAATATGGGCTTACTAAGAAGACACTTAGCCGCAGCCCAGGAGGAGAATGTGAGACTCCAAGCGCAGAATAGAGAAAACTTGGAGGCGGCTTTAGATCACCCAGAACAGCCACTAAGTCCGAGCAGATTCAAGGCAATCCCATCCGAGTCGATGCGGATGTTGCTAGACGACCATGTTAGATTGCTCGAGGACTATGATCGTATGAACGAAGCGCACCAAAAGTTAAAGGAAGATCACAAGCTGCTACAGCTCAGAGAACCGACAACACAACAAGTACACGCAGCAGCAGAATTACCAGCACCTGCGGACCCTGCCCCTGAAATTTTAGAGGAACTCAACGCACTCCGGGCCCAGGTAACAAACCTTGAATCTAGAATTGCAGTCTATGAAGCACCACCAAGGCCAGACTCCCCACCTGAGCTACCAGCTGAGGAAGAAACCGTCACTATCCCGGTGGAGGAGACATTTGAAGAGGCATATGAACCGATACCCATCCCAGGCGGACGTGTCACGGCCGAAGGCCAGATGACCTATGAATTACCTACCCCCGCGTGGATGAAGACAGTTGAAGAACTCGGAACGACACACTCGGCCAGAGTAGAGGCACAGCTACATGCCATGGCCATAATTGAAGAGAAAATTTTACAGTCACCATTCTTTGCTCAATTGGCCCCGCGACGATACATATCTGGGCATGAGCTCCAATATAAACCGTACTTCATGTTAATGGCCGAATACCAGTTAGCCATAGAGAAAGAAACAGGTATGAAACCAACGCATGCCACTCAATTCGAGCCAGAGGACTTGCCACCAAGGGCGCAGAGAGGTGAAATCCTTCAACCAGACTGGCGCAAAGATTTATTGCAAAATTATCCAGAGATGATGAGCACGTGGGTAAAAGCGCCGCTGCACTTAAAATTTAATCCGTGCTGGGGACCAGTACCACGACGCCGCTCTTGGACTGCCTTCGCTATTAAGCTACAGAACAATAAGCAGTGCCAAGACTGGCTGAACTATCCCTATTTCAAGCCACCAATCGAGTTACCCACAGTAGGCTACATGATGGCGACGATCCGCCACTGGCTCCCTCGATTAAAACATATGGATGATATTGCCGCGCACATGACTGTCAAAATCTTTGACATGATGCAAATGGTCTTTAAAGTCTTCCGACGCGTCAAGGCTCCCCATGTAAACACCCCGGGCTTTGAGCATGGCAACTTTGATTTAGTCTATGATATGAGCACAACGCCATCGCTACGGGTGTGTTACGCCTGGCACTGCAGGATCAAATACCTACCGGCCTGCTACAAGCAGACATTCGAAGAAATGTTCACCACCGGCTTTTGGGAGTACCATTCAGAGGTATTTATAAGCAGACCCACACACTTATTGCAATTATTCGCCTGTGAACGAATGGTGTACTCCACACATTATCAGCTCCCACCACCAGACGAGCCGCAACCTATCGACTGGGAGAAACTCGAGGTTGATCTAGCCCGAGGCATTCGTATATCAGAGCACACCCTCGCTCAAGACCTCCTACAGAACTACATCCGGCAGACCTCACAACAAGGTTCTGTCATGGACGACAGAAGCGAGAGGGAGGGGGGTGTTGGAAGCAGCCAGAGGCACAGACGCCACGGAAGCATGTAAAGAAGGAGCAGGGAGCCAGGCGGATCAATTTTTCAAACAAATATATTTCTTATTAATTCTCCAAACATTCAACAGTGATTGTTATCACTAATTGTAACATATGTATCATAGAAAACCCCATTTTGTAATCCATAGCTCCATTTTGTGCAAGCCGAGGAGTCCTCGAGCTTGAGGAGCTTAGGTAGAATGCGCGTACCAATTTTCGTTATTTTTAGACACCGTTTACCCTTCCAAATAGCATCTAGGACCTATTTTTTAACTAGGCCGGTCACTAGATGTGAAACCGGTCAAAACTAGTCTAGAAACTATAAAAAGAGCTAGAGAGCTCATTTTTGAGGTTGGTTCATTTTGGTTAGTGTGAGCTTAGAGCTAGTTTGAGCTTGTAAGAGTATTCTTGAGCAATAGAACTAATTTCCCACCTTCCATTGTGTCTTGCTTGTCTCTTCATTGTGTGTGTGTATGTGTGTGTGCATCTTTGTGCTTCTCACCTTCACTCTCACATCATCTCACGTTCACGATCTTCATATCACTCCTACCTCTCCCACGGATTGACATTAAGGAGGTGAAGCTTCTTAACGTGGTTCTCACCATTGTGCTAGAGCAACAGTGAGCTTTCGGCTCAGCCTCTTTCTCTAGAACTGCTTTAGAGTTGGTGCTTGCATGATTCACATCCATGGGAGATGGCTCTGCCATGAATCTAATTGGAACAATAGGCACGTGATTTTTAGTCTCTCCTTGTAGTTGTTTCTCTGCTTTGGGATGGACTCGAGCCTTTAAACCTTCTAGGTTTCCTTCTTAAATTCTTAACTTTCTAGCATCATTTATTTGTATAGTGAATTCTTTGTTTGGACTTGGCATCCATAGGACTTCTTCATCAGCCTCATCGTCTTCATGTTCTAGTTCTTGTGGCTTACTAGCCACTTCGTATTGATCAACCATCTAATCAAGTTCATCCCATTGACCGTCATCATTTATGTTGAAACTCAAATCATCATTTAATGTTTATTGACCATCATTATTTTGTGATCCAAAAATTGAGCTTGAATTTTCTAGCCCAACTTCTTATAGTGACTCATCCTTGATAATCTTTTACCTCCTTGTTTTGTGGCTTTTGGCTCACTCATTTGTCGATAATGGTGACTTGGACATTAAGATTTACCTATCCCTCTATGTATGTATCACTACAAGGAACACGGGCGCATAGCAATGGTTAATGTGACTCAATTTCATTGCCATATAATTGCATAAAGCATCACAACGAGCATCGAGCGCACAATGTCACTTAAATGATGAAAACTCTAACATTCTTATCGACGTGTGGAGCGACGGGCATTGTGACAGTTACATTGACCTCTTTTAACTATGCCTCTTTAATTAGTGATGGTTGAGCTAGAGTCGATGTGGGAATTGTATGGACTCTTTTTGCCAAAGGTGTAGTTGCCACTTCTTCAAGATATGTAATTCAGTTGGATCCTCCTCATCAGTGGAAGCAATGATCCTCTTTTTCTTAGGGATAATTGCTACTATTACGTATTTTTTCATTTCCAAAGTTGAGGGCCTTTCCCTTAAATACTCTTTCATGTTCAAAGCATGGTGGATTAATATGGTCAATGCACTACTCCCATTTAAGAGCTTCTTGATTCCCCATTGCTTATTTGCTTTGATAGCCTTTCTTGTACATACGGGGTCAAATTTATTTTTTACCGATTTGCTTCACTGCATGAGATAGTAATTGAACCACCACCTTTTGTCGATTTGTGTATCTATGCATATTTGGAAAGAAAAAATATTGATGGGTGAGACACACTTCTCCTCTATATCTCCTCTGTTGATATCCACAAAATTACATGTTTTGGCCTCATGGCTCTCATCATTCATATCTACAATTCCATCCTTCACCCATCTGAATACTTCTTTAAATAATTCATGTGTAAATCCAATTGTTCTTCGATTGCCTTATAAGTCCATGACTCTTGCTTCTAGTAGTGATGGCCTATCTATTGTAGAATGTAAGGTATTCATCACTTGGGTGCACCTTTCAAAATCTTTCTTGTAAATAGGAAGCTTCATGTAAGCTTTGATTCTAGCTTTAGTCCATTTACCCAAGGTCCTAGGCATCTCATGTAGGAATCCGAAGTCATGACTCATCACTAGTAATTCATGTTCATGATCCATAATGCATATTGTGATAAAAAAGAGGTGATCGCAGGCTGATCATCCCTCAACAAGTGACCACGAGCTTTTATTGTACATTCCAAAGGAAGTTCATTGACTTCCATTGGTTGTGTTGCCTCAAAATCTTCAAAAGCAATCTACACTTAAACCCAATATTTTATTAACATGAGAGAGTGTGAAAACTTTTATGTTTCATAGTGCACATGCATCCAATATTTGTCCTTTAAGTGAGTTCCCCTCTCACAAAAGGTGAGCTAATCATGATATCTAAATATACATATTTGTTTATTTTTTATTTGCTAAAAAGAAACATAAAATGGTTCACCTTAGCTGAAGCAAAAGGTTAGTTGTAGTTAGTAGAGTAGTACAAGTGAATTCATATTTCCTTGAAGTGCTTCCCTCATTTGAATAGCTATTTTCCCAAAATCACCTAATCTTTACTTTGTTCTTTCAAGGCTCTTTTTCTTGTTAGGCTCGCTCCTTTTGCAAATGTTTGTGATTTCA
This sequence comes from Ceratopteris richardii, assembly GCA_020310875.1. NCBI lineage: Eukaryota > Viridiplantae > Streptophyta > Polypodiopsida > Polypodiales > Pteridaceae > Ceratopteris > Ceratopteris richardii. The sequence goes on along the minus strand of CM035420.1, from coordinate 171,558,634 downwards.
AAAAGTCTACTAGTGGCTTACTCCACTCATGTGCTATCGTAGCATAGGATATGGATGAATTTTTTTTGGTGCAAACCCTTGACACATGTGACTATTCATTACATATTTGTGCACATCCTTTTGAATGTTGGCCAATACACTCCTAATCTTTTCAATTCTTGTGTTGTTCCACTTACAACTTTATGCATCTTCCATTTATTCTCATGAGCTTGTTTAATTATATTGCTTTGTTCTTCATCTTCAACACATCCTAGAAGTATTCCATTAGAGTCATTGAAATGTAAGTTGTGTGCCATGATGTGGAGGTTTCTTGTTTTCCAAAGTTCTTAGTCTCTAACTGAATTGATCCTATGACTCGGTCCATGGGTGAGTATAGTCAACAATTTTCCAGCCAATCTATGACATACCTCTAGGTTAAATAGGTAAGTGTCTAGTAGCTCTATTCTACTCTTGTTGATGGTTCTCTATGAGTCATCCTGGACAAGTGATCAGCCCTAATGTGTGTGTTGCCCTTCTTCACCACTACCTCAAAATCAAACTCCATAATTAATAGAAACCATCTAACTAGCCTTCCATCATTAAAAGGTTTATAGTACAATAGAGCTTGGTGATCAATAAAGAACTTGAATTTGTTGGCTACTTGTTAATTTTTTAATGTCTTTACTGCATAGACCATCCCTAAGCCTTCTCACTAAGTCGTGGAGTAATTTTTCTCATCCTCGTTTAGTTGTCTACTTGCATAGGCTATTGGCTAATCTAGTTTTCCTTCATTTGTTGGTTATGCTAATATGCATCCAATGGGAAAATTAGATGCAAGAGGCATAGCTGGTGAGATACCCTTTCTCTTGGTTTATGGTAAGGAGGCATTTGCCCCTTTTGAATTTACCATTAGGAAAGAAATTGAAACCAAAATTATTTGAATTGAACCTCACGCTAGGAGTATCGTAGCATTGGAAGAATTCAAGGAAGTAGCTATGAGGAAATTGCAAGAAAACTAGGAAGAGTGCAAAAGGGTGCATGAAACCTATCTAAGGGCTAATGAAGTACATGAGGGGTCTTTGGTTTTGGTTCATAAGGTTCCACGACTATTTGCCAAACTAGCACCTAAGTGGACAAGACCTTACAAAGTGGACAAGAATTGCAGGGTGAGAAGACGCCCCTGGTCAACATCTCAAGGGTGAATACTTATTTGAATTAAATCCAACAAAAATAAAGTTACTCATTGTACATATCATATTTCAGTTCAATTCATTTTTTGTCGTTCATTTTGTTTGAACAATCAAATAAAGGAGAAGTTGCACTGGCATGGTGCAAATACTTGATGTGAGGGTCTATAGTGTTGATCTATTTTGGTAGTAATGTGTGTGAGGACTTTTAGGACTCTCATGGAACTTTTTTCCCTCTTTAGGAGGTTTTTTCCCATGCTTGTATATATGCCTATAACCCTAAGAGGTATGTACATTCACTTGGTAATACTCTCATTTTTGTGTCTTGTGCTCCAAGCTTCTTCTTCTTCTTCTTCCTAGTGTTGTTCATGTGCTTCCACATACCTCAAACTCTAAGATTTGGTATTAGAGCACGTCCCCACTTCATCTAGGGTGTCCTTGATACCCCTCGGGTCACAGTCTAAGAATCACACAAGAGTTGGTGAGCATACTAATGGTGATTAGGATTTGAAAACATCTTCACTCTATGGTGTTGAAATTTTGATCTAAGCTCATTTTGACCTTCGCACACACTATCGCAACACCTATGTAGATAATTTCTTCCTTTTGTGCCAAACATGTATACAGGTTTCAACAAGCGCCTCAAAGTCTACTCTAGGTTTAGTAAAGCTTGAGAGGGTAGTTTTGTTCAACTTTTTGAGATACAATCATTTTCTTGTATTAGGGTACTTTAGTCATTGGCCATGGTTGAAAGCACTGATGTATTCCGTATGTTGGATCCTGAGGATAATTTGGGTGGTACTAATTACCCATTATGGGCATATATGATGGGTCATGTATTGGTTGCAAAAGGATTGTGGAATATTGTGTAGGGTGTTGAAAAATGACCTACTACACCTACAAATATAGTTATTGAAGGTGATGCAGATGGCCTTGAAGATGATGATCTTTAGGTTCCTATTCGTGTTTTGGTTCTTCCTGCACCTATTGCAGAGCAACTTTCTTGGGATGTCAGAGATGCTAGGCACATGCATTGATAGCTTTTTCTATCAAATGTGCCATTGTCCCTCACATTCGCTCTTGCGAAACAGCAAAGGACATTTGGGATACACTTACCACTTTGTACAAGGAAAGAAATGAGGCTCTTGTTGCTTTACTGCGTTGAAGAGTGAGCATATGAATGAAGGATAGTTTTTTGACAAAGATCAAATATTTGAAGGAACTATTGATTTTTGTTGATGAAGCCTTGCTAGACAGTTCACTTGTGCAAACTGTTCGGAATGATCTTCTAGATTCAAATCAAAGTTTTGCTTCTACTCTTTGGTTGATGATGAAAGGAAATCCAAATGCCTTATCATTTGAGGAGTTATTCTCTCTTTTGTTTCAAGAAGATCAGTCTAGGCAGAATAGGTCCACCATGCATGTAGAAGATCAAGCTTTCTTATCTAGTCAAAAGGGCAAAGGTATGGAGCTCATCTAGTAGTAAGCAAAAACTTGCTAATTATGTACAATGCAACAAGGAAGACAAAGACAAGAAGAAAACAAAAAAGATTTTTTTTTTTGCAAATATTATAAAGCAAATGATCATGTCATAAAGAGTTGTCCAAAACTAGCTAAAAATAGGCAAACAAAAAAGAGGTTGGAATGGTTGTTGTAGAGAGCTCTACACCTAAAAAAAAGTCTACTAATCTTGTGCACAATGAAGAATGGGCATCTAATATTGTTTGCAGCCATGACCGATCTTCTCATGAAGAGTTTGTTTCTATAGTAGACTTAGATATTTGGTATTTTGATAGTGGGGCAACCAAACATATTACCCTGCAACGTAGTTTCTTTAGTTCACTTGAGCTTGCCCCTATAGGGAATATTGACACATGTGCTAACAAGTCCTCTTATCTTGTGATGGGAGTTGGTAAGATCATTCTGACTATTTTAGTGGTAGTTCTTTAACATTGTTAGATGCTTTGTTTCTACCATGTATCAAGAAAAATATATTATCAGTTTCAGCATTAGCCAAGACGAGCTTGGTTGTGAAATGCATTGATGACAACTGTAGAGTTCATGATCTGTTAAATGGTGATGTTATTATTGCTTCTAGAATTTTATGTCATGGGTTGTATAAGCTCATAGATTATGCAAAATCTGTGAATGATTCAACATGTGTAGTTCAAGATTCTTAGGCTATGTTAGATGCAAAGCTTTGGCATGCACACTTTCGTCATCTGAATTGTGCTAGTTTACTACACCTGCAAAAATCTAAAACTGTGTCCTCTTTGCCCAGACTTGAAGCATCTTGTAAACATGTTTGTGAAGGATATAATTTGAGAAAAATGTGGAATTCCTCCTTCCCAAAAGATGGTTTACTTTGATCTACTAAAAAATTGTAGCTTGTTCATACTGATGTCTATGGTCCTATCCAGACACCCTCTTTTGGGAACTACCTTTGCTTCATGAATTTTATTGATGATTTTTTCAAGGCATGCATGGGTGTATCCACTAAAAGCAAAGTGTGAAGTCTTTATGTGCTTCAAACAATTTTTGGTTTTAGCTAAAAATCTGTCAGCATGTAAAATGGGCACCCTCCATTCTGATCAAGGGGGGATACATGTCTTTTGATTTTAATGAATTTCTTGTTGAATGTGAAATAAAACATCAGTTTACAGTGCCGTATACACCTCAACATAATGGAGTTGTTGAAAGGAAGAATAGGCCTCTCATGGAGATGGCAAGGTGTATGGTCAAAAGTCAAGCTTTACCACATAGCTTTTGTCTTAAGGCTCTTATGTGTGTAGCATATGTACTTAACAGGTGTCACACCAAAGCATTGCAATCTACCACTCCATGTGAGGCTTGGCAGTTGCAAGCCATCTGTTGCTCATCTATGTACCTTTGCTTTTTCTGGCATATGCATTAGTGCCTAAACAACAACATAGAAAATTGGATGATAAAGCACTAAAATGTATTTTTGTTGGGTGCAGTTTTGAAAGCAAAGGCTATCATCTGTATCATCCATAGACTAAACACATGCTGATTACCTCTGATGTTATTTTTTTTGGAAGATGCAATTCAACCATTACTTTCATGTACTAAGGAGTCATCAATTAGCTCCAAAGACATGTATGACACTTTATTGCCTCTTTTTATAGGTGGACACTCAAGTGTTGGTGCAAACGAGGCAATTTCTCAACCTTTACAGGTTTCACATGATGATGCAGATCATTCCATTTCCTATGCAGATTTACAAATGCACTTGTTGATGAGAGGGCTACTATAGAGGAGGCAAACCTATGCCTAAATGGCTAGTGTAGAGTTTGAAAGATAGAAAATTCATCTCTATCATATGTCATACTCGTTTAGGCTCTCATAGTGTTTCCCTTGTATTAGATTGCTATGCTATGACTACCTCTAGTCTTTGAGATGAGAATGAGCCTATTTCTTTTGATGAAGCATAGAAGTTAGAAAATTGGATGGTAGCCATGCAATCAGAATTGGATGTTATTATGAAGAATGGTACTTGGCCTTTATGTGATTTGCCTCCAAACAAAAAGGCCATTGTCATTTAATGGGTATACAAGCTAAAATGTAAGGCTGATGGAATAGCTGATAGGTACGAGGCTAGGCTTCTTGCAAAAGTTTATGATGAGGAAAGAGGCATTGATTTTGATGATACCTTTGCACCCCCATGTGGAATGACTATTGTTCATAACATTTGTGCACGTTCAACTCATCATGGTTGGAATGTACATTAGTTAGACATTAAAACTACATTTTTGAATGGTGATTTACATGAAGAAGTGTATGTATTTCAGACCCGTGGGTTTCTACAAAAAGGGCATGAAAACAAAGTGTGCTGGTTGAAAAAGGCATTATATGGTTTGAAGGAAGCACCACGTACTTGGTATGAAAAGATAAATTCCTACTTGATTTCACATGGTTTTGAGAATATTCCAACTAAGAGCACCTTATATGTTAAGTGTGCAAATGATGTCCTTCTAATCATTGTTGTCTATGCTGATTACATACGGCTCATTGGTCCTAATGAGAAACATATTGCTGATTTTAAGGTTGATTTGCATGCCCCTTTTGAGATGTTAGATTTGAGGCATTAGCACCATTATTTGGGCATTCCCTTTATGTAGGTTGATGATGGAATAGCTTTGTGTCAAACAAAATATATTGACACATTATTGTATCATTTTGGCCTTGAATATTTCAAACCTGTTGGGAAAGATGGATGGACACTCCAAGTGATGAGTAGGTACACCAAATCCTGCTTAGTACCAGCCCTTTGTGACTTCAGAGTTGATATGTGGGCCCTCCTAGCTTTCCAAAGACACCATACAAGTGCCTATGTACTTTGGAAATGATGTATGAAAAGATTGAATCAAAACAAACTACTTCAAAATAGAAGAATCCAAGAAAACCTTCTATTTTGGATCATACACCTGCTGGTTGTAGTGCTCAATACAACCAGTACAGTAGGAACTGAAAAACTTCCTTTTAGAGATATCTAATTAGCTTAGTAAGCTAATGATTCCAAGTGGAATCACTTGAAATGATCCACTATACACAGAGAAATCAATTTAGCAAATTAATCATTACCCCTGATTTTTTAGGATCTCTGTAGAGTTTGACCAGTGAGTGCTTCGACGTAGTTTTCTCCAAATTGGCTGAATGGATTTGCTTCAAAATTTTTCAGCACGTAGATAACTTTGAGATAATTCCAATAAGCTATAGATATTTGAATTTGGTGAAGAATTGACTAAGATATGAGCAACACAAGTTGATAGTGAAGAATGACTATAACAAAGATGTCATAGATAAACAATGTAGATGTATGTATTAATGAACAATGTTGTACAATGTCATAGGCTTGATAATCATAGCCTTATGATGGTGAATAGTGTAGGCTAAAATGTAGGCCTTACTCACATACAATATGGAAATGAAAAAACTCGGGGAGAAGGACTTCTAACCGTGACTTTTTCAAGTCATCTTATATAAGTGTTACAATGAGATTTGAATTTGAATTCAAATTTTGGCTCTCTCTAAAAGTGATGCTTCATCCTAGCAGATATTCTCTCAATTTGGTAGTTACTTTGCTAAGTAACAAGTCCATGACTTTTGGGTAGGTGATTACAAATATTCTCTAGTAAAAGAGGAATGACTTTTACAATGGTAAATAGATAAATTTCCACTAGCAATGGTTCTCATGTAACTTCATGTCTATATGAACCTCAAGCCAAATGTGTGAGCTTGGAATTTGCACCAACAGCTCCCCCTCAAGCCAAAAATTTGGGCTTGGTCCTCATCTTCCATCTTCATGAATGTCCTGCAATCCAATCATTGATTTGAACCTGCAAAGTTTTGTACCATCTAATGCTTTAGTCAACAAATCTGCACATTGCATATTAGTTGATACATATAACAACTGAATATCCTTGCTCAATAGCTTCTCTCTCACATAATGATAGTGGACCTCTATGTGCTTGGTCCTAGCATGATAAATAGGATTAGCTGCAAGGTGTAATGAACTTGTATTATCTCCAAAAATCCTTCGAGATGTAGTGTATAATCCCAATTCTGTATACAACAATCTGATCCATATTGCCTCTTGAGTAGCATTGGCCAATCCTCTATATTCTACCTCTGTAGAAGATAAAGCAACAGTAGGTTGCTTCTTTGAAGACCATGATATTGGCTTATCACCTACAAATGATAAATATCCTGAGGTACTCCTCCTATCATCTTTGCATCCTGCCCAATCTACATCTGAATAAATCTTTATATCCAAGTCTGATGTATAAGGGAAATACAAGCCATGATGTTGGGTACCCTTAAGGTACTTCAAGATCCTTTTGCCAGCCTCTAAGTGAGGTGCCCTAGGCTTATGCATAAACTGACTTAGCACACTTACTCCATAAGCAATGTCAATCCTTGTCAAGGTAGCATAGTTCAAGCTTCCCACTATGCTTTGATAACCTGCAATGTTCTCAAGTAGATCATCTTCATGAGCACTGAGTTTTAGGTTTACCTCCATTCGAGTACTTGCAACTTTGGCATCCTGTAAATGAAATTTCTTCAACATATCCTGTATGTACTTTCTCTGAGTAATATAAATTCCAGAGTTATTATAGACTAACTCAAGTCTAAGAAAGTATTTTAGTGATCCAAGGTCACTAATTTTGAACTCCTTCATCATGTGGTTCTTGATCTGTTTGATGCCATTAGCATCATTACCTGTAAGTATGATATCATCAACATATACACATAGGTATATTACCTCTGAATTACTTCTCTTGATGAACAAGGAAGTATCTGCTTCACTCATGAAAAAACCTTGATCATGTAGGTATGTGGTTAATCTATGGTTCCGCCCTAGGTGCCTGCTTCAATCCATAAAGAGATTTATTCAATTTGCATACATATGTTACCTTGCTTGGGTCCTCATAGCCAGGAGGTTGAGACATGTACACCTCCTCTGAAATCCAGCCATTCAAAAATGCATTTTTTATACCCAATTGATATATGTTCCAATTCTTGGATGCAACCACACTTATCGCCAGAGGTGAGAAAGTTTCTTCATAATCAATGCCTTGGTTTTGTGCAAAACCCTTAGCCACAAGTCTAGCTTTGTACCTGCTTGTTGACCCATCAGAATTCCTTTTGATCTTATAGATCCATCTAGAACCAATTACCTTCATAAACTCCTTCTTTGGTACTAGTTCCCAAGTGTCATTCTCTTTGAGTGCTTCAATCTCCTCATCCATAGCTTCTTTCCATTCTGCCTTGGTCTTTGCCTCTTCATATGTTGCTGGTTCTTCAATTGATAAATCCTTAGCAAGACAGACAGAGTGCTTAGTAACTAGGGAAGTGTCATAGCCATATCTGCCATATCTGATTGGCTTCTTGCTCTCCCTTTGTGATCTTCTGATTGCTTGGTTGGATGATTCAGGTATATCCCCCAACTTCTTCATCTTGAGTTTGCCTTTGGACTTTCATGCCTTGAACTCTTCAAGGTTGATGATATCTTCATCATCTGAATTGGTGTCTTCAATCTAAGTAGGCTCTTCTTTAGTAAGGCTTGGAAATTCCTCTTCCAAGTCATAAGGTAGTTTTACCTTCCTGCATTCACTATCAAACCAAGAGTCATTTTCATCAAAGACAACATCTCTACTAACCATGAATCCTTTGTTTGAGGGGATGTAGAACCTGTATCCTTTCGGATTTAGATCATACCCTATGAAGATACACTTCTTTGCCTTAGGGTCTAGCTTACCTCTTATCTGAGAAGGGATATGCACATATGCTACACATCCAAAGATCCTGCAATGATCAAGTGAAGGTCTTCTACCATGCCATGCTTCATATGGGGTCATCCCATCAAGAGATTTCGATGGCAACCCGTTTACAAGATAAGTGGCAGTAGATGCACTCTCTGCCCACAAATAGTTAGGTAATTTCTTTTCATTTAACATTGACCTAGCTGTTTCAACAATGAATCTATTTCTTATTTCTGCTACCCCATTCTGCTCAGGAGTATACCTTGTGGTAATTTCTCTCTTGATTCCTCTATCGTGCAAGAATGCATCAAAATCATTTGAGAAGTACTCACCTCCTCCATTTGACCTTAGTATTTTTAGATTTATCCTTGTTTGATTCTCAACAAGTGCAAGATACTATACACAAAGAAATCAATTTAGCAAATTAATCATTATCGTCAATTTTTTAGGACCTCCATAGAGTTTGACCAGTGAGTGCTTCGATGCAGTTTTCTCCAAATTGGCTGAATGGATTTGCTTCAAAATTTGTCAGCATGTAGATAACTTCAAGCTGATTTCGTGAAGAATTGATTGAGATATGAGCAGCACAAGTTGACAGTGAAGAATGACTATAATAGAGATGTCATAGATAAACAATGTAGATGTATATATAAATGAACAATGTTGTACAACGTCATAGGCTTGATAATCATGTAGGCCTTACACACTTACAATATGGCAATGAAAAAACTCGGGGAGGACTTCTAATTGTGACTTTTTCAAGTCATCTTGTATAAGTGTTACAATCAGATTTGAATTTGAATTCAAATTTTGGCTCTCTCTAAAAGTGATCCTTCATCCTAGGAGATATTCTTTCAATTTGGTAGTTACTTTTCTAACTAACAAGTCCACAACTTTTGGGTAGGTGATTACAAATATTCTCTAGTAGACTCAAGGAATGACTTTTACAATGGTAAGTGGATAAATTTCCACTAGCAATGGTTCTCATGTAACTTCATGTCTATATGAACCTCAAGCCAAATGTGTGAGCTTGGAATTTGCACCAACAAAACTTATTGCCACTCCTATGCAAACAGTTTTACGATTGAGTCTTCATGATGTTGGAGATGCATTTGATGATGTTCATTAAATGGATGTTGTTGGATGCTTGATTTACTTATGCATTACTTGGACTCATATTCAGTTTGCTCTCTCTCAGATGAGCAGATTTATGCATTTCCAATGTGTCAATCATTGTTAGGTGGTTAAGTGCATCTTTTGCTACTTGAGTGGTACCTAGCTACTTGGATTCTTTTATCCCAAGGGGGGATCACTACTGCCAGATTTATATGCTTTTTTTTACTATGACTAGGCCAATTGCTATGACACTTTTGTGTCCACTAGTGGTTTTTTCTTCATGCTTGGTAGATCATGCATATCTTGGTTGAGCAAGAACAAGCCTACTGTGGCCACTTCTAGTTAGGAGGCTAAGTATAGGATAGATTTTACAATAATTGTTGAGTGTGTGTGGCTCAAATGCCTTTTGCTTGATTTGGATGTTGGTCACTCTTCTCCCACCACCATCTTCATTGAAAGTCAGAGCACATTGGAAGTTGCAAGGAAGCATGTGTTCCATGCCTTGACTAAGAAGATTGAGTTGCATTATCATTATGTCAGGGAGAAGTTCTATGTTGGAGATCAGTTTGGCATATGTGCCCACACAGGAGAACGTTGTAGATATTTTTAGAAAGGCTCTACCTAGGGAGAAGTTTGAAGCTTTTTGCAAATCTTTGGGTTTACTTCCTTTTGTGGATTGATTCCACAAAGCTTGGCACTTCCATATGCATGAGTGTTACCTCCTTGTTCAATGCACCACTCCTAAGGGGATTTGTTGACATATTTCAGTAGTGATGTGTGAACACACTTAGGACCTTCAGGGAACTTTTCTCCCTCTTTTGGAGGTTTTTTGCCTCAAATTGTAGATATGACAATAACCCTAATGAGTTACTTATCTTTGTACATTCACTTGTTAATACACTCACTATTGAGTGTTCTGTTCCAAGCTTCTTCTTCTTCCTAGTGTTGTTCACGTGCTTCCAGAGACCTTAAACTCCAACATGTAGAGCAGATGATCCTACTAGTAATTTTAACCATCCCTTATTCATGTGCTTCCAAGTTTTTTCTCCCCTTTATTTTGAAGACTTATTCTATAGAATCTCTCAAGTGATTAAAATTCTCCATTAGCTTTTGTGAACACTATTCTGCTCTCGCTTCAACATTTGATGGGTGGGTTTTTGAAGCATCATCATTTGAAGACAACCCATCTCCACCTTTTGGCCACAATGGGGTGACCACTCTCTCCATATTGGGTGAGGCCACTACCCATGTTGTGTCACCTCTCTCCATATTGGGCCATCCCACCACCCATGTTGTACAACCTGTCTCCATATTTTGCAAGGCCACCACCCATGTTGTGCCACGTCTCTCCATATTGGGAGAGGCCACCACCCATGTTGTGCCACCTTTGTCCATATTAGGTGAGGCCACCACTCATGTTGTACCACCTATTAATGCTTGGAAAATATTGGGGCAAATACTCCTTTACATCATCACACCAAATTTTGGAGCCCATCAACATATGCATGACATGATTTTGGGTGACCACAAATTTATGCATGGAAAATTTAAGGCGACTACCTTTTTTGCAACTCCAGATTTGGGTGATAGCCAAATGAATACCATCAAGGACCTCTTGATTTTGGTGAATACCACCTCTCCATCTTGGGCGACCACCAAATTGAAGCACCATTCATTTTGGGTGACCACCAAATTGGAACACCAATTATTTTGGCGACCACCCATTTTTGGGTAGGGCAAGTAGTTGGGAGACCACCTATTTAATGCAATGAATGTCTTGGGTGAGTAGATCTCCCACTTGGGTGAGGCCTCCATCACCATTCCCCACCTTATTTGGGGCAACATCCACTCAAGGGTGAGTGTATAGTGGAAGTTGACTCCTCCTCGTAGAGTAACCTAGGTAAGATGATATGGAAATCCCATACTTTTGATGAGGCTATAACATGGCATGATTTTTCTCTTCTAAGAGAAAGGGAATGGGAAGCATTAAGGGCATAGTCATACAGGCATGAGGTAAAGTTTCTATCATGGGAAAGACTATATTTGAAGGCTCTAGAATAGAGCAATCAACAAGATTTGGAATTTAACTCTCTTGAAGGTGTACATTCTCTACAAGTGAAGATATATGATGGGAAGGAATATAGGCCACCAGTGGCCCAAAAATATCATTTTGCCTAAATTGGGTGCCACCGTCAGCTCTTTTGGACATGTTCAAAATAGGGCATCTACTCCACTTATTTTTGGAAGGACTGCCGTGGGTGGCAAGTGACGGAGTAAATTTTTATTAACTTCTTAGTAAAGTGTTTAAGTGTCAATTAATGCAATAAAGTCTGTCACAAAGTTTTGGCTATGTCAAAAGATTTAATTGGTGGACCTAAAGTTGGTTGGCTACGAGAGACAAAATTAGCCCACTCCTCCAACAATCTTGTATATTTCGTGTGTGCAACAATGAAGGTGTGGATTTGGCAAGACCACTCCTCTGGCCCTTGGAGTCTATATAAACAAAGGCTTGACACTCATTCGGGCTATCACCTTCATCATCAAATCATTGTCATCATCATGTTGATCATCTCGTATTGTTGTTAGTCTCTTTTTTAAGTACACTCTATATTTAACTATCTCTTGGCTGCTCTCTACATTCTGTTGCAAAGTCTTTCCCACTATGTGTCGAGACCATTCTGTGGTGACTATACACAATGTTGGTTCTCTATTAAGTTGTAGATGGCATTACAAAGTGATTGAGTAGTCTTAGTTAGTATGTCTTAGTTTGAGTCTATTGTAGTTCTTTCGTAGAAATTACTTATTGTTTTAGTGCTTCTTGGTGTTGACTTTGTGTAGTCAAGCTCTAGTCCTTGGAGTCGCTACTAGCCATTGTACTACTCATTCCAATTATTTTTTTACTTAGCGTGATCATTTGGAGTCTTAAAAAATTGGGTTTTTCTCTAATATGTGTACTTGCAATTTTTTCATCTCTGTGTCTTTACTATCAAGCAGTGTACCTACACATCGACATGTCACATGGTAAACTTCCCTAAGGAAGAACTTCCCTTGAGTAGAAGAAGTACAACAACTATGGTCCCAAGGGCCTCCTTTATATTTTGGCACACTCTATGGAACTCTTTTATAGTTTGATACCCCAATACCTCCTCTACAACACTCCATCTTGTGGAAGCCAATGAGTCCTTGAGCTTGAGGACTCTCACCAAATCCATGCTTCAAATTTCATAAGGTTTTTATATCATTTAATCCTTCAAGTGAGCATTAGGACCTGATTTCTAACTAGGCCAAACACTAGGCTTGAAATCAATCAAAACTCACCCAAAGCCTTGAAAAGAGATAGAGAGATCATTTGAGGGGTTGAATTATTTGTTGAACTTTTTGTTGGGAGAAGAGAGCTTGTGTTATTGTGAATTAATAAATTTCTCCATTTCGATATCTCTTTTAATCTTCCTTGTGTCTATGTGTGTACATCTTGTGTGCTTCTCACCTTCACATCTATGTTCATCACTTGCTCATGACCTTCATATCACCCTCACGTATCCATAAAATCTCATTGGCAATTATGAGGTGGATCTTTATCCACGTTGATGCTCATCATGGCCCTCTGAGTGACATTTCATCAACATAGTATTCAAACAGATGGTTCATGGTACCTATCACTCTAGCACAATGGCAAGTACCAACATGAGGAGATTCACCTCATAAATGTCAATCCACAGAGACGTGAGGACCGTTATGAAGACCGTGAGCAAGTGATAGCACAAGTGCGTGAGTGAAAGCACATAAGCATGCACACATACACACATGTGCACAAAGTAAGAGCAAAGAGTGGAACAATGGAAGATCTTCGATTACAAAAGAACTCTCTTACAAAGCTCAAATCTACAACACGCTAACCTCAAAAATGAGCTCTCTAGCTCTTTTTATAGTTTTTTGAGTGGTTTTGGCCCAGTTCAGACCTAGTGTCTGGCCTAGTTAAAAATTAGGTTCCAGGGCTTATTTGGGGGCTCAAACGGAGTCTACAAATTATGAAAAATTATAGGATGATGCTTCTAATACTCCTCAAGCTCAAGGAATCCTTGACTTGAACAAAATGGAGTACAAAATGGAAAATGGTATTTACAATGGTTTTTAGTGATAAAAATCACTATTTTTATAGGGATTTCTTCTGGAATTTTGACATGTGCTTCTTGGAGCTCCCTACATGCTCCTTCTTCTTGTGTGTCTAGTTCCTTGATGTGCATCTATGCTTATGCTTGACCTTGACTATCAAGACTCCCCCCCTCTTGAGTCTGTTGTCCCTGACAGACCCTTGTTGTAATGGTTGTTCCATGTAGTACTTTGAGAGGTAGAGTTCCTCATGTCTCCACCAGAGTGGTCTGTCTTCCACCTCTAGGGGGGTCCCTTGTCCCATTCTTCATGTTTAGTCCCTCTATATATACTTCTTCCTTGATTCCAGCAAAGGAGTGTATTGTTGAGCTTTCAAAAATTATGAGCTGCTCAAAAGAGAATGCATGCATACTTGGGAAATGCATTGGAGGAATTATGGTGCAAGAAGTTGGGTCTTGAGCTAACTGCTCAAGGGTATGCCGACAAAGAGGTTTCCTTATCTATCATGGTTATGGTGTTGTCGAAGTAGGTGATTCTTACCATGGTGAGAGGTCTATCGATATTCATCTCTTCGTGTTCTCCACCCATCATGGTGATTTGACCATTAGCTTCCCTTTCGTTGTTGATCGATGTCATTTTTTATTGTCCATTGATGCGATTCTTCAAGCCTATCTCTGCATATGCTCTCTCTCTCTCTCTCTCTCTCCCTTTTTTTTGGAACAATGTCACAAAACAAGAAGAAAGGTGTTAGCATCAATAAAATATAATGTGTCTCATGTGCCTGGGATTTCTCAATTGTGTCTATGCACGGCCGTGTAATGTGGCCCTATATTAATGCACACTTTGGAAATGCATGTTGAATGGTGCAAAAGACAAGGTTATGCCAAAGGCACATGGTTGTTTTTGGCCGAGGCTTCCTATGTTACTTGCAAGCTTGATGCAATCTTTGTTTGGAGGTGTCGATTGGATCTCAAAATGATGTAATCCTCCTTATAGGGATCCATTTTAGAATAGTATTTGGCCCTGTAGACATTAGCTCTGGACTCTTCATCTTTGGGTGGTTTCTGGAATTTGGTATCCAGCGTGCTTGGCTCTTTGGTTCCGTGGAAGCTAGTGGTAATTTTGGCTTCCAAACCCATACCCTTTTTGCATGTCTTCCTACTATCATCGAAGAGGTGATTTGCTCTTCTTTTGATGTTGGAGCTTGGTTCTGGCCAATGATTGCCTAGCAATCCTTCATGGGCTTGTTGCAACCAACTGTTGTGTTCATCATCCTCGACACAACAAGCTAATACACCCTCTGTATCTTGTTTGTACATGCTTCCTGCCAATATTTGATATCTTTGTGATGTTACAATTTCTTCTCTATTTGTCTTTACATTCTTATTTGCGAGCCCAAAGGTCAAGACAAGTACCAACTTATTTTCCCATTTAGGAACAACTCCTTGTGGTGACTCGCCTGAAGTGATGCGAGAAAGATGGTCCGCCCTAAGGTGGGTTCTACCTTTCCTAACAACCACTTCAAAGTCATATTCCATTAATAAGAGAAACCATCTTACTAAGCCTCATGTATTGCAAGGTTTATTGAGCAAATATAATAAAGCTTGATGATCAGTGAAAAACTTGAACTTGTTGGCCAATAGATAGTGTCTAAACTTCTTCATGGCATATACCATGCCTAAGCCTTCTCTTTCCATTGTGGTATAATTTTGCTCAGCCGCATTTAGTTGTCTACTAGCATATGTTATAGGCAAATCTAAATTTCCTTCACCTATGGGTTGTGCTAGCACACATCCTATTGCATGATTGGATGCATCTACATGGATATGAAAAGGTTTATTCCAATCAGGAGTGTTAGTATTGGTGTTGTGCACAAACATCTTTTTAGCTCAATGAAGGATTTTTCACATTCATCGTTCCACTCAAAATTCATCATCAAGGCATAAAGAGGTTTAGCTATGATCGCATACATGTGGATGAACCTACGACAGTATCCACTGTTGAAAGTTTTTCAAGCTCAAGAGTGTGGGAACATGCCCCAAATTGAACCTTCCACATCATCCACAATCAAAGGAGGCTGATTTCCACGAGTTGGAGGCATCAAATCATGCCCATAATGGAAAGAATTTGATTAGAGAAGATTTAGCTCACCTCTTGATGTGATTGGACCTCACTTTTGACATGTATATGCTTTTGATTGGTTAAAGAGGTTAGTATGAGGTCTTTAAAACCTCATAATGAGTTGTATTATGACTTAGAGTCGTGGAAATACGTGCCCAAGCTACCCCCTTGCTTAAGCACACCCCCTACTAGCTGTTCTCTGCATGTTTTGCAGAAATTTCACTTTTACACACTCTATCTATCTAGATGTTTTTGGCAGACCCCCCGGTCTTGTAATTGTTGTTTCTCCTTCATCCGGAATCCATTTGCAATGTTTTTTGTCTTGTTGGAAAGCTTATAAGTTCTACTTTGTCTGGTATACGTCTCAGGTTCAGTGCCTGCACATGTGCAGAGAAATGTCCAGAACAGTGTCTGTCTAGTTAGCTCATACTCTGTGAAGAGATCAAGTTATCTGTTTTGTTGCAGCTGGTTGAGGCATCATCCAGTATCCAAATGGAGTGATTTTACTCTCATTTGAAAGCTCTTAAAGTCTAGTTTATGCCTGGAAAATTTCATTTTCATTCTTTGCATATACTCAGAGAAACTCAGAAAATACAAAACCTATGTCTGAAAAATTTCAGGATCCTAGGAGGGTTCATTTGCTTTTGTTGTGCACATAGGAGTGTTTATCCTCCAACAGTGGTATCAGAGCTATAAGTGGAGTATCAAAGAGAGAAGAAGGAGCTACTGAAGTGAAGTAAAGACTTCATCAAAGTTTGAAGGAAGGAAGCAAAGAACGGGCACGTCAACAACAAGGGGAAGCAAATACATCATCAAATCAAAGACGAAGCTTCATCAAGAGGAGTAGCTCTATTTTTTGAGGTAAAAGCCATCCTTTTCAACTTCATTGCATCAAGGGGGAGGTTCAAAAGAGTTAGGAGGCACCATGGCTGATCTCAATGCTCAGATTGAGAAGCTCGAAAAAGGAAACTACCAACCATGGCGATTTAGAATAAGCAATTTTTTGATGGGGAAAGGTTTGTGGGGACTTGTGAGTGGTGGAGAGCCAAAACCCTACATAGATGAGGTAAATCCAACCAATGATCAGAGAAGAGCAGTAAGAGAGTGGGATGAAAGGGACAAAAGGGTCATTTTCATTTTATCTCAGCATATTAGCAACTCTATGGTAGGGCATATTCAAGATTTGGATACATCGAAGAAGGTGTGGGAGTGCTTGGAGAGATTGTACTCAACCTCCACAAAAGCTAGAAAAATTCAGCTCAAGAATGAGCTAAATAATCTTAGGAAAAGCCCCTCTCAAGGTGCTAATGATTACATATTAAAGGTTAAAGAGCTTGCAGATGCACTAGGGTCAATCGGTTGTGCCCTAGATGATGACGATCTTGTCGCCCACACCCTAAATGGACTTAGGGATGATGAAAAATGGAGGGCTTTCACAACTTCAGTGTATGTAAGGGACTCTCTTCCTGATTTTGATCAACTAATCACTCTCATGGTGACAGAGGAGATGAACCTTGGTGGTCATAATGCCAAGGATAGCCAAGGGCAATTGTTGTATGCAGCTAGAGGAAGAGGAAGACACAACCGAGGTGCTTCAAGAGGAAGAGGAAGATATCAAAGCAACCAAGGAGGTCAAGGACAACAAGAAAATGCAGGTCAAAGAGGTGGAAGAGCCACAAATAGAGGAAGAGGTGCAAGATTTGGTGGAAGAGGACAAGCCACTTCAAATGGATGCTTTGTATGCGGTAAGCCCGGTCATTTTGCAAATGAATGCTATCATAGAGCTCAAAGACAAGGGAATCAAAGCAACAACAACAACAACAATTATAGAGGGCAAGGTAATTATGCAAACACATCATCCAGCCAAGGGAATGATTATTTACTTGCCATGAGGTATGGTGAAGATACAACTCAAGCTAGTGAAGATGTATGGTATGTAGACAGTGGATGTAGCAATCATATGTCATGTCGAAAGGAGTTTTTTAGTAATTTGCAGGTCCCAAAGCATCAAGGGCATGTGGAAACAGGTGATAACTCAGAGCATATCATTCAACATGTGGGAGATATCAGTTTGGAAGGAAATCAAAGAGCAAAGTGCTTATCAGAGGTATTACATGTCCCTACTATTACCAAAAACTTGATTTCGGTAGGCCAAATGGTAGAAAAAGGCTATCAAGTTAGGTTCAATGAAAGAGGATGTTTTGTTGAGGATCCAAGGGCAGGTTTCAAGCTCATAGCAAAAGGAAAAAAGCAAGGGAGAATGTTCACAATGGACATAAATCAGCCACACCATTCAATGTATGTCACATATGGAGACAAGAGGATAGCAGATTTGGATCTATGGCATAAACGAATAGGTCACATCAACCTACAAAAGCTCAAGGACATGCAAAGGAGGAGCTTGGTAAGAGGCCTACCAAATTTTACATCTAAAATGTTGCATGAAATTTGTGTAGCTTGCCAACAAGGAAAACAATCAAGGCTGCCTTTCAAGAAGAGTACCTATGTAAGTGCAAATGTTTTAGACCTCATTCACACGGATGTTTGGGGTCCAACAAGAGAAGCATCCGTTGCAGGAAATAGGTATTTTGTAACCTTCATTGATGACTTTTCAAGGAAAGTGTGGTTGTATTGCATTAGAAACAAATCAGATGTGTTCCACTACTTCAAGAAATTCAAAGCACAGGTGGAGAAGGAATCTAGCAAGTTTATCAAAACTTTGAGATCCGATGGAGGGGGAGAGTACTTCTCCCATGAATTTTCTGAATTTTTGCAGGTCAATGGCATCAAAAGACAATTTACATGCAGGTATACCCCTCAACAAAATGGGGTAGCAGAGAGAAAGAACAGACACATAGCAGAGGTAGCAAGATGTATGCTCAATGCAATGAATATGCCGCATTGTTATTGGGGAGAGGCTACATATACAGCCACATACATCATGAATAGATGTCCTACATCAGGTATACATCATCTAACCCCTGAGGAAGCATGGAGTGGAAGAAAACCTTGCATTTCACATCTTAGAATCTTTGGTTGTATATGCTATGTACATGTACCTCAAGAGTTGAGGTCAAAGTTAGATGCCAAATCTGAAAGGTGTATTTTTTTGGGATATTCTATGGAACAAAAGGGGTATAAATGCTATAATCCCATCACCAAGGAGCTGAAGGTAAGTAGGGATGTTGTCTTTGATGAGTTGAAGCCTTGGTATGCATGCACAAGTCCATTGCAGGTTGAAGACATAGGTGAGACAGATTTGAAGAATGATGATAGAGTTCAAGTAAGCATGGACTTAAGTGGTCCAAGCAACTCATGCAACACAAGGGCACCCTCACCATGGAGTGGAAGGCTTAGGGAAAGAGAGACCAAATCTGAAGAAAGCAAATTCAAAGGCAAAGAGAAGATTTCAATTGAAGAAGGAAGCTATGTGGACGAGAGCATGTTGGAAGATGAAGAGATAGAAGAAATTCAAACTCGAGGAGTGGCAAAACAAAGAAAGAAGATGGCAACCACACCCAAAGGAAGTGAAAGAAGGTCTTCAAGAGTAAGATATCGAGTACAAAGGTTAACATATGATAATTTCATTGCAAAGCATTATGCATAAATGACTCAGGTAATCAAGGACAAGGAACCAACTAGTTATGAAGAAGCTAAGGATTGCAAGGAATGGCAAGAGGCAATGAAGGAAGAGCTCAAAGCACTTGATGAGAACCATACTTGGAGCTTGGTACCAGCTCAAGAAGGCATGAAGGTGATAGGTAATAAGTGGGTTTACAAAATTAAAAGAAATTCAGATGGTTCCATTGCTAGGTACAAAGCAAGGTTGGTGGCGAAAGGCTTCTCCCAAAGCTACGGGATAGATTATGATGAAACTTTCAGCCCCGTAGCCAAGATGCCAACAATTAGGACTTTGATTGCAGTGGCCACATCAAGGAAATGGAGCTTATATCAGTTGGATGTGAAGAATGCCTTCCTCAATGGAGAGCTTGAAGAAGTAGTCTACATGAGCCAACCTCAAGGATTTGCTAGTATGAGGTACCCAAATCATGTTTGCAAGCTAAGGAAAGCATTATATGGACTAAAGCAAGCCCCAAGGGCCTGGAATCAGAGGTTAGTGGATTATTTATCAAGTTGTGGATACAAAGAAAGTGTTGCAGATCCATCACTTTACATGAAGAAGCAAGGAGACAAGATGGTATACATATGCATCTATGTGGACGATTTGATCATCACAGGAAGTGATATTGCAGGTATTAAAGATATCAAATTAAAGCTAGGGAAGGAGTTCAAGATATCTGATCTTGGAACACTAAAGTACTTCTTGGGAATAGAGGTAATCTATGCACACAATGGCATCTTCTTGATTCAAAGAAAATACTTGTTGGATGTGCTATACAGGTTTGGTATGAGTGGTTGTAAGCCACTTTCTCAGCCCATGGAGCCCAATACAAAGTTGGTTGCAGGTCAAGGAGAGGCTATACAAGATATTACACTATATAGAAGCATAATTGGTTCATTAATTTATGCTACATTCACTAGACCTGATCTTGCATATGTAGTAGGTGTTCTCTCTCAATTTTTGCATGCACCTACTCATGATCATCTTATGGCGGCAAGAAAAGTGCTTCGTTACATCAAGCACACCATCAACCAAGGTCTATTTTACTCATATGATGCTGATCTAAGTGTCAAAGGATATAGTGATGCTGATTGGGCAGGTAGCAAGGATGATCGAAGGAGTACATCGGGTTATGTTTTCATGATAGGTACAAAAGTGATCTCTTGGAGCTCTAAGAAGCAACCCACTGTTGCTCTTTCATCCACAGAGGCTGAGTACAGAGGTTTAGCATTGGCTACATGTGAGATATTATGGCTTAAGAAGCTACTTAAGCACTTGGAAGTGGAAGTGCAGGAGTTTCCTCTTTATGGAGACAACATTTCAAGCATCTATCTAGCTAACAATCCCATGTTTCATGCAAGGAGCAAGCACATAGAGGTTCATTACCACTTCCTTAGAGAAAAGGTGATGGCAAAAGAGCTAGATATAAGGTATGTGAACACTAAAATGCAGGTTGCAGACATGATGACAAAGTTTCTTGAAGGTACAAAGATTGGAGGATTCAAGGAAGCTATCAACATAAGGGACATAGGCTGAAGCAACAAAGGAAAAGACTTGAGCTTGAGGGGGAGTGTTGAAAGTTTTTCAAGCTCAAGAGTGTGGGAACATGCCCCAAATTGAACCTTCCACATCATCCACAATCAAAGGAGGCTGATTTCCACGAGTTGGAGGCATCAAATCATGCCCATAATGGAAAGAATTTGATTAGAGAAGATTTAGCTCACCTCTTGATGTGATTGGACCTCACTTTTGACATGTATATGCTTTTGATTGGTTAAAGAGGTTAGTATGAGGTCTTTAAAACCTCTAATGAGTTGTATTATGACTTAGAGTCGTGGAAATACGTGCCCAAGCTACCCCCTTGCTTAAGCACACCCCCTACTAGCTGTTCTCTGCATATTTTGTAGAAATTTCACTTTTACACACTCTATCTATCTAGATGTTTTTGCCAGACCCCCCGGTCTTGTAATTGTTGTTTCTCCTTCATCCGGAACCCATTTGCAATGTTTTTTGTCTTGTTGGAAAGCTTATAAGTTCTACTTTGTCTGGTATAAGTCTCGGGTTCAGTGCCTGCACATGTGCAGAGAAATGTCCAGAACAGTGTCTGTCCAGTTAGCTCATACTCTGTGAAGAGATCAAGTTATCTGTTTTGTTGCAGCTGGTTGAGGCATCATCCAGTATCCAAATGGAGTGATTTTACTCTCATTTGAAAGCTCTTAAAGTCTAGTTTATGCCTGGAAAATTTCATTTTCATTCTCTGCATATACTCAGAGAAACTCAGAAAATACAGAACCTATGTCTGAAAAATTTCAGGATCCTAGGAGGGTTCATTTGCTTTTGTTGTGCACATAGGAGTGTTTATCCTCCAACATCCACAATGGCCCATAAAGGCTTGTACCTCTTTAACATTCCTTGGTCTTGGAAACTCTATTATGGCTCTTACTTTGTCCTCATCTGTTGATATCCCATTCTTAGGAACGATTTGACCTAAGATCTTACCTTGACGTACCATGAACACACACTTCTCTGGGTTCAAACACACTCAATATTCTCTACACTTGTTGAAGATTTGTCTGAGCTCAGGGATGTGGTATCTTCTTTCTTGGGAATGAGCACATAAATCGTCCACATATACTTCTAAGCTCTTTCGCAAGAACTCCTTGAATACATGACACATGAGCCTTTGGAAAGTTGTCGGTGCATGTGTGAGTCCAAATGGCATCACACGAAATGCAAAGATTCCCCACTCTGTAGAAAATGCTATTTTGTGTTGATCTTCTGGGGCAATGGCTATGGTTGTAACCTGAAAATCCATCAAGGAAGCTATAAACTTCCTTGCCTACAACACGCTCCAATAAATGTTCATTGATTGGAAGCAGATAACTATCTCTGATCATAGCAACATTAACTTTTTTAAGGCTATTACACACTCGCAATTTTCCATTTTTCTTGGGCACCACTACAATGGGGGACACCCATTTAGTATGCTCAATCTCATAGAAAAATCCAGCTTCAATCAGCCTGTCGATTTCTTCTTTTATTTTAGTTGCATAAGTGTCATTATATGTGTAGGGCTTTTGTTTGGTGGGTTTGGCATCCGCAGTCATGGGGATAGTATGAGAGAAAATTTTTGGATCTACTCCCTTCAAGTCTCTATAGTACCACACAAACACATCCCTATATTCCCTTAATAGATCTATAAGCTCTATTTCTTCCTCTGGACTTAGGTCTTCTCCTATGTACGTACATCCGTCTTCGTTCCCTTCAATGGTTACAACAATTTTCTTGGTCTTTTCTTTGTTATCATACACTTCTCCTATGATGGCCTCTCTCTTAGGCATTCATACCAAACTTTTTTGGTCTTCCACTTCGTATTTCTTGAAATTTTCTAGTACTTTGAACAATGATTCCTCCTCTTCTTGTTTCACTGCTTTTCATTTCTTTTTCTTTTGACCTCATTCACTTCCTTCCTTTGAATTTACAGTTTTAATGCGTGTGAGAGGTTCTTCTTCTTTTTGGATAAATACTCCTATGTCTTCCAAATAGTGCTCCTCTGAATTAAAGCAACTATCCATCAGAATGGACTCTAGATCATCATCGTTCTCTTCTTCTTCTATGAATTCACTAGGGTCACATTCTTCTAGCAAGGGTTGACACATGAACACTGAAATATCATAACCCTCCTCATCACAATGAGGTGTCCATTGTTCTTCATTGATCGCAATGTCCATGGTGGCTAAGATTTATGCCCAACCATGAGGCTCAAATTCCTCATCTGGAAAGATCATCGGTGTATAGGCTGGGTCTTTAACTAGTCTATCTTCTTGAGAAATTCCTTCTTCTCATGCTTTTAGACGTCTTTCCTCTTCCTCTGTGACCTTGCACATCCACAAATGAGTATCTTGATCCATCCAAGATGGATCAGGTGAACTTCCAGAATGCACAGAGATAGAATCTTCTTTTGCTTTGTGGATAAGATTCCACTATAGGGGTGGTACATCTCTGAAGGTATAATCCCTTAGATTGACCTTGTTGGTTATCCCTAAGTGCTTGAAGTACAAGGAGTTGATTCCCCAATCCTATACTATTTGCAATTTTCGTAGGAAGGGCCTTCCCAGGATCATCTCATAGACATTATTTTTCTCAAAGTCACATATAGCAAATGTGTGTTCAAACTCTACCCCACAAGTGGTTAGAGTTATCCCTTCTAGCAAATATAGAGGTGTTTCAACATGGCCATCCGCTATTTCAAGCTTCATTCTAGTTGGTCTTAACATTAGTTTGCCCCATTGCTTCCACAAGGAGTTGGTTGCAATAGCAACACCAACACCTGAATCTACGATCGCTTTGGTTGTGTAACCTTGGTAGGTGATTGGAAGATAAGTATTACCTTCTTCACCTTCACTCATGTCTCCTATTTTGTCTAGAGGTATCTCTGGTACTTTCTTCTTAGAGCCTGCTTTTGGCATATTGGAATCAAGTTTTGGGGCCTGATCCTTCACATGATTCCATAGCTCAAGTTTTACTTTGAGTAGCTCTTTTAAAGTGAGATGACATTGAACCATAGTTCTTCACGACATCAGTGTTCCTTGTTACCACTGAGTCTTCATTTCTTACCAATATTGTGGGAGCTCTGATCTGAAGAGATTCAGATTCCCATGGGCCTGTGAATTGTGGCAACTCTTGTAAAGAATTAGATTCAAAATCTAATCTTTCGTCTTCTGGTTGCTCCACTTGATCGTCGTAAATAGATGGAATGTCTTGGGGAAACTGTTCATGAAGGTCATCAATTTCAAGAATAGGAGGGGTATTATCCTTCTCCTTGGCCCATTTCTCTTCTTGCATTTCCCGCAAGAACTCTTGAGAGTAATGCTGAATTGAAAGAGGTGTTCCATCATCTATGGAATCAAGAACATAAGCTTTCATTGGTGGTGAGCTTTCTCTTTCAATAATTGGTTGAGCCTGTGGAGGTAAAGAAACCTAGGGCTTGTTTACCAACTGCTCTAATCTTTCTAGTAAGCCTTGGAAATGCAAATCCGGTTTGACATTGTTTGTCTGATAGAATGATTGACTAGTCTCAAGCATAGATTGAGCTAGTTCTACCATTTTCATGCACATTTTTGTCCGGTCAATCTCTAAATCTGCTCTAGGGTAATCTTGTCAAGATTTGCAACTGTTGGCCCTTCTTGAAGTTGAGCCCGGTAGGCCTTGAACATCATGTCCAGGCCTTCAGGGGTTGGATATGCAAGAACATACCCTAGTTGTGGTTGATTTCCAATGAGTGGTGGGGTGGGATGAGGTGGAGTGGATTGAGCTTCGGCATGTGAGGGGCTTTGAGATACAATGCCTTCTATTTTTTTTTTTGCATCTTTTAGGCTTTCCTCTAGTTCAGGCAACTTTTTATTCCACTTACGATTGGCCTTCTCTCTGGTATCCTTCCAAGTTCTTGTTTTCCTCTTACTCGGCTCTCCTCATTCACTTGACTCTAATTGTTCCGCTGGTTTTTCTTGTTGTACGGCTTGTGCCCTAGTAACTACTTGTATAGGAGCCACATTATTGCTACTTGAACTCGAATCCAGCACTAAGCCTACCACATTAATGGGTGTAACCTTCGGTGCACTAGAGGGGTTCTTGGGACATTCTCTCGGAAGATGTTCTTTGCCGCACTCAGGACAAAAGCCTTGTATTGTGATGTTTTGTCCTTGTCCCAGAGTCGGTGAGTGGGGACATTCACGAATGAAATGGTCACCCTGATATCTAAAACATGGACCTCTAGGGGCATGTGGTCCTACTTTTCTCGCTTGGGGCTTGGGGTTGGGGTTCATATACATGACATTGGAGTATTTTGGCCTCCAATTTTGTTCCATAAGTGGTGTCCCGTACTGATAGGAATAAGCCTCACTATGCTCTGGTGACTCTTTGTAATAATCTTGTGGACTATCTTCATGGAGTATTCTGCATTATGAGCATGAGAGTCATTTTCTGAGACCAACGGGGTAAGTGGCACCAATGCTCTATTAAGGTTATCCTCTGCCATTGCATACTTAACTGGGATCACATTGGTAGGAGCTAGTGGTTGGTTTCCTAGGACTGGTTGTGGCCTATATGGTGCCTAATATTGCTATTGCGGCCTATAATATGGTTGTTGGTATTGATTCTGATACCTGCCCTATTAGTAAGGTTGCTGATAATTTTGTCTAAAAACCTACCTATTGTATGGACAATCTTGAGCCGTATGTTTTGTGTATTTCCTCTCAATGGTGCAATATAGAGCATTAGGTTTCCTTGGGGTTGAGCCATCATTGGGCAAACACTAGCCATGTGGTCTCCTCCAGAGTTGTAACATCGCTTCAATGAGGTGACCCTTGGTGTTTTTCTATTTTAAACTCCTAGCCTCTTGGAAACTTGCTCAGCTATCTCATCTATCTCTGTGAAGGTTCTAGAGGTATGACTAGTAGAACTGTCAGAATCCTTATAGAGTTTGGACAATTCTAATTCCTCACCCAAGTTGTCCTCTATGTCAATGCACATGCGCACACACTCTTCTATGGATCTAGGATCTTTCAAGTACACATATGACCTTAATTTTGTGCTCAGTAAGCCATCTAAAAATAAGGCCACTTGTTTGGCTACTATGGGTAATTCTGGCATAGGGCATCTTTCTACGTAATGTCTGAACCGTCTTCCTGCAAGTTGCACTATTTCTTGAGGTGTCTACTTGAAGCTATGGATCAAGGATGATGAGTTATGCCTAATACCACTCTTGGAAAATTCTACAATGAATTCTTCTAGCAATTGACCTATCTTTCAGTAGTTGCGACTTTTCAAGGGTTGAAACCAAGCTAAGGTAGTACCCTTAAGAGTCAAACCAAATGCCTCAAACTCTGTGAACAAGTCCTCAACCTGCTCAGCTCTTAACACTTGTTTGAACTCGGCCACTTGATCATAAGGGTCTCCAAATCCATCAAAATAGTTCTTCATTGCCTTAACCACTTGAGAAGGTCTAAGGGTTCTTGGGTGATCTCGTGGTCTAGGCAATGGAAACTCATGTTCATCTCTTTGATTTCTATGTGCTCGGTGTCTCTCTCTTTCAGGTTTTTCACCCTCATGTCTTGATCTGTCTCTGTCCACAGTGTGTGCAAAGCTTACCTCTCCTCTCTCTAGTTCTTTCCCTTTGGGTTTCATGAGCCTTGGATGATCCTGCTCCTTGAAGACCATGAGAAACACTGGATCTTGGTGAACGGAAAATTGATTCTCCTTGCCAAGTGTATACATCCCTATCCTGATCTGTTACCAAGAACATTTTCTCTTATGTGTGATCTAGATAGACAACTTTCCCTGGTGTCTCCGGATCCTTGAGCTCATAGATGGTGACTACTAGGCTAGATCGATCTGGCCTGAATCTCCAAAAGGCTGCCTCTATTTCTCTATTCAAGGATAGCTCTATGTTTTTTTTATCTTGAGGGATCCAATCTGGAGTGATTACTCTAGTCAAGGGCCTATCCTTGCTTAAGTGTCTACCACATCTCAAGTTCATAAGCCTTGTCTTCTAGTCCCAAGGTTCTCTTGTATTGCTCAAAATCCTTTGGAACTCCTTGGTTTCCTAGTCCCACTTGAGGGTCAACTTCAAAATAGTCCATGTATTAGTTTTACATGAGCTTTCCAATTAACCCAAAATCACAACAAATGGATTTTGTATGAGAAAGTTATGGGAGTTCAGGGTTCTAGTGGTTAAAACAAGGAAACAGGATCTCTCTGGGAGTACCTCAAAACAGGCGATACGATACCAGATTTTCATGATACGATACCTTTGTTTTCCATGATACACGATACCACTATGGATGATACAACTTAGGCGATACGATACCAACTTCGGCGATATAATACTGCTATCAAGATGATACGATAGTGGAAGTGGTCATAATACGATACCTTTGATTGGCACGATATGATACCAATGTCACCATACGATACTAGAATGGCTAACAATACGATACTTGATTGGCTCACGATACGATACTGGTAGTTAGGAGGATACGATACCAATGAATTCTCGAGGCGATACGATACCAATCTATAAACGATACGATACTGCACAATAAATGATACGATACATTGATCGATGTGATACAATACCTTCCAAGCGATATGATACCACTTGACCTCACGATACAATACCACTCCAATTGCGATACAATACTACTTGTGCTACGTGATATGATACCACTAAACTAACATGATATGATACCTCCTGTTGGATGATATGATACCACAAGATGCATGATATGATACCACCTAAGCATGAGCACGATACCTCGACTTGGCGATACGCGATACCTTGATGGTATCACGATACCTTGATGGTATCAGGATACCTCTAGGAGATGATATGATACTCGACAAGTATCGCGATACACAGGAGTCTTGGTATCACGATACCAAAACTCAACAGGGCACGATACTTGGAGTTTGTACCTTATGTTCTCCTTGTCACCCTTATATGTTTGTATATGCAAGGTCACCCTCCAATCTCACGATACAACCCCCGTAATACTAGACGCAGATTGTTCAGCCCACACAATACTTCACTCAGATTTTGGCATTTTGAGAGTATTTCAAGGGTATTTCTTCAGTGTTTTAGCTTTGAACTCCCTCTCTGCTTCTTTCCCATAGCCACAAGTGAAAAACAAGATGAGTGTACAGTCGAAAATGAAAAAAATCAGAGAAGATGAAGATGGGGAGAAAATGGTGGTGATGGTGAAGATGAAGGTGAAGAAAAACTCAGAAACTCAACTGAAAATGGTGATTTTTTTACCTTCCAACATCACTACTCTACGTGTTATCGTCACACGCTTGTCGTCCAAGCTCTCTCCCCGACAACGGCGCCAAATCTGGTGTCACTCTAGCACAATGGCAAGTACCAACGTGAGGAGATTCACCTCATAAATGTCAATCCATAGAGGCATGAGGACCGTTATGAAGACCATGAGCAAGTGATAGCACAAGTGTGTGAGTGAAAGCACACAAGCATGCACACACATACACACACACACAAGGTAAGAGCAAAGAGTGGAACAATGGAAGATCTTCGATTACAAAAGAACTCTCTTACAAAGCTCAAATCTACAACAAGCTAACCTCAAAAATGAGCTCTCTAGCTCTTTTTATTTTTTTGAGTTGTTTTGGCCCAGTCCAGACCTAGTGTCCGACCTAGTTAAAAACTAGGTTCCAGGGCTTATTTGGGGGCTCAAACAGAATCTAAAAATTATTAAAATTTTTAGGATGATGCTTCTAATACTCCTCAAGCTCGAGGACTCCTTGGCTTGAACAAAATGGAGTTACAAAAATGGAAAATGGTATTTACAATGGTTTTTAGGGATAAAAATCACTATTTGTATAGGGAATTCTTCTGAAATTTTGACATGTGCTTCTTCAAGCTCCCTACATGCTCATTCTTCTTGTGTGTCCAGTTCCTTGATGTGCTTCTATGCTTGTGTTTGACCTTGACTGTCAAGAGTACCAAAAAAGGAGGGGAAGCTATATTTCATTCAAGATTTGTAGCGAATTAATAAAGTCACAATACAAAATGTAGGAATAGAGCCTATAATACATGAGTTTCTTGATGCTTTTTTGGATTCCATTTACGCAATAGATGATCTATATTCAAGAAATGACTAGCTCCAATTAGCAATTGAGAACCATAAAATTATGATTATGAAGAATCCTCTTGGCCTAGTACATATATGTGTACTTCTCCATAGAAAGCAACAAATTATGTGGCTCATATGATGAATGCAATGAATCTAGCTCTCCGTGACTTTATTATGCATGTGACTATGCCTTTTATTGAGAATATTCTAAAAGGATGTGAGAAAAGAGTGAAAGGTGAGATGAGAGATCTGACTAGATGTAGGAATTTTATCATAGACCACATATATGATTGCAAAAAGGTTTTTTAAAGATTTTAAGAGGTTGGATTGACCATGTCTTTGGAGAAACCTATGTTCAGCATCAACAAAGTCTTTATTGAGGTCATCTATATGGGCATTATGATTAAGATCCATATCCAACAAAAAATTGAAGTCAGTGCCAAAATCTTACATGACACTCAAAGAAACTATCCTTAGATAAAAAAAGAGCTATGGGGATTGCTAAATGCAATAAAATTAGACAAAGAATACTTTATCGGAGCTAATGTGATATTAAAAACTAATTGTCCCCTATTAATTGGAATGGTCGAGAATCAAAAGACTTTGTGAAAACTTGTGCCATAGGTTAAGTACATTTCTTAGTCAGGCATAGAGACCCTTTACATCCAACTTACCCTCCTTGCATTCATTACAAGTGGGTGGTGAATTTTGTATCCATGCGCAAGGGAATTGACAAGTTCAGATATATTTTACTTGCAAAACAAGACTTAAATTTGGTTAAACCCTTTTTTTAATACCACTTATAATATATGCAGATTCAGTTTGGAAGAATTTATATCAAGATTTGGTTATGTTGATAAAGTGGTTGTAGATTAGGGTGACTTGGATGTTAGGGAGGTGAGAAAATTCTTTGATAGATATGGAATTTGCTTTTCTCTAACAACTACCTACATTCCTAAGGTTAATGGAAATATTGAACGAGGTCCTTCTTCAATTGTGAAGGTGATCTTAAAGGCTTGCAATGGTGATATAAAGTAATGGCCAATATATCTTCCATTTGCCCTTTGGGTGGATAGGATGAATTACACTAGAACTACAGGTTTTATGCTTGCAAAACTAATTTCTTGTAAAAAAAATCAATATTTCTTGTCCATACTAAATACTCACTTGGATCAGTTTACCCTAGAATGACAATCTGTCAAGAGAGGAATTGTTGGCATTGAGGATAAAGCAATAAAAACAAGGGAAATAGAATTTATATGAAGTTGTTCAAAAACTGAAGGAGTTGTATTATAAGAACAAATTATACTTCAATGAAACACAATGATTTAGGCCACACCAAATTGAGGCTAAGGTTTGGGTATTAGTCTATGATAGTAGTTTTAATTCCTAGTATGTTGCACAAACAAAATTAACAATAAGATTTTTTAGTCCTTTCACAGTTGTGTTAGTTTATGATAGTGGAATGTATACACTTTGTGAATTCAATTGCACTCCTCTTCAACTTCAATTATAGGGAACCTATAAAACAATTCAAGAGAAGGATGGATGTTGAGTACGAGATTGATGATGAATCACATGCAAATGAAGATGTTGAAGATGAATATGAAGAATGATCAAGTGAATGTGTTCCTTTTTAATCTATTCTATTCTATTAATTATGTTTTGTTATGTTTTCTATTTCCATGTGTTTCATTAATTGCATTTCATCAATTGAATGTCATGAATTTGTGTCATCAAAAGAGATCTTAAATTACAAAAAGCTAAGATTAGAAACACTAGTAGGAATGTGTATACTTAGGAAATAGAGTTAGATACCTTCGACTTCACACTCTTAGTAAAGGTAAGGATTTTTTTTTATATAGATAAGCTATGAAGAGTATCTAAAACACTTGGTTAGTGAGATCCTAGTTCTTTTCGGTAAAGGTCTCTAGATCCTCAACTATGTTAAGGGTTAAGCCTTTCCCCTCTAGCCAAAAAAGTTGTGAAGGCTACTATATAGTTGATAGGAAGTTCATGCTTTCTTCCACCCCAAGAGGGAAAAGAAAAGAATAAAGAAGAAAATAAATGAAGCAATACATTATTGGTTGTTGCCAAGCTAAAGTTGAATAAAGAAAAAAATAGAACAAAAATATTACGCATAGCTTAGTTGTGGTCTCCAAACCACTATTGGGGATTTATATGTGGGCTATATGAGGCCAATGCATGCAATAGGGGAATTAAATAAATTTCATGATGAGTATGTAAGTACAAAGCAATATAAATATTTATATAAGATAAGGGATTCAATTCAATTGAGGTCAATTTTACATTAACTTCCATTGAATTTCTCGATGGCTTGCAACCTGTAAATCCATATTTCTTCAATACATCCAAAATGTATTTCCTTTGCTTGATTCAAATACCATCCTCTTTGTAGATAACTTCAATCCCTAAGAAATACCTTATATCTCCAAGATTTGAGATCATAAATTCCTCGTTGAGTCTTCTTTTGATGTCTTTGATCCCTTCTTCATGATTACATGTAACGATCAAATCATCTATATACACACATAAGTATACATATGCTTCACCTTCTCTTTTGTAGAACAATGAAGGATCTATCTTGATCGGTTTTGTACCCACAAGTAATCAAATAATCATAAGTCTTTGATTCCATGCTCTTGGGTCTTTCTTGAGGCATAAAGTGCCTTCTTCAACTAGCAAACATAACCAATTTTGCTTTTATCTTCAAAACCTAATTGTTGGTCCATGTATACCACTTCTTCTACTTCCCCATTTAGAAAATAATTCTTCACATCAATTTGATACATCTTCCACTGCTTTCTAGCTACAATTAGAATGATTGTTGTGATTGTAGTCATCTTTGCTACAAGACTAAATTTCTCCTAATACTCTCTACCATATGTTTGAGCAAAACCTTTAGCAATAGTTTTGCTTTGTAGCTAGCAATGCTACCATCTGAGTGCTTCTTTACCTTGTACACCACTTATTTCCAATTATGTTCATGTATTTATTCTTGAAAACTAATGTCCAAGTGTTGTTGTCCTCGAAATCTTTAATTTCTTCTTGCATAGAATCTTATTCTTCCTTGTACTTATTTGCTTCTTCAAAATATGTAGGTTCTCAATAACATTTCTCATATATGCAAAGTTCATAGCCATGAATGAATCATATGTAAGCCTCTCCACTAGATATCTTACTCTATTTGAACTTATTACTTCTCCTTTCCATTGATCTTGATGCTTGATGTATGCCTTCAAGGTCTCCCCCTTCTTTATATGAAGGTCTTCATTTGATTCCACCCACAAATTTTCATCTTCTTCAATTTTTGTAATCTTTTCTTTGCCTTTATTCCTTTTATCACTTTTGATTTGATGTAGGACTATATCTACTCCAAGATTCATATCTCCTTGTGCTTGAATAATTAGGAACACTAAGAATCAAGCTTTCCAGCTGTTACCTAAGCTCGTTTTGGCCTTTAACCACAAAAAGATGAAATTGCACAAACAGTTTCATCTTTTTGTGCCAAAGATATATACAGATTTCAATTCTCTAGTATAAACATCTCAAAGTCTACTACAGGTTTAGTAGAACTCGATAAGGTAGTTTTGTTTTGAGATACAATAATTTTTCTACATCAGGGTACTTTTTGAGATATAGTCATTTTTTTGCATCAGGGTAGTACTATCCAACTTTTTGAGATACAGTCATTTTTTTTTCATCAGCAATGATGTATTCCGTCTATTGGTTGTTGAGGATAAGTTGGATGGTAGGAATTACCCAT
Source organism: Ceratopteris richardii (assembly GCA_020310875.1). Classification (NCBI taxonomy): domain Eukaryota; kingdom Viridiplantae; phylum Streptophyta; class Polypodiopsida; order Polypodiales; family Pteridaceae; genus Ceratopteris; species Ceratopteris richardii. The sequence goes on along the minus strand of CM035420.1, from coordinate 171,525,779 downwards.
TATGGGCTTCTATAATGCATCATGTATTGATTGCAAGAGGACTATGGAATATTGTGTAGGGTGTTGAAAAACATCCTATTACTCGTGCAAATATAGTTACTGAAGGTGATGCATATGGCATTGAAGATGGCGATATTCTTCATGTTCTTGTTTGTGATGCAGTTCTGCTACACCTATTGTAGAGCAAATTCATTGGGATGGAAGAGATGCTCAGGCACATGCATTGATAGCCTTGTATGTCCAACATGCCATCATTCATCACCTTTGCTCTTGTAGAATAGAAAAGGATGTGTCAGATACATTTATCACTTTATTCCAAGCAAGGAATGAGGCTCATGTTGCTTACCTCCGAAAACAGTTGGAGATGCAGCACATGAACAAAGGAGATTCCATGGAAAACGTTTTTACAAAGATTAAAGATTTTAAGGAGCAATTGATTTCTGTTGATGAAGTTTTGTCTAATAGTTCACTTGTGCAAAATGTTCTAAATGGTCTTCCAGATTCATATAAGAGTTTTGCTTCCATTTTTTTTATTGATGATGAAAGGCAATCCAAATGCCTTAACATTTGAGGAGTTAGTCTCTATTCTGTTGCATGAAGATTAGTCTAGGCAGAAGAGGTCCATTATGCATGTTGTAGATCAAGCTTTCCTAGCTAGTCAAAAGGGAAACGGTAAATTGGAACTCTTCTACTAGTAAGCCAAAATCTACTAATTCTAGATAATCAAAGAAGGATGATAAAGATGAGAAGAAAACATAAAAGCAGAAATTGTTTTGGAAATACTATAAAGAAAATGATAATGTCATAACGAGTTGTCCAAAGCGGGCTGCAAAAGAGGCAAAGAAGAAGGAGGCTGGAATGGTTGTTGGAGAGGTCTCTACACCCAAAAGAGAGTCTGCTAATCTTGTGCAGAATGAAGAATAAGCATTTACTAATGTTTGCAGTTATGACCCATCTTCACATGAACAATGTATGTCTGCAATAGACTCACATGTTTGGTATAGATGTACAGTTCATGATCTCTCAAATGGCGACATCATTATTGCTTCTAGCATTTTATGTCATGGGTTGTATAAGCTCATAGATTATGAAAAATATGTGAATGATGAACTCAACATGTGTAATTCAAGGTTCTTAGTCTATGTCAGATGCAAAGTTCTCACATGTACTCTTTGATCATATGAATTTTGCTAGTTTGCTATGCCCACAAAAATCTGAAATGGTGTCCTTTTTGCCCAAACTTGAGGCACCTGGTAAACATGTATGTGAAGGCTGTATTTTGGACAAAACGCAACATTCCTCCTTCCCAAAAGATGGTTCAATTTGAGCTACTCAAAAATTGTAGCTTGTTCATAGTGATGTATGTGGGCTTATGCAGACACCTTCTTTTGGGAACTATCTCTACTTCATGACTTTCATCGATGATTTTTCCATGCATGCATGGGTATATCCATTGAAAGCAAAGTCCAAAGTATTTATGTGCTTCAAAAAAATTTTGGTTTTGGCTTAAAATTTGTCAGCATGTAAAATGGGCACCCTCCTTTTTGATCGAGGAGGGGAATATATGTCTTCTTATTTTAATGCATTTCTGGTTGAATGTGGGATAAAAGATCAGCGTACAGTTTTGTATACACCACAACATAATGGAGTTGTTGAAAGCAAGAACAGGTCACTCATGGAGATAGTGAGGTGTATGGTCAAGAGTGAGGCTTTACCACATAGTATTTGGCTTGAGGTTTTTATGTGTGTAGCATATGCACTTAACAGGTGTCCCACTAAAACACTCTAGTCTATCACTCCATATGAGTCTTGGCATGGTCGCAAGCCATCTATTGCTCATCTGCGTGTTTTTGGTTGTTTGACATATGCATTAATGCTTCAACAAAATTGCAGGAAATTGGATGATAAAGTCGTGAAATGTATTTTTGTTGGGTAGAGTTCTGAAAGCAATAGCTATCGTTTGTATCATCCACAAACTACACGCATTTTGGTTAGCCATGATGTTGTTTTTGTGGAAGATGCTATTAAGCCATTCCTTTCATGTACTAAGGAGACATCAGTTAGCTCGAAAGATATTTATGATACTTTGTTGCCTCTTTTTACAGGTGGATAGTCTAGTGCTTGTTGGTGCAAGATAATCACCAATTGATGTTTTGGATAAAGAATTGAAGTCAAAGAATGAAGAAAAGATTGATTTATGAAGCTTGAAGATAGTACATGTTCAGAAGATGAAGACTTGTATACATATGTACATTAATTTAGAGTTAGCTCACTTATACCTTTTGTATGGTCATGAGCTTGTACATATATGCCTATATATACAAGTAAAAATTTGGGGCAAACATGAGAGAACATGTGAAGAGAAGAATTAGAAGTTAGAAGAGTCATTAGACATGAACAACATCTCTCTCATCATTTAGTTAAAAATTTTCCAGAGATGAAGAAATATAGCGCCCCATCTTTTGCTGAGTACTCCCTCTGTGTTTAATCTTTTGTGGAATGCTTTTGTAACAGTCTAAGTCTATAGTTGATTGACCTCTGTACAAGTTTTCAGATTCTAATTGTGTTGAGGCTGAGAGAATTGAGAGTAGGAACATTTACATGTGTAAATGTGAAGAAGTGAAGTTGTAGCAGGTGCAAAATTCGATGCTAATATTTTGGTCAGTGCTCCTTCCATAGTGTAACGTTTTGAGCAAGTGCACTCATTCTTTAAGTTGGAAGGTAAGCTACCTATGACTAAAAGCATTTGATTAAACAGGTTGTATTTTGGGAGAACCATGCTTTAGAAGTTGTAGGTGTCAAAGTCGACTATACTGGAGAACAGTTTCAGACATAGGTGAATTGTTCGATTCATTTCTCAAGATATACTTAATCTTTTGGAATGATTTAAATTGGAGAAGGTGTGAATCTATAGGCAAAACTTTATGCAAATTTTTATCAAAAACTTTACACATTTGATGAGTCAATGAATGAATTATGTGCAGCAAACTTTCTGAGTATCAACTTACTTCACAATTTGTTCAAGATTTTGATAATTGAGTATTGATCCTCCAAATTGGTAAAGGTTTTGAGTTATTCTCGATATAGAGGTGCTCTAACATCAAGGATAACTTGTTCTTTTGGAGATTAACACTCTCCATCAGTGGTATCAGAGAAAGAATCATCAAAATTGAAGAAAGGAGGACCCCGACTATTGCAATCAAAAAGAAATCAACACTTGAAGGTTCAAAAGGTGAAAGCTTGAAAGGAAAGCTTGAGAAGGAGGCCAGAAGATATCAAGAAGATCAGAGGAAACTTCATTCAAAGTAAAGGTAACCTTATTCCTCATAAAGGTTGAAGAATTTAATACATAGGTGAAGAAAGGATGGGAGATTCTCTTCAAATAGAGAAATTGGATAGAGAAAACTATCCAACTTGGTCAATGAGGATGGAAGCTCATCTCATGAGCAAAGATTTGATAGGTTACATTACATGTGAAGAAGAAAAGCCACAATTCAGAGATCCTAGTGTTCCAACTAGGGATGAGTTATCAGATTTGAAGACTTGGATGAAGAAGGATGCAAAGGAGCATTATCTACATGGGAGTCAATGACTACTTGCTACCTCATATTAGAGGTCTTGAAAGTGCAAGTGATATATGGAATCCTTTGGAGGATAATTTCCAAAATACTACAAAGTCAAGGAAGGCATCCTTATGGGCAGAGTTTACCACATTCAAGAAGAAGGCCTCTCAATCCATTTCTTATTATGTAACAAGGATGAAGGACATTGCAGATGCATTAGGAGCAGTTGATGAAGATATTGAGGAGGATAAATTGGTAAGGCAAATCCTTACAGGTTTGAGAGGTGATGAGAAATAGAAGCCATTCATTTTGTCTACTGAATTGTCACTAGATCATTTTACTCCTGATTTTATAAATCAGTTGCTAGGACACATGCTAACCTTTGAGCAGGATGTCAAAGGTGAAGGTGATAAGAGTGCAGGTCAAGGAATGTATTCAAAGGATAAGAAGAACAATAGCAAAGGGAAGCAACAAGCAAATGAAGATGAAGGTACAACTAGTCAAGCTAACTTCCTAAGAGGAAGAGGAGGTGGCAAAGGTAGAGGAAGAGGCAGCAATAAAGATGGATCCAAAGCTTATTGGATTTGTGGTAAGACAAATCATTTAGCTCATGATTGTTGGCATAATACTCAGAATAATGGAGGATGTAATCATAACTTTAATTCAAGAGGAAGAGGTGGCAGAAACCAAAGAGGTAATTTCAGAGGTAGAGGAAGTAGAGGTTACTTTGGAAGAAATTCAGGTAGAGGATTTCAAAGTCAATCCTACAACAATACTTACTAAAATTATGCTTCAGATCAAAAGGAGGATTCAACCTTGATTATGAATGCAACTTGTGAAAGGCAAAGTGAAGACCAAAGAGTCTTCTACATTGACTCAGGGTGTAGCAATCATCTGAGTGGTAACATAGCCTTGATGACTGATTTAGAGAATAAGGTAACTAATCATGTAGTTCAAACAGGTGAACATACAAAGCACAATGTGAAGTCAATTGGATCACTGAAGGCCAAGGATGGAAGTACTCTTCTGAGTAAGGTCTTGTATGTTCCTACAATTCCAAAGAATTTGATAAGTGTAGGGTAAATTGTTGGAAAAGGTTATGAAGTAAGGTTCACTAATGAAGGAGTTTTTTTGGAAGACCCTAGCAATGGGTATAAACAAATTGTTTCAGGGAAGAAAGAAGGAAGACTCTTCACATTGAAGATTCAAGGTAATGTTGTTCATGCCTTGTTCACTTATGGAGGACATAAGATCTCTGAGTTAGATCTTTGGCACAAGAGGCTTGGACATTTTAATGAAAGAGGTATTAAGGATATGATTAACAATGTTTCAGTGCTTGGATTGCCTAATGTTGCAGGTCAACATATGACACACAGGTGTGAGGCATTTCAATTAGGTAAGGCTCATAAGCAGTCATATTCCAAGCATGGTTTCATGTATTCAGAGAAGCTTGAGTTGGTACACACAGATGTGTGGGGACCATCAAAAGATTTCAGTATAAATGGCTCAAGGTATTATGTAATTTATGTTGATGATGCTACAAGGTGGATCACTATCTATGTGATCAAAGATAAATCAGAGGTATTTAATACATTCAAACATTATCATTTGTATGCAGAAAGAATCATGTTGAAGAAACAATCACTAATTGGACATATATTTGAAGGTCAAACCTTAGGAAGAAAACCACATGCCTATGTGAAGGGACAAATTCACAAAGTGTATTATATTTTTAAAGTTAGTTCACTTTAGTTCTAGAAGTTTTTTAAAATCACGAGAATGAGAAAATCTATATAAGTTAGTTTGTATCAACTGGCGCGATGAGAGAAGAAGTGGAAGAGAGTGATAGAATGTGAGAAGGAGTTCATTTTGTATGACTGAGTTTAGTTGGGCTTCTCTGAGTGAGAAAGCATTTGTAAAACTTTTGAGTTTTTTCATAGCTATGAGAAGAAATAGTTAAAGTTCTGTGTATGAGAATCTCTCCATCATCTCCATACTTGTCTACTGTGAAATGATTTCAAGAGTTTAAGTTCTCCAAGCAACTCGATGCCTGGCATCGAGTTTGTGCTGATAAGTTTGTGTTTTATTCTCTCAGTTCTAACTCCTGCTAAATCTTCTTGAAAAGATGATGTTTGTGGAGTAACTCGATGCTTGGCATCGAGTTTCAGCATAAAGTTGATGCCTGGCATTGACTTCCCACATAAAAGTGGTTTCCTTCACACCTATGGTTAACGCGCCTATTTCAGGAACAAAAAATAGCTAAAAAAAGCACAAAATCGATGCCTGGCATCGACTTTTGGTTGCAAGTCGATGCTACGCATCGAATTTTCATTTTTAGATAGTAAGATTTACTAAAACAGGCAAAATTTCCAGTTTTGGAAAGTCATAAAAGGTGATCTTGTGAAGGCCCTAACTTGAGTTCTAGAGATCCGTTTCTTGTATATGATAGCTTATTGGAAAGCTCTACTCTTCTAGTTTCATCCATCAAAAGATCTTGGAGAAATAATATTTGAGCTAAGAGAAATTAGCAAAATACTGAAGGTATGTCATTTCAGTGATTGGAAAGTTCTGAAGAAGTAAACTTCTTGGTTTTGGCTATCATTTCTCAAAGTTTGAAGTGGAAGTGAGTTAATGGTGACCATAGAGGTGTTCTCTTGTCATATTAATTCATTTCTTGTGGTGTTTTACACATCAACAAGTGGTATCAGAGCAGAAAGGTCCTAAAGAGCAAAACACGGCAAAGGCATGAGAAGTTTTTCATTAAAGTTTGAAAGGTGAAGCATTTGAAGACACAAGGCATCAAAAGGTTACAAAAGTATCCTCATACACAAAGAACTCCAAAAGGTATTATTCTTTATCCTTTAAGCTCAAAGGTTGCAGCAGAAGGAAAGGAGTATGGCAGATCATATCTCCATTGACAAACTGGACAGAGATAATTACCTCGCATGGGTAATGAGAATGGAAGCCTTACTTATGAGTAAGGATCTCATGGTATATGAAACAGGTGAAGAAGAGAAGCCAGTATTGAAGATGAAAGCCGACCAAAGAAAGAGGAACTTGATGCTTTAAAGCATTGGCAGAAGAAGGATGCAAGTGCAAAAGCCTACATCTACAATACAATCTCTGATCATTTGCTACCACACATCAGAGGATTGGAATCATCAGAAGATATATGGAATGCATTGGAATATCATTTCCAAAGTACTACCAAAGCACGGAAAGCAAGTCTATGGTCAGAGTTTACAACATTCAAGAAGAAGCCAAGTCAAAGTATTAGTGATTATGTCACTAAGATGAAGGATCTAGCAGATAGTCTAGGATCCATAGATGAAGATGTTGAAGATCATAGATTGATTGCTCAACTACTTGCAAGATTGAGAGGGGACGAAAGGTGGAAACCTTTTGTCTTATCAACAAAACTTTCATTAAATCATTATGTTCCAGATTTGAACTAGTTCCTTGGTTTGATGCTCACATTTGAGCAAGACTTGAAGGGAGATGGAGATAAAGGACAAAGTTCTGCAATGTACATGAAGAACAAGAAGAAAGGAGGTAAAGGTAAAGCAAAGGATGAAGAAGAGTCAAGTCCTCAAGTTTATTTTGCAAGAGGTAGAGGCACAGGCAGAGGAAGAGCAAGAGGTTTTGGAAGAGGAAGAGGTAATCAGAATAACAACAAGAAAGCTTGCTGGATCTGTGGATTGAGTAATCATTTGGCTCATGACTGTTGGCACAACCAACAAGGATCAAACTAGAATCAAAACAACAATAGTAGAGGTCGAGGTGGAAGATATCAAAGTAATTTTCAAAGAGGTACACAAAATCAAAGAGGAAGCTATGGTAGAGGTGGAGGAAGAAGTTGGGGACAGAATCAATCTTACAACACCACCTACTACAATTATGCAAATGATACACAGAATGACGGTCATACATCATTGATGATGAACTCAATCAGCACATCAGACAAAGAAGATCTAAAGGTATTTTACATTGACTCTGGATGTTCTAATCATTTGTCAAGAAACATAGAATTGATGTCAGAATTGGAAAAAGGCATTTCTAGTCATAGTGTTCAAACAGGTGATAATACAAGACATAGTGTACATTCAATTGGAAAAGTGAAATGCAAGAGTGGAGCATATTTGCTAACCAATGTTTTGTATGTTCCCACAATACCTAAAAACTTGATTAGTGTGGGACAGATAGTTGAAAAAGGTTTTCAAGTCAGGTTTACAAATGAAGGAGTATTTGTGGAAGATCCAGAGAATGGATTGGTTTGATTACCCAATTGACAAGCCTCACGCAAGTTCTTGACACTTTGATTATGGAAATTTGGTAGTTTTATTACCAATCTATTCTTCTCCATGTCTTTCAATCTCTATGTTTTCATATGTCCATACCTCTTATGTCAAAGATCCAATTTTGCTACCTTCGTACTTCAATAATTAAAGTACGTTGTGTGATCAAAGTTGGGCTTCACATCCAATGTGAATAATCTCCTTTCTTTTTTTCTTTTGGCCATCAACCTATACCCATCTTTAGGGTTCGCCACAAAGCATTCTTTCTTATTGAAATTATCCTGCAATCCTCTTTCAATAAATTGTCCCACAAGAATAAGTTTCCTTGTATTGTGGGAACATGGAGAGAATCTTTCAAAAATTTAGCCTTATGAGAACCATCTAGCATGAAATCACTTATATTTGTAATAGCATGGGGAGTATCATCACCTTTTTGCACATGCCTTTTAGTTGTTGGTACCTACATATTTGAAAAGAATACATTATTGCAACTCATGTAATATACCACATGTTTAAACCTTGTCTCATGTAATCACTCATCTGCATCATGGAAAACATTCTTTAATTTTCATTTGAGGTAGAAATATAATTACCTTGCCCTCTGTATGATGAGTTGCCCTTGTCTCATTGATAGAAATATCTTGTATAATGACCATACTTTCCACATATGTAGCATTCACATGTATTTTGTTGTTGGCTTGAGTTTGTTTGTACCTTCACCCTCTCCCCCTGATAAAGAAGATTTTTTCTCTTGACCTTGATTTCACTCTCTATTTGCTCCTCTTCCTTGCCTTCTTCTACCCTTGCCTTGGCTTCTAGATTTTTCTCTTCCTTTACCTACATAAAATGCTTGGGCCTCATTGCCAACTGCCTTTTAACCTCCAATCTTCATCTCCTCGGTGACCTTCAAGGCCACTAACTGCTCAAAGTTTGAAATATTATATATGAAATATTGTTGGCAGTAGCCAAAGACACGGATGATGAGGAAGCATGTGAAGGAGGATTATGATGATGTAGTGGGGATCCAGACGGTTTATTTTTTCCAAAGAAACATGTTTCATAATACTTTTTCAAAACTCCCAACATTGATTTTCATCACTCTTGTACTATATGTATCATAGAACAACCATGTTTGTAATTAGTAGCTCCATTTTGTGCAAGCCGAGGAGTTCTCAAGCTTGAGGAGCTTAGGTAGAATGAGCATACCAATTTTGGCTATTTTTAGACCTCGTTTAGACCTCCAAATAGTACCTAGAACCTATTTTTTAACTATGTCGAACACTAGATGTGAAACCGATCAAAACTAGTCAAAAAATTATAAAGAGAGCTAGAGACTTTGAGGTTAGATAGTATGAGCTAGTGTAGCTTGCATGAGTAGAGAAGAGCTTAGAGCTATTTTTAGTTTGTAAGAGTGTTCTTGAGTAATAGAATCTACTTTCAACCTTCCATTGCATCTTGCTTGTCTCTTCCTTGTGTGTGTGTGTATGTGTGTGTGCATCTCTATGCTTCTCACCTTCACTCTTACTACATCTCATGTTCAGGATCTTCATATCACTCCAATCTCTTCCACGGATTGACATTAAGGAGGTGGAGCTTCTTAATGTGGTGCTTACCATTGTGCTAGAGCAACACCAAATTTGGCGCCATTGTCGAGATCGAGCTAGGACAAGTTTGTGATGGTAAGAGTCTAGCAAGAAGTGGCATTGGAAGGTAAAAAATTTCAGTTTTTGTTGTTGTTTTTAAGTAGTTTTTTGTGTTTTTCATCTCCTTTACACTCCTTCTTCACCACCATATCACCTTCTTCCACTCCAAAAAATTTCAAAAAATTCACCATATCCACCTATCCCCCTCATTTCCCTCATTTGCGCATGCGAGTGAGAGAGAGAGAGCTTTTGTGCTTGTTTGTGCATGTGTGTTTTTGAGTTTTCTTGCAGGTACAGTGCTCTAGAGCAACAAGAAAGCTTCCAAAAGGTGAGAAAACCAATTTTTTGTTAGATCTACCATATGTGTCAGACCATCACGATGGTTTGACAAGTTTGACTTTTTTGGTAAGTGTGTATAGAACGGTGTAGGCAATCCTTGCGCACTCATGAATCCACAAATGCATTTTGGTGGACCATCGCAACAGGCTCATGCCATCGCGATTGTGTCACACCATCGCGATTGGCTCACGCCATCGCGATAGCTCGATCGGACCATCGCGACGATCTCACACCATCGTGATGGTTCACTTGAACCATGGCGACAGTCATTGACCATCGTGACGATCCCGTCGACCCCATGCCATCACGATTGGCCCATGCCATCATGACGACTCACGTGCCACATGTCAAATTAGACCATCGTGATGATACCAGGTATGCCATGGCGATGCTTCACGTTCGAACCATCGCGATTGGCTCAAGCCATCGCGCCTCGTGACCATCACGGTGCACTCATGCCATCGCGATGGTTGCATTGACTGTTGACCATCGCAACGGGCTCATGCCATCATGATTGCTCACTAGATAGACCATCGCGATGCCTCGCACAATCGGACCATTGCGACGGTTCAACTGGGCCATTGCGACGGTCCCAGACCGTCGCAATTATCTCAAACCATCACGATTGTCCACCTAGAATGCCAAAATTAGGGTTTGATTTTTTGGGGTATTTTGAGGCTATTTTGAGTAAATGTTTGGGTGATTAAGCTTATTGAAGACCCCTTGGCTCATAATTGAAGAAAAACCTGTTTGTCAGATTTTACCCCAGAGGGCCTGAACGTTCATAAGTTTCTCATTCGAAGTCCATTTTGGAGCTTTATTGTTACTATATGATCAATGTCTACCTCTCATGATTGTATGCACATTTTGTAAAGCCCCCATTATGAGGAGAAGCCAAGCGTGCATTACCCAATTGATGGGAATCCCAACTTGCATGTCGGATGGAGGTCATATTGGACCATGTAAGGTATTGTAAGGAAAGGGAGTTACTAGGGTCCCCAATTGTGGGCTCCGGGGCAGCGGTGAGCAGCCCTGCCTGGGGGGTCCAAAGGGGCCAGCGGGCCCGCTAGTTGGGGGGTCCTAGGGGGCTAGTGGGTCCCCTGGTGGGGGTCCGGGGGCAGCGCCCCCAGCGTGATGGCAAAGGGAATATTCCATGGAATATTCCCTCTCGGAGTCAGAAATCATTTATATTTGTTAGGTTGGTTCAACTGGTCCAAGTCGTGTATGGCAATTATGCAGGCGGTGGCCGCCCATGCTCTACCACCCATGTATAGCCGTCCACGGAAGGCCACCCATGATCCTATATATACATGACTTCTGCACTACCTGGGACATTGAGTTGAGCCAACATACCTTTATCTTGTATCTCCCTATCTAGAGTTGTCTAGATAACCATTTAAGCTCTACCTTGAGAGCGCACGAGTGGACAATGCCATCATCTTTGTACTTGCTCCTAGTAGAAAATTGTTGAGATTCTCCTATATCTGGTATCTTCTCTGCTACTGCTCCTGTGTTATATTGTGTAACTATTGTCTTACATGGTATCAGAGCCGTAAGGTTCGAATAGCTTGAGAAGTATCACTATTTTAGCCTACTAGCAGACTAGAATATCAATAGATTATTCGAGTGATTACATGATGGCTTCATGGTCGAACACTGGCCTTGGTGCTTCAGCTAATGTTAATGCTGCCTATTCGAATTCGACCACCTGCATTCACTAAAGGGAAGCTAGATGGAACCAACTATACACTCTGGAAGTTCAAAATTTCTACAATTTTGGACTCCTATGAATTACTTGACACTGACATGGGACCGATGGGATTGGATCCAGAGCCTATACCAGTTGAAGATCCAAAAAATTCAAGATTGATGATTCAGCCAGATCGAGATCTTCTACAAGCTTGAAAGAGGCGGAATGCTGATGCATATGTGCAATTGTCACTAGTGTAAGTGATTCTGTGCTTACTTTAGTTCAACATACTACTAAAGCACATGAGGCTTGGGGCATATTGGCTCGACAATATGAGACCAAGAACCACAGTAGGATACAAAATTTAGAAAATCAGTTGGCAAATGAAAAGCATTCTGATTCTAAAAAGGCTGAACATTTTATCAAACGGATAAAACATCTTCAAGACCAATTGGATGCAGTTGGTGTTGTTATAACACTAGACGAGCTGGCCCGAAGATGTGTGCGTGTTCTTCTAGCAAAGCATGATGGATTAGTAATAGCCCTTAACACTCAGGTAAGACCAACTCCCCTCACATTTGAAGAGTTTTGTGTTATGCTTTTAGAACAAGAGATGCGATTGAGGAATCGGCAAAGTACAAGTGATGCTGCATTTTCAGCAAATGCAAAAGGTAAAGGCTCTTCTGATGTATCAAAGAAGAAGCCAAAGAAGAAAAAGTTCACAGGAAGTTGCTTCTATTGTGAAAAGAAAGGTGATGCCATCAAGGATTGCAGAAAGAAGCAAGTTGATGAACAGAATGGGACTGTAAAATCATCGTGGAAGAACAAAGAGTCTACAAACAACACATAGCTGGAACTTTGGGTAGTTATTGAAGAGGTATGTTCATCTGCTCAAGCTCGTGTTGATGAACCATGGATTTTAGATAGTGGAGCTTCTCGCCATATGACCAGTAAAAAGGATTGGTATAGTTCCCTAGTGCCTCTGGGGGAATCCATCAATGTAGTGGTGGGAAATGACTCCAAGTGTCCAGCCGAAGGAACTGGAACCATCTCTTTTATCACTTCTCTAGGTGTTGAGAAAAAGTTATCCAATGTTCTCTATGTGCCTACACTCAAAAGAAATTTGTTGTCAGTTTCTGCAATAACAGATCGTGGACTCGAAGTTCACTTCAATAAGAGTGGTAATGTTGTAGGTAAAGGCATACGATGGGATAACTTGTATGAGTTAAGTGCTTTAACTGCTACAAAAGATAAAGATGTAAGCAGGTTATGGCACCAACAATTTGGGCATCTCGGATTTGCAGTTTTGAAGGAGATGCAAAGAACAGGGATGGTTGCTCATTTGCCTGCATTTTCAGAGTTGCAGGAACCTTGTGAAGCTTGTATGATGGGCAAGCAACATGAAAGGCATTTCCAAGAGAGACCAACAATCGATCTCAAGCTCCTCTAGAGTTGGTACATGCTGATCTCTGTGGTAAAATGTCTACACCTGCTTTAGGAGGATCTTTCTACTTTTTGCTGTTAGTCGACGATTATAGTAGAAAGATGTGGGGTTATTTCGTTCCAGAGAAGGCTGATGCTTTTGAAAAATTTAAAATGTGGCATAAGTATGTAGAAAATGAATCAAGAAGGAAACTAAGAAATTTAGAACAGATAGAGGAGGTGAATTATTGTCAACAGAATTCAACAATTACTCTAAGGAGCATGGTGTGAAAAGGCAACTTACCATAGCTCATACACCTCAACAAAATGGTGTTGTTGAGCATACGAACAGGACAGTTGTTGAAATGGCTCATTGTATGTCAAAGGCTCAAGGCATGTCTGATTCATTCTGGGCAGAAGCAGTCAATACAGCAGTCTACATCCTCAATCGAAGCTACACAAAAAGCACTCAAGGGGATGACTCCTCAAGAAGCATATTCTGTAAAAAGCCTTCAGTTTTGCATTTCAGAATTTTCGGTTGTTTCTGTTATGCACATATTCCTGATTCAGCAAGGTCAAAGTTAGATTCAAAAAGCAAAAAGTGTGTCTTCCTAGGATATAGTGAAGAGTCTAAAGCATACAAGTTGTGGGATCCTGAGGCAAGGAAGATTTTTGTGAGCCGAGATGTGGTGTTTGATGAACAACCACACTTAGTAGAAGATAAAGGTAAATCTACTATCTCATCAAACGGAGAAATATCTCACCTTGTGCCTATCAAAAGATAGGTTAAAGTTGAGGAGGAGGAAACATCTGATGGAGAAATTTCCTCAATAAAAAGCCAACTAGTGTAGCTGCACAACGTAAGCCACTACTGAAGTGGGCACAACAGCTCTTTGATGATCACAATCCACATGTAGATGTACCAAAATCATCATCGGATGGATTATGAAGATCAAAGAGAATAGAGGAGCAAAGAAGAGCCTCAGAACACATTGTTAACATGGCTCTAATGGTAGATATCATGGGCTCGATAAAGGAACCTACCACCATTGAAGAAGCCTTGATGATCCAGGTTGGACAGCGGCAATGCACTCAGAGTATGATAGTATACTAAAAAATGATACATGGGATCTAGTCGACTTGCCGCCAAAGAAGAAGGTAATAGGTACTAAATGGATTTGGAAAGCTAAGTATAAAGTAGATGGAACATTAGAAAAGTATAAGGCAAGATTAGTTGCACAGGGTTTTTCACAGATCGAAGGATTTGATGTTCAAGAAATTTTTGTGCCAATAGCACGCATGACAACTATTCGGACGGTACTTGTAGTAGTTGCACAAAAGGCCTGGCCTATTTTCTACATGGATGTCAAATTTGCATTTTTTAATGGTCACCTCAAGGAGGAGGTATATGTATCTCAACCACCAGGTTTTGAGGTGCCCAATTCAGAAAATAAAGTTTGCAGGATGAAGAAAGGTTTGTATGGACTTAAGCAAGCTCCACGGGCTTGGTACCAACGGATAGATAATTTTTTCAAAAATATGGGTTTTGAAAGAAGTACTTCTGATGCTAACTTGTATGTAAGGAAAAGGGATAGCAGGCTAGTTGTTGTCATTGTATATGTAGATGATTTGATCATTACAGGAGATCATCAGGAACTCATCAATCAAACTCGGATCAGCTTGGGAACTGAGTTTGAAATGACAGACTTAGGTCTTCTCCATTTTTGTCTGGGAATTGAAGTATGGCAAAGGAAGGTTGGCATTTTCATCTCACAACAAAAATATGCCAAAGAAATTCTCAAGGCATTTGGAATGATGGACTTCAAACCAACTAGCATACCTATGGAGGTAAATCATAAGCTATCTATGGATGATAACATGCCTGATGTAGATGCTAAGAAGTATAGGAAGCTCGTTGGAAGTCTTATTTTTCTGTGCAACACTAGACCAGACATTTGCTATGATGTTGGAGTATTAAGCAGGTTTTCCAACAAACCTAAGGAGAGTCACTAGAATGCTGGAATGCGAATTCTAAGGTACATTGTAGGAACCTTGGATTTTGGTATTTTTATACCACAGGTGATACACTTCAAGGATATTGTGATTCAGATTGGGTTGGAGATTGTGATTCTAGAAAATCAATTTCTAGATATTGTTTCTCACTTGGTTCAGGAATATTTTCTTGGGTAAGTAGGAAGCAAGCAACTCTCGCACTCTCCTCCACTGAAGTAGAGTACAAAGCAGCTTGTTTTGCTTCTTGTGAGGCAGTCTGGTTAAGGAGAGTTCTTGCAGATCTAGGCTTTCCATCAAATATGGCGACTGTACTCAAGTGTGATAGTCAAAGTTGTATGGCTATTGCAAAGAACCCAATATTTCATGCTCGCACCAAGCACATAGAAGTACAGTACCATTACATTCGTGAGCTAATTGAAGATGAAATTGTGGAGCTAGAATATTGCCCAACAGAGGCAAATTGTGCTGACATATTCACTAAAGCACTTGGAAGAGAGCAGCTCAACAGGCATCTTCAAAACATGGGCATAGGACCAAGACCTACTTGATTTATCATCGGTAAACATTGAGGGGGGGTGTTAGTATATGATCAATGTCTACCTCTCATGATTGTATGCACATTTTGTAAGGCCCCCATTATGAGGAGAAGCCAAGCGTGCATTACCCAATTGATGGGAATCACAACTTGCATGTTGGATGAAGGTCATATTGGACCATGTAAGGTATTGTAAGGAAAGGGAGTTACCAGGGTCGGTTCAACTGGTCGGTTAGGTCGGTTCAACTGGTCTAAATCATGTATGGCAATTACGCGGGCGGTGGCCGCCCATGCTCTACCGTCCATGTATAGTCGTCCATGAAAGGCCACCCATGATCCTATATATACATGACTTCTGCACTAGTTGGGACATTGACTTGAGCCAACATACCTCTACCTTGTATCTCCCTATCTAGAGTTGTCTAGATCACCATTTAAGCTCTACCTTGAGAGCGCATGGGTGGACAACGCCATCATCTTTGTACTTGCTATTAGTAGAAAATTGCTGAGATTCTCCTATATGTGTTATCTTCTCTACTACTGCTCCTGTGTTATATTGCGTAACTATTGTCTTATATTTATTGCTCATTAGAAAGCTCTTTATGAGTGCTACACGACCTCAACTGTTTTTTTTCAAGAAGGACACGTTGATATATAGATAGCATAATTTGAGGTTGACCCATTTGTGGGACTAGAAAAGAAAGGGGGCATTGGAGAAATTTGGCCAAATGAAAAAGTGACCCTTAAAGGTGTATATATCAAAGTGCTTGAGCATTGATTTAAGAATTGGTCTAAACATTGGATTTTGATAGATCTACCAAGAGCTATCCAAGGCAATCAAAGCAAGAAGGTGAAGAACGCAAAGTGCTACTTCTTGGGCAGCAGAGCAATCAAAGAAGTTGGCTCGAGGTTTGTGGAATACTCAACCCCCTCAATCAATTATTAGCTTAGACTAAACATCTAGCATTGTGGATTAAGTTAGGATGATGATAGGAATGCATTAACTCCAAGAGACTTAAATTTTTCAAGACCAAGACAGATAAAAGTGTGCAAAACAAAAACCTAAAGGAAAGAACTTAAGTCTGACGGAAGGAGAACTCAAAAGTACAACGAAAAGTTAGCTCTTGGCGTATGCAGTGAGACAAGACAAGAATATAAAGGAATTAAAAACTAAACAAGCAATCAAGAACAAAGAAACATTGAGGATTAGAGTGTATATAGAGTGATTCAGGAAGTAAATTCATGAACCTTAGATCGGGCAAGCATATAGGTAAGTCTAATCAACGAAGCCTTAGATCATCAGAAGCAAGTGTAGGAACTACTGCATGTTCATGGGCTCAACAATTGAATAGTTACCCTTATGAGTTGGGATCAGATACTAGTGAATCAGAAATGGCTTTTAGCACAGAAAGACGAGAAGGATGGTTAAACATAGCATATTTTGAAAGACCCAAAGGACCCTACAGAACTCAATTAGAATATGTCCGAACCAACCAGTTATGTGCTTGCATCTATGAGGATGGTTTGTGAAGATCAGTGGTGCAATTGCACAATCCTAACCGACCCATTGCATATTAACATCCAGTGGTGAAATTTGAAAGAGATGCTTACATAGACAAAGAAGGAACAATGTACATCATAAGTACTCAACCTAATCATACCAATGAGTTTGGTATAGTAAATCCCAATAAGGAAGCGAGAAGCCAAGGAACAGAACCACTAGGAGATGATCCTAGGACACCTAGAGGGAATCTATACTCACAAGGGTACTAAACCCGGAATGGATCCCTCAAGACAATAGAAGCCTAGAATTGTTCTTGAATAAGGACACAGATGAAGCATTTTGGAGGTACAGAATTGAACAACCTAGTGAGGTAGGCTCCATCATGATTTACAAATTCAAGGACCCAGATACACTTGGAAAGGTTGTATACCTGGATGATACTTCAGAACGAGTATTTGTAGTGTCGGACCATGCAAGACTTGTCTACACATGGAGAGGAAGTTAGTATTCCCCCATGATGAACAAATGTAAACATGAGCCATCAGGGAGCTGGAACATCCTCAGCCCATGGTACTCAAAGAGAAAAGAACAAAGAGAAACTATAAGTAAGTTTCACTCATCCCATAGGGAGAGATAGACCAACCAGGGACATCGATAGATGGGAAAGACAAAGGGAACCTAGAATACCAGGTGGTAGAGATGATTTTCCTCTACCTAGACCACGTGAACACCCAAGGGTACTAAGACCCACTCAATTAGTAAAGTCAATGAAGAACTACTTTGATGGGACAGGAGATCCCTATGACCATGTTGCAGAATTTAAGAAAGTGCTATGAGCAGAGCAACTAGAAGACATGTTCACGCAATACAATGCATTTGGAATAACATTAAAGAACACGGCTTTAACTTTGTTCCAACCATTGCAACAAAGGCAATTTAGGGATATTCATCACTTGTTAGAGTCATTCATCACAAAATTCTCTAAAAGTGGAATCAGGCATGATACTTACTTCGTTGATTCACAGCTTCAAACAGACCCCACAAGAAACAGTCAGACTTGCAGGGTATAGGTTTAGACAATATGTTGAGAGATGTCCGATGCAAGAACTGCCCTCACAGGCCAAGCAAGTGTCATTGTTTTTAGATGGCCTCTTAAGCTCTAAACTACGTTCCTATGTGTACTTGAAGGAACCCAGAATGCTAGAGCAATGTGTAAGAACTTTTATGGAAATTGAGGACAACCTAGGAGATGAGTTGGAACTCTCAAAGGTCTATAATGTCTCAGATTGTTCATCTCTAGCATCCTCAAAACTTTCTAGGTCGATAGAAGACCTAGCAGAAGAAGTGGCCCAAAAACTAGGAGTTTCTAGTAAACAGATGCCTAGGCTAACAACAAACAGACGTTGTTACACATGTAGTGGCGATCATATGGCAAATGTGTGTCCCAATGTAACACAATCGCAAGCCAAACCTAGTGGCCAATACTATATGATTGAGAGACGATATACAAATCACACGGCCCAATATTGCCCATACAACAAACAAGTAGTACAAGAGAACTACCCCCAAGCATACTCCCAACCAGGGAGATATCAAGGTCAATACAATGCTCAGTCTCATTACTATAGGCCTCCATAGAACTATCCTTATCAGGTTCAACAGAGACCTCAACCCGTTTTAGCTCAACAGCCACCCCCACCAGCTAACGTCATCCCAATCAAATACGCTACTACAGAAGAGAACCTCAATAGGGCTTTAGTGCCTTCTTCACCCCTAGTCACTGAAAGTGACCCTAATTCTAACAATTTTGACTCTACCCATGTAGACAACCCGCCCACATATTACATAGAGTTACCAGAACATACGGAAATATATCAATATGATAGTCCACCATTGGAACATAGTTGGGAACCCGACTATGCTAATGTGATGTATGCAACCCTAATCCACGACCCCAATTAAGACCGCAAAGACCACAGGGCCCTAGAGGACCATGCTTTAGGTGCCAAGGAGATCATTTCATAAAGGATTTTCCACATCCTTCGATAGCAAGACAGTCACAATACTATAACATACAAGGTTTTTGTGCCGAATGTGGTAAAGAGCATGTCATCAAAGATTGTCCCAAGAACCCTACAAATGCTTCAAAAGTGACACCCATCAACGTGATAGGCATTGTGAATAACTCAGATGGATCCAAACCTACATACGTGCCTATCCAAGCTATAAAAAGAGCCTAGGTGCTCTTACAGAATCAATAGCTTAATCCTGAAAAAATAGCTGGAACAAGTGAAGTTGAAGAGTCTAGTAATAAAAAGACGAAATCTTGGAAAGATTCGAGAGAAAGAATTTAGAGAAAGTGGAGTAAAAGGATAACTAAGTTGGAAGGAATTTTAAAGGAATCTAGAGACAAAATCCTAGAATTGACTTTGCAAGAATCTAATTGGGAGAATCTAGCTCAGGGATCAGGATCAGTTCTAGCTGAACCCATGCCTGAAAACCTAGACATGATGTTTCCTGCATATCCATCGCCACCACTGCTTTATGGAAACATTGGGGTAAGCCAACATAAGGACCCACCAGGATGAAGCTAAAAATGGTTGACGAACATATTGAAAAGCCATTGGGCCTAATAGAATGCATATCTCTCACCACTTGTGGTGTGGAGTTTGAGCATACTTTCACCATTTGTGATTTTGGGAAAAATCATGCTTATGAGATGATCTTAGGACGACCATTCATGAGTCAGTTGCAAATCATAGAAGATTGGGGAACTAATTCTTTGTACTTGCAACATTTAGGAGTGACTACTAAAGTCAATCTTAAAGACTATTCCCATCGAGATGTACTCTCAATACAATGGAACACCATCCATAAGACATAAGACAAAACAGAGCTCGTACGCTCATTGGAATGAGACCCCTCATGGTTGCACGAGGACACTCATCTATGGATGTGTAAAGTAGCCAAACAAGAGCAAGAATGATTAGAAGCCAGGACTTTGGGTTCAGAACGACATCCACAAACTCTTCAAGACCCAGCTTATGCACCTATAGTATTTCCAGACGAGGAATTCGAGCCTCATGGTTGGGTAGAAATCTTAGCTACGATGGACATAGTGGTGAATGAAGAACAATGGACCCCTCATTGTGATGAAGTTGGATAGGACATTTCCATTTTTATGATTGAACCTGTTGAGAAGACTTTATCGTAGAAGAATGCATGGAAGTGACCCAAGAACAAGACAAGAGTTGTGACAAGGATCTAGAATCCATCATCATGGAACCCTTCTGTTCCAAAGAAGAGGAATAACTTTATTTTGTAGAAGCCAAAACCCCTGAAGGGGACAAGGAAAATCAAATGGAACAACCTGAGCCATCCCTAAAAGATACCGAAAGTAAGCAAAAGAAGAGAAAGAAATCACCTAAGATACAAGAAGAGGAAGAACCACTCATGGAAGTACCCAAAAATTTCAAGAAGTATGAAATAGAAGATAGATGAACCATGGTACGAATGCCTAAAAGGAAAGCCGACCTTGGAGAAGTATATCATAATCGAGAGAAAACCAAAAAAATCATAGTTACCATAGAAGAAGGAGAAGAAAAATGTACATACATAGGGTATGATTTAACTACTAAAGAAGAAGAAGAGTTAATTGCTTTATTGTGAGAATATCGAGATGTATCTGCATGGAGCTACAAAGATTTGAAAGGATTAGACCTAGATATATGCTCCCATAAAATTCCTTTGACTCGAGATGCCAAACCTATGAAACAAAAACCATACATGTACAATGACAACTACCTTGCTGAGATTAAAGAAGAAATAGATCGTTTGATAGAATCAGGATTTATTTACGAAATTGAGCATACAGAATGGGTGTCCCCCATTGTGGTTGTGCCCAAGAAAAATGGAAAATTGTGCGTGTGTATTAACCTTAAAAAAGTTAATGCCACCACGATTAGAGATAGTTATCCTCTTCCTATCACGGAACATTTATTACACTACAAGAAAAAGGGGGGCGTAGCGACGCCCCCGAATTGGGAAAAAAACGAAAACCGTCGCTTATGCGACGAAATCGTCGCATAAGGGACGGTAAAAATTTCGGATTTTTTTTTTTGGCCGAGTCTCGTCGCATAAGCGACGATAGACCACAAGCGTCGCTAGTAGCGTCGCTGGTTAGCGACGCACTTAACGACGTTGGCAAACTGCAGAGCGTCGCATATGCGACGCTCTGGAATGTAAAAAAAAAAAATCAATTCTCCCGGCACATTTGTGCCGGGCCTTGAACGCGAGGAAGAACACAAAGACCGAGAGAGAGAGAGAGAGAGAGAGAAAGAGCGCGCGCGAGAGGGAGAGAGAGAAGCGAGACTATTGATAGGTATGCGCACACACACACTTACACACACATATATGTACACACACATATACACGCATAGACACACACACACATACGCAGACACACACACACATGCATACACACATACACATGCATACATAGACACACATAATAATGCATACACACACATACATATGCATACATACATGCATACACATACACACTTAGACACATAGACACACATAGATACATACATACACATAAACACATACACACTCATAAACACACACACATACACATAGACACACACACATATACACACACATACACACATAGACACATGCACATGCAATGATGCATACACACGTACAAATGCATACATAGACACACATAATGATGCATACACACACATACATATGCATACACACACATATGCATACATACATGCATACACATACACACATAGATACATACACACATAGATACATACACACATAGATACATACATATACATAAACACATACACACTCATAGACACACACACATACACATAGACAACACACACATATACCTACACACATACACACATAATGATGCATACACACACATACACATGCATGCACACACATACACATGCATACACACACATACACGTATATATATTGATTTCTAACCATTTTGTTTTATATGTTAGGTATTATGGATCCCAGTAGAGAGAGAAAGGCGAAACTCACTCTCATAAAAAGTCTTATGAGAGCAAGAGTTCCGTCAGATACTCTAGGGGCCATAATGCGGGACTACGCAGAGATGTCCGATGAGGAGCTGGATTATACGATCCAGATGCTTACGCGATCAGACGAGGGCTCTTCTGCGGATCCACATGCAGGAAGAGAGCTATCTGCTCATAGGTATGTTTTTTTTCATAAATTTTTTTAATGATATTATAGCACATATTTTTATTTATTTCTATCTATCTATTTTCAGGACACCTATACCACCTCCAGCACGTGATAGCAGAGCAGAGACGTTGCCTATGAGGACATGCATAGGCACGTTAGGACTAGAGTGCGACATAGAGCCAGAGGGGAATATTGTATACATAGGAAATGGATTGAAGTTCAAGAGGAGAATGCGTGCACTATGCGACTCTTACCTGCGCTTTATCCACTTACCGTGGAAGTAAGTAAAAGTTTTACATATAAATTGAAATATATATCTTATGTTTTATTTATATTATGTTTTTTATTTTTGTAGTGAGCATGATGAGAG
The DNA here is from genome assembly GCA_020310875.1 of Ceratopteris richardii. Lineage (NCBI taxonomy): Eukaryota > Viridiplantae > Streptophyta > Polypodiopsida > Polypodiales > Pteridaceae > Ceratopteris > Ceratopteris richardii. Next base: position 171,503,167 of record CM035420.1, on the reverse strand, counting down.
GGATAAAAAGTACGTGCTCAGTTCACTTGAGACGGAGTTTGGGACAGGGTGGTCTCTTAAATGGTGTTTAAAAGAGATGCGGACACTTATGGCGCATCGTCATGACAATGCACGGTATGTATGTATATGAGAGAGAGAGAGAGACAGAGAGCACTAATCTCGATATTAGGGTTTTGAAATCCCTAATTTAAAAACTCTAATTCAACCTTTTAGCCATATGTTTGAAGTATATGTACACCTCCGACGTCCTACTAGAGAGATGTCTCTCCTCCCAACCTTATGCCTCTATATATAGCTACTCGAATCAACGAGGATCATGATTCATAATATATGTAAAGATATATACACATCATGTAGATAGGATACATAAATATAAAATGGAGTAGATATATTATGCTTCACACATACATGCCTAAATGCACACATAAATATATATATACATACTAACATATTTACATGTACATATTTACACATACATGTACATGCCTACATGCACACATAAACATATATATACATGCATACATATTTACATGTACATATTTACACATAGACATATACATATATACATGTACACAATTATAAACACTTGCATATATTACGTACATGAATACATGTATACATATATCACACACATGCAAACACATACATATACATGAAATACATATATATGCATACTAATATATGTATACATATAATACACATGAATACACACACATATGCATACATACATGATAAAAGTTTACTCCTCGAAGATAAAGCTATATATAAAATAATTAGGCATACCCCCGAGCTTCATGTTCTAACTTAGAAGAACATGATTTCATCTCTCTAGTAGGATTCATCGTTATTCAAGTTAATAAAAAAAACCTATTATCTGATATCCATTCAGAAGCTTCAAGTTACTATCTAATCTGCTCATATGTTTTCATTATTGCCATCATTTTGGTAAGACATCAATATAGTCTCATCTTCATTATCCTTATTGATTTCATTTATTTCTTCTATTGTTAAATCTATGTTCTCATGAATCACATCATCTATTGGTGGATTAATATCTATTTCTGGTAATTCCTCTTCCTCATCAGTAGAATCAGCATGTAGAGAATTATCCTCTTCATCAAAAATATTAGTATCATTATCACGTATAATGAGTCTAATTTCTATTCCAGATGTTGATGTATCAGTATCTGATGTTGAATCATCAAGAGGACTTTCTTCAATCTCTCTAACAATAAACTACTCAAACAATGACCTACCTCTAAGTTGCACATGAATGACTTGCCACCAAGGATGAGCATCTGGGTTTTTATAAAAAAATGCTTGTTCAATATGCCTAGGAAGAATATATGGTTCTTTAGTAGATCGCATTACCTTGGAAGAATCAATTGCCCAAAACCCAGATAATTCCTTTCTTATTGTAGAATTACTACCTTTATACTCCGCTCGATACCAGTCAACCTTCAAAATGACCTATCAAAATATATAACAACAAAAACGTCCCATTATTAGGTGCTTAAAAAAATAACTAACTCTAAAAAAATATATATAAACTTTTTTCTACCTGTTTGAATGTACGAAATGAAATTTCGTAGATACAAACAATAGTTCCTACGTAACCAAGTTCGCTATCTATAAGGTTCGTGTCTTTTGAGCTAGCATGTGATAGTTGCTTGAAACAAGCAACAATACTAGAATCCTCTGTTTTACGTAAAGAATCAATGGCTTTGATTCTAATATGCTGTCCAAAAGCCCACATATTAGTGAACATTCGAGCCTGCAAAATAAATTCAATTAGTAAATAGAAACTAACATACATATATGAAAAAAATAAAATATATATTTTAATAAAATTACCTTTTGTTCACAACCTATCATTAACTCTCTTTGCTCATCTGAGATTTCTTCATTATTTGCGTTGGCGCGTTGCAAACGACTATATAGCCAATCCGTGAAAGAAGGTATATCTGTAATCTCATTATTATCGAGATTACGTCTAGATCTTTTGTTTTTTCGCCTTTTACTTTGGAGACTTTGAAGTTCCTCGTACTAGCTAACGAATGCTTGCATGCATTCGCTATTATATGCTACAAAAGTAGAAACATCATTTTTTTCTTGAAATGTAAATAAGAATGGAACCCCCTTACCTGATAATACCTCATCTGTTATTTTTGAAGAAGACTCGTTGGTCCATGCACGTGGAGCTTCTTCATGAACTCTTTCAAGGTACTCACTAACGTAATACATGCACTCTTCAAGCATCCAACCCTTTGCCATGGATCCTTCTGGTTTTGCTCTTTGTCGCACATAACCTTTTAGTATTCCCATAAATCGCTCGACCCAAAACATCCATCGAGTGTTGACAACACCGGCAATCTCTATCTCATCTACAAGATGGACTAGTAAATGAACTTGAATATCAAAAAATGAAGTAGGAAGTTCTTTTTCCATCAAACATAGTAGCTCTTTGCATTCACGTTTTTTTTGTGGGATCGAATTTTTATCGATCTCTTTGGATGTAATCCACCTATACAAATCATAAAAACAATTGTAAAGAAGTTAATTAAAAAATAAAAGATATCCAATATTCATACATATTAAATATAAAAGTATCATAATTACCTTATAACTGATCCAAGACGATAGATCACATCTCATACTCCTTTCGTTGTACATCCATCGATAACCAAAGGTAAAATATGTTTCAAAAAGTTATGACAGTCATGGGTCTTTAATCCAGATAAGCTCTTATCATCCATAGTAAACATGTTTTGAAACGATGCTCCATATCCTGTAGGAGTCTTGATCAATTGAATTCTATTGTTGATAGTCTGTATCTCTTTTGTTGTAAGTACCCAAGGAGCAGATGCATAAGTCGTTTCTTGTCGATGTCTATCAAAAACTGGCCATAACTTTGGTTTGGATTTTTGATCTTTCAAATCATTCCTTGATGTTGTGGTATCTTTTAGTCCAAGAAGATGCTGCCATAGTGAATAACCAATATTTTTGAATATATGCATAGGATCAAGAAGATGACATACTTTTAACTCTTTCCAATACTCCAAAGAATACCATATTGATATGTTCTCTGCGAGTGCCAATTTCCCTTTACCTCTGTTCACATACTCATTATCTGAATCATCACTGAAGATTTCTGCTTCTGGATCTATCAGAGGTCCATCTGTCCATTTTTTATACCAATCCATAGGCGTCATAGGTTTTGGATACTGGCCTGTTTCAAGCTTTCCATTAAAATGTATCGCTTCTCTTTTAGATCTTAATGGATGATCATCAGGCAAGAATCGTCGATGTCGAAGATAAATATTTTTGTTGAGATTCTTACTATAGATTGATCTCAACCAATCACCACAATATGGACAAGCTTTATAACCCTTAGTAGATATTCCTGCATCATGGAAAAGGATGAAAATATAATTAGATTAAATCATATTTATTTACATGCATATTGAATAAAAAAATTACATCAATACCTGAACAAACGCCATATCCAGGAAAATCGTGAATAGTCCAAGCCACAATACCACGAATCGTAATACGTCTTTCATTGATGCTTTTCGATATATCAATGACATTAATACCTCTCCATAACTCTTGAAGATCGTCAATGAGAGGAGCAAGATATACATTCATATCTTTAACTTGTCTTTTGCCTGGGATTAAAAGTGAAAGCATTAAATGTTCCTTTTTAATGCTAAGATATGGCGGAAGATTGTAGTTTATGACTACCACTGGCCATGTTGACCATTTACTGGATTTCATGGAGAATGGATTAACCCCATCTAATGCAACTCCTAACTTTAGATTCTGTGGATTTTGTGCAAATTCAGGCCATGTAGAATCAATATGTTGAAAAGCAACACTATCATGAGGAATTCTGATTATTCCATCAGTACTTTTGTGATCATGTCCCCAAGTCAAAAGCTTTGATAATTCGCGGCTTTGAAACATATGTCTAATCCGTGGAGCCAATGGAAAATGTCTCAATACCTTATTCGGGATTTTACCTTCTTCACCCTTATATCGAGGAGATTGACATTTGGGACATGTCGAAGAGTCTGCATATTCACCTCTATATAAAATACAATCGTTAGGACATGCATGTATACATTGATAATCTATACCAAGATTGTTGATTATCTTCTTCATTTCATCATGTGAGGTAGGAAGAATATTTTGACTTGGTAAAAACTTTTCAGATAATAACTTGTAAGTTTATCAAAAAAAGATATATTAAAAAAGGTAAATAAATATACATACATATATACATGCAGGTTTTTATTCTTACTTTAGATAAGGTAAGAACAAGAACTTGAATTGAATAGATACTTTTTTTTTTAATGTAAAGGAAGTTCGGCAATAGCCTACTCTCCCGGACTTGAATTAAATAGAGAAAAGTACAAGAGAAGGGGACTAGTGCCCATGGGACCCCCCAAATCCCACAAAGCAGGGGAAGCTTTTACAGTGCTTAGATGACATTACAAAGAAGGTTAATTACCCTCTCATCACCCTCATGTGGGGCCCACTTGGGTTTAAGCTTGTTATCGATCAAAAGGAGTACTTGATGATGCCTAAAGGGGGGGGATTTTTTACAGTTGACAATCCTTTTGCCAAGGAGGAACAGCGATTTCTCAATTGACCACTCCTTGGGGGAGTCACCGAAGTTGAAAGCACATCTTTCCCGCCAAATTTTCCAGAGAACCTCCCCTCTGATGGCGTTCCAGAGAGTCGCGGAGCAGCCGATCGCTTCTCCCAGCAAGGCTTGCTGCCAACTGAGACGTTTTTGAAGTCTAATTCTCTTTCCAACCACCTGCCAGAGTCTGTTGGAGTTGGGGCAGGTAAAGAAGATGTGTGAAACATCTTCGATAGACCGGTGGCAGCGTTTGCACCAGGGAGGGATCCCACAAATTTTGCTAGCCTTAAGGTTGGTCCAGATTCCGTGATGAAGAATTTGCCATAAGAGGACAGACTTTTTGATCTCTATGAGGGGGTGCCAGATTGCCATGAACTTCATGTCCCACCGAAGCCGCGTCCATGACAGGCACCACTTTTTGTTGAGGTTAACCTGATAGTCGATCATTTCTTTGATGTTCGGGATTTTTGATAGACTATTCCCATTGTGCCATTTGAGACCAAGCGAGCTCGGCATGTCGTGTCCCATGAGAAGACGAACTTTGTGTCGGTCCCAAGCGAGAAATCTGCTTTGCAAAGTGTTCCATTCTTCATGCGAAATGTTGATGCTAGGGTCAATATCCTCAAGGTTGATCCAGCCGTAGGTGTCTTGTTTCCAGAGATGTTTCCATTTTTTGAAGCCTTTGTTCCATAGCTTCTTGGCGTTTTGAATGTTCCAAGTTTCCACACTCCGAATGCCATGGATCGGAAACCAGATAGAGTCGTTTTGTCTGTTGCTCTAGCACAATGGTGAGAACCACGTTAAGAAGCGTCACCTCCTTAATGTCAATCCGTGGGAGAGGTAGGAGTGATATGAAGATCTTGAACGTGAGATGATGTGAGAGTGAGGGTGAGAAGCACAAAGATGCACACACACATACACACACACAATGAAGAGACAAGCAAGACACAATGGAAGGTGGGAAATTAGCTCTATTACTCAAGAATGCTCTTACAAGCTCAAACTAGCTCTATGCTCACACTAACCAAAATGAACCAACCCAAAAATGAGCTCTCTAGCTCTTTTTATAGTTTCTAGACTAGTTTTGACCGGTTTCACATCTAGTGACCGGCCTAGTTAAAAAATAGGTCCTAGATGCTATTTGGAAGGGTAAACGATGTCTAAAAATAACAAAAATTGGTACGAGCATTCTACCTAAGCTCCTCAAGCTCGAGGACTCCTCGGCTTGCACAAAATGGAGCTATGGATTACAAAATGGGGTTTTCTATGATACATATGTTACAATTAGTGATAACAATCACTGTTGAATGTTTGGAGAATTAATAAGAAATATATTTGTTTGAAAAATTGATCGGCATGGCTCCCTGCTCCTTCTTTACATGCTTCCGTGGCGTCTGTGCCTCTGGCTGCTTCCAACATCCCCCTCCCTCTCGCTTTTGTCGTCCCTGACAGAACCTTGTTGTGAGGTCTGCCGGATGTAGTTCTGTAGGAGGTCTTGAGCGAGGGTGTGCTCTGATATACGAATGCCTCGGGCTAGATCAACCTCGAGTTTCTCCCAGTCGATAGGTTGCGGCTCGTCTGGTGGTGGGAGCTGATAATGTGTGGAGTACACCATTCGTTCACAGGCGAATAATTGCAATAAGTGTGTGGGTCTGCTTATAAATACCTCTGAATGGTACTCCCAAAAGCCGGTGGTGAACATTTCTTCGAATGTCTACTTGTAGCAGGCCGGTAGGTATTTGATCCTGCAGTGCCAGGCGTAACACACCCGTAGCGATGGCGTTGTGCTCATATTATAGACTAAATCAAAGTTGCCATGCTCAAAGCCCGGGGTGTTTACATGGGGAGCCTTGACGCATCGGAAGACTTTAAAGGTCATTTGCATCATGTCAAAGATTTTGACAGTCATGTGCGCGGCAATATCATTCATATGCTTTAACCTAGGGAGCCAGTGGCGGATCGTCGCCATCATGTAGCCTACTGTGGGTAACTCGATTGGTGGCTTGAAATAGGGATAGTTCAGCCAGTCTTGGCACTGCTTATTGTTCTGTAGCTTAATAGCGAAGGCAGTCCAAGAGCGGCGTCGTGGGACTGGTCCCCAGCATGGGTTAAATTTTAAGTGCAGCGGCGCTTTCACCCATGTGCTCATCATCTCGGGATAGTTTTGCAATAGATCTCTGCGCTAGTCTGGTTGATGGATTTCACCTCTCTGCGCCCTTGGTGGCAAGTCCTCTGGCTCGAATTGAGTGGCATGCGTTGGTTTCATGCCGGTTTCTTTCTCTATGGCTAACTGGTATTCGGCCATTAACATGAAGTACAGTTTATATTGGAGCTCATGCCCAGATATGTATCGTCGCGGGGCCAATTGAGCAAAGAATGGTGACTGTAAAATCCTCTCTTCAATCATGGCCATGGCATGTAGTTGTGCCTCTACTCTGGCCGAGTGTGTCGTTCCGAGTTCTTCAACTGTCTTCATCCACGCGGGGGTAGGTAATTCATAGGTCATCTGGCCTTCGGCCGTGACACGTCCGCCTGGGATGGGTATCGGTTCATATGCCTCTTCGAATGTCTCCTCCACCGGGATAGTGACGGTTTCTTCCTCAGCTGGTAGCTCAGGTGGGGAGTCTGGCCTTGGTGGTGCTTCATAGACTGCAATTCTAGATTCAAGATTTGTTACCTGGGCCCGAAGTGCGTTGAGTTCCTCTAAAATTTCAGGGGCAGGGTCCGCAGGCGCTGGTAATTCTGCTGCTACTTGTACTTGTTGTGTTGCTGGTTCTCTGAGCTGTAGCAGCTTGTGATCTTCCTTTAACTTTTGATGTTCTTCGTTCATACGCTCATAGTCCTCGAGCAATCGCACATGATCATCTAGCAACATCCTCATCGATTCAGATGGGATAGCTTTGAATTTGCTCGGACTTAGTGGTTGTTCAGGGTGGTCCAAAGCCGCCTCCAAGTTTTCTCTATTCTGCTCTTGAAGTCTCTGGTTCTCCTCTTTTGCTGCGGCTAAGTGTCTTCTTAGTAAACCCATATTTCTAGTGAGCGTTGCATTGCGGACGGTCTGGGCTCGAAGTAGGTTGTCCAAATCCGCAGTGAGGCCTCTCGTAAATCTTGGTATCGGCTGTTCAGTGAGGCATTCTCAATTGATAGTGAATTAAGCTGCGACTGTAATTCATTCGTAGTCCTCTGCAGCTGTTGATAGTTGGTGCCGAGTGATGCAAACTCATCGCGGACTTGTGTCATGCATGTGAACATGTGTTGAAATGAGGTGTCTATGGTGGGCGATAGTAGTAGTGAAGTGCTAAATGATGATGCAGTGGGAGTAGATGCAGCGGGAATGGGAAATGGGGTTGGGATGGTGGATGCAGTGGTGATCGTGGAAAATCGTGATGTGTCTAAAAATGTTTGTGCCGGGAGTGAAGTGAGTGGTGGTGCCGTGGGTGGTGATATGTCCATGTCACTGGACGTGTTTAGTGTTGTGACTGTGAAAAGTGGTGTGATTGTGGGTGGTTGTGTAGGTGTGAAGACGGGATTTACAAATGTGGAGTAATTTACATGGGGGCTGGCTAGAGCAGCTTGGTGAAACGGGGAAATAGGGGTTATGGTAGGTTGGGGAGGTGAGACTGGTGAGAAGGTTAGTGGGGTTAGAAAGGGGAATGGGGTTCTTAGAGGTGGGGGAAACGCTGGGAAGGATGAAGGGGTGAAGGGGTTAACATATGGATGCGGAGGGTTGGGTGTGGGCATGGTGGTCTGAATGGGCAGGGCAAAGGTTGTGGCTATGTTGCCTTGTACAGGTGTGGATGTGGGGGAAGCAGGTGGGTGTGCAGGGGATACAGGATGGGTTGGTGAAAGATGAGGTGAGAGAGGAGTAGAAGGGGTGGATGTTATTTCGAGGATAGTAGTGGTATGTACAACGGTAGTACGGGGTGGGGAATCTATAAGGATGGGTTCTGCGGTCAATGAACTTTCGGGGATGAGGCGTGCCTCCCTGGCTTGTGCTGAAGACTGAGCTCCTGTTCGTACGCGAATATACTCTCCAGGCTTTGAAAGTAGTCGCACTCGGCGGGGGTCAAACTGTGGTAGTTGCTTTCTTTGTAAAAACCTGAGTGCTTCATGGGAGCCTACTGATTTGACTAACTCTCTGAACCCTCTGATGTATGCGTCTTCGAATCCTCCGGAGATGAGTTCCTGTTCAATTAATGCCTGGCTCTCCTCTTCGGTTAACTTCTTCCGTGCCCAGACTTTCTCCATCGTTCGATATAATTTCTTTATGGCCAGCGTGTACGCTGCGGCTTCGAAAGTCTCATCTTCATATGTGCTGGTGTCGCCGTGTGCGTCAGTTTGTTGGCCTTGGCCCTCTGGTCTGTCCGTCCTGTGAGCCCTGGCTGGCTTCATCGTCGCCTTCGTCGTCGTCTGTTTCGGTTCTTTCTTCTTCAGAGCTCGACATAGCTTGTCCTTGTGGCAGATCTCGCGGTGTGGTAGGGTAGCTGGGACGTTCATATTCCTGGGAGAACAGTTGTGCTTCTGAATACTGGAATTCGTTTGAGAATGCATCAGGCATCTCAAAATCAAAGGTCGTGTTTATTGGGTCGGCCTCCATATGTGGTATCGGGAAAGAAAACGCTTCCGCACCAATAGTGGTGGGAGCTTCTGTTGTTGTGGTGGTGGGTTCTGTGGTGGCAACTGCCTGAGGTGCAGCGGTACTAGTGGTGGCCTCCGGAACCACTGGTCTGGACAACCTTATTCGAATAGGTTGTACTGTGGGAGCCGCTTCTGTCTGTGGTCGCTCTGGAGAGGGTTGTGGTGATGGCGACTCTGGCACTTGAAGGCAAGGAATGGTGCCTCTCATGCGCTTACCTGCCCGTGTTCTACTGGGCTTCCTGGCTTTCTTCGTTGTTCCTTTGAATGCCTTCAGTTCTTCTCCTGTTAATGCACGCTCGATGGGCAAGTCATAAGCTAAGCACATATAAACAATTCTGGTCAGCGCACAACATCCATTAAGCACCTTCTTGCGCTCCCATCTGTGTTGTGCCAGATACATTTGATCTATGATCCAGCTTGCCAGATCAACACTTTGAGGTCCCGTGCATGCCAAATACAATCCAAACCAGATTCGTTTATGGGGCATGGTAAATCTGTCCTGAGCTGGAAATGCGAAATGTTGCATGCATATCCTTAGTGGCTTCGACAGCTCAGGTGTAATTGCCGAAATCTCCTCCCACTTCGTGACGTCCCCACGTTTCATCGGTTCTGGAATTAATCTCTCTCGATCTGTGGGTGTGTGGGTGCCATGAATCTTGATGGCTGCTCTGATTAAATCCTTGGAGAGGTAAAATCTCTTGTAAGGAGGATCATCCACTAAAGAAGGCAATATGAAGGTTCCTGGGATGTCCTTATTCTCCGAGGCCAGCAAAGTAGTGATTAAATAATAGCACCTGTAAAAGTCCGGTTTGGGCAGAGGATCACTGAAATACTCTGTGAAGCCTGCTCTGGCCCAAACGTGAGTTAAATCCTGGGTGCTTTGTAGGGCTTCGAACTCTCTGGAGAAAAACTGGTACTTTCCCCACGTGCGGTCATCAAATGTCAGAGAGGATTCAAATATAAAGTCCGCGTCCGCAAGGGGTCCTGCAAGGCCCTGAAACCAATGAGATTTTCTGTGTATCTTTTTGGTGTAGCCCATGGGTGGGTTGTCGATAGGCATGGGCCCTGGAAATCCCTGAAATTCCGGCGGTGGAGCAGTCGGGTGGGACTCTGCTCGTAGCACGTTGAGGGGCACAGCCGCTACACTGGGGCCTGCTCCTGATGTTCCTTCGTCGGTTTGCATGGTGGCTGATGCGCTAATGAGAAAGATCTGCTACAAAAGATTAACACATTAGCATGGAAATTAATTATGATCCCATTTAAAGTGAGACCGCAATCCCTTTCCATAACTGATGCGTAACCCGTGTAGCCAAGTGCTGTGATGTGATGGATGCAATGTCTCTTGCAGCACTAGTGCAGGTCTCTAGACTCCTACACGTTTCAGATCATGCATACATTTCTTGATGAGATGAGGTTACGAGTGATGTGTGATGATGGTGGGTGAATTTATACAAGGTTTAAAGGTTAGTGATTTAGTACAAGGTTGTATGTTAGTCGGGGGGGTAGTTTTATCAGACATGGGGTTAGGGGGAGACGGTTGGACACGTTTCGGTATCCATTTCCTAAGGATCTTGGAGTGGGTGGTGGGTTTCTGTTGAGGGGCAAAGGGTGGTGTCGAGTGTGGTGGTATCGAGGGATGAAATGAGTTGTGGGGGTTATATATTACATGGTTTATGGGTTGAGCTATGATACATGGTTTGGGTACCCAAATCTGCGTGGGCGTGGGTCTATGGGTAAGGTACTTCTTGGCGATCCACATTTGTCGGATGCTCGGACCTGTAGAAGAAGGTCGAGGGGATGGTGGATATCGATTCTGTTTCTATACTGCCTTTTTTTTATCGATTTCTGCTTGGCTGGAGTTCTTTGGTGCTTTTTGTCCTTTTGGCACCCATATTTGTCTGGTGCCGCTTCCTTTGGGTGGCCTAAACTGCTTTCCTTGTTGTTTCCTCTGATACTGCCGTCGGTCTGGGTTCCTTCGTCGTGGTTGACTCTGTTGTTGTTGAGGTTGAGAGGTCGGATGGACACTCTGCTTTGGAAAAGAAGGGAGATCCAACACTTGCGTGACCTGCCCATTAGGAAGTGATGCCTTATTTAACTTTAATCTAGGCCAGTCCGCAACAAGTTTGGAAGGATGAGCACCGCAGGGTGTCGTGCTCATTTGTCCGCTGATGCAACCCACCTGACCGCTGATTGTGTCCATCTGCCCTTGTGGTTGGGTAACTGTCTCTTCTAGTTTGCAGGAAGTCCCAGGGAAGATTTTCTGTCGTCCTTCTGATTGACAATTGTCTATAACCAAGTCCGAGGGGGTTGGTGTAGACGTAAAGTGACTGGTCTGATTAAAGATCTTCCGGTCTTCTGTCGCATGTATTTCATAGGGTCTAGGGTCACAACCGTCAAGCGGAATGCCGTTAGGGAAGTCAAGCGGTATCACTCGCTTCTGTTCTAAGGTTCCAATCTGTAAGGAGCCTTGTCTAAGATTTAGGTCCACTGAGTGATCGTATAGCCAATCTTGGCCAAGGATTAAGGGTTCTATCAGGTCGTCATCATGGCACACTAGTAGCTTTGCTGTCATCATCAAATCCTTAATGAGGATAGGAAGGTCCACCTCACCCATGCAAGGGGTTTCCATGCCTCCTAGGCCTATGAGGTATGCCTCAATTGGCCGCATTTCTATTCCTGAATCCTTATAGTGGGACCATCTAATCGCACTAGTCGCAGCACCTGAGTCAATCAAAGCCCTGAGTTCTTGGCTATGGTTACCGTGCTCTAGCCTAACTGTAACGAATGGTCTCCTGTCCACTATGCTAGGATGAGTGGTTGACTTTACTTGACACATGGCCATGGGATATCTGGGTGATGTTTCCAGATGGTTATAATGTTCTCTCCCTAGTCCTTGTCTTCTTAGCTTCATGCGCTTAATGCGTTCTATGGCTTCTGACTGAGCTTCGGCTCGTATTCTATTTTCTTCCTCCTTACGCTTCTTTGCCAACGTGAGTCGTCTAAGCATATCCTCAGTAAGAGGTTCCTGATATAGCTTGACTCTACAGCCACTAATGTAATTAGGCATTATATCTCCTTCTAAGGTGGCTAACTATACTGCTCCACTAGTCGAAAGTCTGTTAATGATCATAGGTCCATAACCTCGCTTTTCTAACTTCCGTGCGTGCTGTTTCAGTGTATACACTAGAACTAAATCTCCTTCTTTTAGGCCTTTATCTTTCACGTGTGCATCAAATTATGCTTTCTGTCGCTTCTTTGCTGCGTATATCCCTGCTGCTGCCTTTAGCCTGGTTTCTCCTAATCGTTCCAAGTCCAATATTCTCGCTGATAATTCATGGCCGATCCATTGATGTTCTTGTGCAACCTTAAGGGTCGGTATCAAGAAGTCCAAAGGAAGCACTGCATTCTGGCCAAAAACCATCTGAAAGGGAGTTGCATTGAGTATGGTCTTGTAGGCCACTCGATATGCCCAAACAGCGTGGTGTAGCTGTTTGTCCCAATCTGAACGTTTGTTGTTCACGAGTCTCGTCAGTACGGTACAAAGTATCTTGTTAGTGCTTTCAGCCTGACCATTGGCCTGAGGATGATATGGTGCAGATTTCTTGTGAATCACCATAAAATCCTGTAACAAATATTCAATGACTTGGTTTAGAAAGTGAGTGCCTCGATCGCTCACTAACTCTATAGGCAGTCCATATCTTGTAAAGACATTTTCAAATAAGAATTTTGCCGTCGTGTGAGCATCATTCTTTTTTGTGGCTTTCGCCTCTACCCATTTCGTCAGATAATCTGTGGCAACAATAATGTATTCCGCATGTGTACCTTTTGCAGGGGGGTTGATGGGTCCTACAAAGTCTATACCCCACTTAGAAAATGCACGTCCGCCCATCATGGGTTTCAATGGCATTTCGTCTCTGTGAGTAGGAAACTGAGTTCTTTGGCACACATCACATCTCTTTACATAGGTATGTGCATCCATGTGAAGAGTGGGCCACCATAATCCTGCAAAGAGGATGGCTTTGATTATCCTATCTGGTCCAAAATGACCTCCTGCAACACCTTGGTGTGCAGTCTCTAGTATGCTAAGATATTCGCTCTCATGAACACATTGCCTTAGATATCCATCTCGTCCTCTTTTGTATAGATTATCGCCAATAAGTGAATAGTCGTGAGCTTCCTGCTCTAGACTACGTTGTCGAGCTAAGGTCATTCCTTGAGGGAATGTGTTCGTCCTCAAGTATGTCACTAAAGGTTCACTCCAGTCTGGTGTGAGAGACACATGATATAATGTCGCATGCTCTACTGGTGGTCTTTCACAACAAACATGGCATTCCTTACACAACTTGTAGACATCTGCTTCCATCGTAGGCCAATATACTCCTAGTCTTTGCAGAGTCCGTAGTGTTCTATGTTTTGAATGATGTTGCTTTAATGCACCTATGTGTGCTAATTGCAACCAATTCACATGTTCTGATTCATCTACACAACAAGCAAGAATCTTTTGATTATCCTGTTTATATATGCTTCCTGCCATGATTTGGTATCTCTGAGACTTGGTGATCTCTCCTTCTCTGATCTTTATCCTAGGATTCTTGGGTCCATATGTCAGAATAGGGACTATAGGTTTAGCCCATTCTGGTGCTACCTCAAGGTTAAACAAGTATGCATCTGGTAATTCATCTGCTACTCCTTGAGGAGCTTCTCCTGAGGTTAACCTTGAAAGGTGGTCAGCTCTAAGATGTGTCTTTCCTTTCCTGACTACTACTTCAAAATCATACTCCATGAGTAATAGAAACCAGCGTATTAATCGTCCTGTGTTACATGGTTTGTTGACTAAGTACAATAGGGCTTGATGATCTGTAAAGAACTTGAATTTGTTGGCCAACAAGTAGTGCCTAAACTTCTTTACTGCGTAGATCATCCCTAATCCTTCTCGTTCCGTCGTGGTGTAATTTCTTTCTGCTGCGTTCAATTGTCTGCTAGCGTAAGTTATGGGGAGATCTATGTTACCTTCATTCGTGGGTTGTGCTAACACACATCCTATGGCGTAATTGGATGCATCCACATGTACATGGAATGGCTTACTCCAATCTGGGGTAGTCAATATAGGTGCTGAGCACAAGCGTCGTTTAAGTTCATTGAATGAATTTTCACATTCATCTGTCCACTCAAAATTGGTTAAAAGAGAGTACAAAGGCTTGGCTATGATTGCATACATGTGTATGAATCTCCTATAATAACCGCAATGGCCCATAAATGCCTGTACCTCTTTCACATTAGTTGGTCTTGGTAATTCTGCAATTACCTTCACCTTTTCCTCGTCCGTAGAGATTCCATTTTTTGACACAATGTGTCCTAGAATTTTGCCTTGTCTGACCATGAAAACGCATTTTTCTGGGTTCAAACAAACCTTATATTCTCGACATTTATCAAATATTTGTCTTAACTCTGGGATATGTGTCTGCCTTACATTTGAATGAGCACATAAGTCATCGACGTAAACTTCCAAGCTCTTGCGTAAGAATTCATTAAAAACATGACACATGAGTCGCTGGAAAGTAGCGGGTGCATTTGTTAAGCCAAATGGCATCACACGAAATGCAAATATGCCCCATTCTGTGGCAAAAGCCGTCTTGTGTTGGTCTTCTGGAGCAATGGCTACTTGATTATAGCCTGAGAATCCATCAAGAAAGCTATAAACTTCCTTGCCCGCAACTCTTTCCAATAGGTGTTCCGTGATAGGAAGAGGATAACTATCTCTAATCGTGGCGGCATTAACTTTTTTAAGGTTAATACACACACGCAATTTTCCATTCTTCTTGGGCACAACCACAATGGGGGATACCCATTCGGTGTGCTCAATTTCGTAAATGAATCCTGCTTCTACCAAGCGATCTATCTCCTCTTTAATCTTCGCAGCGTAATTATCATTGTACGTATAAGGTTTCTGTTTGGTCGGTTTTGCATCTGGAGTCATAGGGATTCTATGAGAACATATATCTGGATCCACTCCTTTCAAATCTTTGTAACTCCAAGCAAAAACATCTCTATATTCGCGCAATAGGGCAACTAACTCTTCTTCTTCTTCCTTCGTCAAATCATGCCCTATGTATGTACATTTTTCTTCTTCTCCTTCTATGGCAACTATGACTTTCTTGGTTTTCTCTCGGTTATCATATGCTTGTCCATCATTCTCTTTTCTATTACGCATTCGTACCATGATTCTTCTATCTTCAATTTCATATTTCTTGAAGTTCTCGGGTACTTCAAATAAAGATTCTTCTTTTTCCGACATGGTTTCTTTCTTCTTTCTCTTATTGTCTTCACTCTTAGTAGTCACTTCTGTGGCTAACCTTACCTCGTTCGTTATGTCCTCGTGTCTCTGAGTGTGAGTCTCTATTTCGTAGAAATATTCTTCCTCTGATGCAAAGGGTGGGTCCATGAGAATTGATTCTAAATCAAAATCGCTTGCATCCTCAAATGCATCAGTGTCTGGTTCACACTCTTCTAAAATTGCATCGGCCCTGAGTGGCTCTATCGTGAAAACTGAAATGTCATAGCCATCCTCGTCACAGTGGGGTGTCCATTGTACTTCATTGATGGCTACATCCATGGTTGCTAGTATTTCCGCCCAACCATAGGGTTCAAACTCTTCGTCTGGAAATACTACAGGTGCGTAAGCTGGATCTTGAAGGGTTCGTGGATGTTGTTCTGCACCTAAGGTCCTTGCTTCTAATCGTTCTTCCTCTTGTTTGGCTACTTTACACATCCATAAATGGGTATCCTCATGCAACCAAGAAGGATCTGATTCTAAGGAGTGCACGGATTCCGTCTCTGCTGGTGTCTTATGGATGGTATTCCATTGTATTGGGGGTACATCTCTGTGTGAATAGTCTTTAAGGTTGACTTTGGTAGTCACTCCTAAATGTTGCAAGTACAAAGAATTAGTTCCCCAATCTTGTACAATTTGCAACTGACGCATGAATGGTCGTCCCAATATCATCTCATAAGCATGGTTTTTCGCAAAGTCACAAATGGCAAAGGTATGCTCAAATTCTGCACCACAAGTGGTGAGAGATATGCCTTCTAGTAAGCCTAACGGTTTTTCTATGTGTCCATCAGCCATTTGTAGTTTCATCCTGGTGGGTCTGAGTGCTGGCTTACCCCAACGTTTCCACAAAGCGGTGGTAGCGATGGCTACTCCGGCTCCTGAGTCTAAGATGGCTTTCGTGGTGTAGCCCTGATGGGTTATTGGAAGATATGTGTTACCTTCCTCTCCTTCACTTACGTCTCCAATCTTTTCCACGGGTATCTCTGGTACCTTCTTATGTGATCCTATCTGAGAGGGTGTGGTAGCTAGCTCAGGGAATTGATTTGCTACATGCTTCCACAATTCTGGTTTTACCTTTAACAATTCCTCCAAAGTGAGATTACATTGTACTTTCGTGTTCTTGATCACTTCCGTGTTCCTAGGGATCACTGATTCTTCATTCCTCACTATTATCGTGGGTGCTCTCATACTAATAGACTTTGCTTCCCAAGGTCCTGTGAACTGAGGTAATTCTTGTAGAGAATTAGATTCAAATCCTGTGGGTTCACTCAGTTGTTCCACCTCTACCTCATCATAAATAGAGGGGATGTCTTGGGGAAATTGTTCCTGCAAATCGTCTATTTCTTGAATAGGAGGATGAGTTCCTTGTTCTTTTCTCCATTTCTCTTCTTGGATCTCCCTCAAAAATTCATGTGAGTACCTATGTATGGAAGACAAGTTGTCTTGACTTTCTGTATTGGGTACTTGAGACAAGGATGGTGCATTCCTTTCCTGTGTCTCTGGGACAATAGGGTTCCTATGCTGATCCTTTTTCTCTTTGCTTTCTATCAAGTGTTCTAGCCTCTCCATTAGTCCTTGAAAGTGTAATTCCGGTTTTGCCATGTTATTCCAATTAAGATATCTAGAGGCTTCGAACAAAGCTTGTGCTAACTCTACCATCTTCATGCAAAGTTTAGTTCTCTCAATTTCTAGATCAGCTCGAGGGTAGTTTTTACTCATTTCCGTGACTTGAGGTCCCTCTTTTATTCTAGCCTGATATGCACGAAACATCATGTCTAGATCTTCCGGTATGGGTTCCGCTAAAACTGATCCTGATTCTTGAGCTGGATTTTCTTGATTTAATTCTTGTGAAGCCAATTCTTGTATTTTGGCTCTAGATTCTCTTAGACTTCCTTCCAACTCACTTATCTTTTTACTCCACTTTCTCTTGATTCTTTCTCTAGAATCTTTCCAAGATTTCGTCTTTTTACTACTCGATTCTGCAACTTCACTAGTTCCGGCTACTTTCTCTTGATTAAGTTGTTGGTTTTGTAAGAGCGCCTGAGCCCTGGTTATAGCTTGGATAGGCACGTATGTAGGGTTGGATCCATCTGCATTATTTACAATACCTATCACGTTGATCGGTGTCACATTTGTAGTGTTAACTGGGTTCTTAGGACAATCTTTGATTATGTGCTCTTTGCCACAATCGGCACAAAAGCCTTGTATGCTATAGTACTGTGATTGCCTTGCTATTGGGGGATGTGGACAATCCTTTACGAAGTGATCTCCTTGGCACCTAAAGCATGGTCCTCTAGGGCCCTGTGGTCTCTGTTGTCTCAATTGGGGCCGTGGGTTTGGGTTTGCGTACATCACATTAGTATAATCTGGCTCCCAACTAGGTTCCATTGGAGGACTATCATAATGATATGTCTCCACATGTTCTGGTGACTCCGTGTAATAAGCGGGTGGACTAGTTACATGAGTAGAGTCAAAACTGTTTGAGTTCGGGTCACTTTCGGTGATCAAGGGTGAAGAAGGCACTAAGGCCCTACTTAGGTTCTCTTCTGCAGCAGCGTAATTGACTGAGATGACATTCGCTGGTGGGGTTGGCTGCTGAGCTAAGACGGGTTGAGGTCTCTGTTGAGCTTGGTATGGGTAGTTCTGAGGAGGCCTATAGTAATAAGGCTGAGCATTGTATTGGCCTTGATACCTACCTGGCTGCTGATATGCTTGCGGGTAGTTCTGTCTCACAGTTTGTTTGTTGTATGGGCAGTCTTGAGCCGTATGATTCGTGTATCTTCTCTCAATTGTGCAATATTGGCCACTAGGGTTGACGTGAGGTTGAGGTGCATTGGGGCACACATTTGCCAAATGATTTCCACCACAAGCGTAACAACGTACATTAGTTGGTAGCTTGGGCACCTGTTTACCAGAAACTCCTAGTTTTTGGGCCACTTTTTCTGCTAGATCCTCTATTGAATTCGACAATTTTGTGGACGCTAGAGAAGAACAATTTGAGTCTTTATAGACCTTTGAGAGCTCTAATTCATCTCCTAGGTTGTCCTCGATGTCTATACATATTCTTACACACTCTTCTAGCGTTCTGGGTTCCTTTAGGTACACATAGGAGCGTAGTTTAGCGCTCAACAAGCCATCTAGGAACAGTGATACTTGTTTGGCTTGTGAGGGTAGCTCTTGCATTGGACATCGTTCGACATATTGTCTAAACCTACGTCCTGCCAGTCTCACTGTTTCCTGAGGGGTCTGTTTAAAGCTATGAATCAATGAAGACGTGTCATGTCTAATCCCACTTTTAGAGAATTCAGTGATGAATGACTCTAAAAAGTGATGGATGTCTCTAAATTGCCTTTGTTGCAATGGTTGGAACCAAGTTAAAGCGGTATTCTTTAACGTTAGTCCAAATGCGTTGTACTGCGTGAACATGTCCTCGACTTGTTCTGCTCTTAGTACTTGCTTGAATTCTGCGACGTGGTCATAGGGATCTCCTGTCCCATCAAAGTAATTTTTCATTGATTTTACTAATTGAGTGGGTCTCAATACTCTTGCGTGTTCACGTGGTCTGGGTAGAGGAAAATCATCTCTACCACCTGGTATTCCATGATCTCTTTGTCTATCCGTTCTATTAGTGTTCGTGGTTGTTCTATCTCTCCCTATGGGGTGAGTGAAGCTTACTTCCGGTCTCTCGTGATTTCCTTCTCTTTGATTTCCATGGGCTGAGGATGTTCCTGCCCCTTGTTGACGTGTATTCATGTCCGTTCTAGCTGGAGGGAATATCAATTCACCTCTCCATGTGTATGTGTTTTTAGCGCGCTCAGGCACCACAAAGACTCTTTCTGAAGTCTCATCCAGGTATACAACCTTTCCAGGTGTATCTGGGTCCTTGAATTCATAAATTGTAATGATGCCTATCTCACCAGGGTGTTCCTTTCTGTACCTCCAAAAGGCTTCATCTGTCTCTTTATTTACAAACAACTCGGTGCTCCTGTTATCTTGAGGGATCCACTCTGGGATGAGTACTCTCGTTAATACAGATTTCCCTCTAGGTGTTCTAGGTTCTTCTATCGGTTCTTTTCCTGGAAATTTCGCTTCCGTCTCTAATTGGATTGTGCCAAACTCATTAGTATCGTTTGGCTGCGTACTTAGAACGTACATGGTTCCTTCTTTGTCTATGTAAGCATCTCTCTCAAATTTCACCACTGGTCTTTCCAATCCAATGGGTTGATCAGGGTTGTGCAGTTGCACCACTTGCCTTTGCAAACCATCCTCATAGATGCGAGCACCTAATCGGTTGGTTCGGAGAAACTCTAATTGCGTTCTATAGGGTCCTTCTGGTTTTTCTAGGTATGCTACATGAGACCCTCCTTCTGGTCTGTCTGTGCTAAATGCCATTTCTGATTCACTTGATTCTGAGCTCAACTCGTAGGGGTAATTGCTATTCAATTGCTGAGCCCAAGATCGAGCGGTAGTTCTTACACTAGCCTCTGATGATCTAAGGCTTCTTCTGTCCGATTTACCTATATGTTTGCCCGATCTAAGGTTCATTAATTTCCTTCCTTGCTCACTCAATTACACACTTAGATCGTCAATGGTCCTTTGTTATTACTGTCTCGATTATTTTTTATCTTCTTTGGATTCTTGTCTTAATATATGCGTCAGGAATTCGACTTTCGTTATGATTTTGAGTTCTCGTTCCGTCATACTTATGTTCTTTCCTTTAGGTTTTCGTCACACACACCTTTACTTTAAGTCTTAAACTTGATAGAATTAGGTATCTTGAACTTGAGGCGTTCCTATCGTCGTTAATCCACAACTACCGTTTAGCCTAAGCTAAGAATTGACTGAGGGGGTTGAGTAATCTTCCAACCTCGAGTCGGCTTTTCTGGTTGCTCTGATGTCCTGTTGCCCAAGAAGCCGTGCTTCCCAAGCTCTGCTGTCTTCTCTGCCTTGCTTGCTTGCCTTTGCTTGCCTTTGCTAGACCTGGAAAAATTCCAATATTAGACCAATTCACAAGATGATCAAACACTTGAGTATATACACCCTTTTCAATCCCTTCCCTTTTTGCCCAAATTTTAATGTGTGCCCCCTGGCTTCGGATGAAAAAGTTATGAGCGCTCAGGCCCTGGGGGGTAAAAACTGACAATCAGGTTTTCCTTCAAATATGAGCTAAGGGGTCTCCTATGAGTCTAATGGTCCAAAAATTTTTCAAAAATACCCTCAAAATTGGTCAAAAATTGGAGCCCAAAATTTGCGATGGGGGTGCACAATCGCGATGGTCTGGGACCGTCGCGATGGTCCGAAAAAGCGAACCGTCGCGATGGCGTGGGATTTGGACAATCGCGATGGCCCGAAAAGGCGAACAATTGCGATGGCGCGGGTCAACGGTCAAAGTTGGACAATCGCGATGGCGCGAAAAGGTGAACCGTCGGGATGGCCCGAAGTGAACGATCGCGATGGCGTGAGGTCGAACCGTCGCGATGGCGTGGGATTTGGACAATCGCGATGGTCCAAAAAATGAACGATCGCGATGGCGTGGAAATGGACCGTCGCGATGGTCCGAAAAATGAACCGTCGCGATGGCGTGATCAAGCGGACAATCGCGATGGCGCGGTCAACGGTCAAAAGTGAACCGTCACGATGGTCCAAAGTGAACCGTCGCGATGGTCACAAGTGCGATGGCTTGAGCCAATCGCGATGGTCCGATTTTGGGCTGTCGCGATGGTCCGAAAAATGAACCGTCGCGATGGTCTATCGTGACACGTGGCACTGTCGTGGCGATGGCGTGGGCCAATCGCGATGGTCCGAGGTCAGCTGAACAATCGTGATGGTCCAAGTGGACCGTCGCGATGGCTCAAGTGGACCGTCGCGATGGTCCGAAAAAGCGAACCGTCGCGATGGTCCGGCCGAGCCGTCGCGATGGCGTGAGCCTATCGCGATGGTGCGACACAATCGCGATGGTCTGAGCCAATCGCGATGGTCCACCAAATAACGAATTTTTGAAATGCAACTATGGTGCCGTGTATGCGCAGGGATCGCCTACCTCGTGGTGTGGTCGCCTACCTCAAAATCCGAAAGTTGCAGACCATCGCGATGGTCCGCCACACTCGGCAGATCTGTGACAGAGAGTAAATTTTTACCTTTTCCAAGCTTTCCTGATGCACTGGAGCTCTGTACCTGCAAGAAAACTCAAGAAAACACAAGCACACACAAGCACAAAAGTTCTCTCTCTCTCTCGCATGCACAAATGAGGGGAAATGAGGTGAATGGGTGGATATGGTGAATTTTCTGATTTTTTTGGAGATGAAGATGATGATGCGATGATGAAGATGGAGTGTGGGGGAGGTGAAAAACACTAAAAACTAAGTAAAAACAACAACAAAAACTGAAATTTTTACCTTCCAACGCCACTTCTTGCTATACTCTTACCATCACACATTCGTCCTAGACTCGATCCCCGGCAACGGCGCCAAATTTGGTGTTGCTCTAGCACAATGGTGAGAACCACGTTAAGAAGTGTCACCTCCTTAATGTCAATCCGTGGGAGAGGTAGGAGTGATACGAAGATCGTGAACATGAGATGATGTGAGAGTGAGGGTGAGAAGCACAAAGATGCACACACACATACACACACACAATGAAGAGACAAGCAAGACACAATGGAAGGTGGGAAATTAGCTCTATTACTCAAGAATGCTCTTACAAGCTCAAACTAGCTCTATGCTCACACTAACCAAAATGAACCAACCCAAAAATGAGCTCTCTAGCTCTTTTTATAGTTTCTAGACTAGTTTTGACCGGTTTCACATCTAGTGACCGGCCTAGTTAAAAAATAGGTCCTAGATGCTATTTGGAAGGGTAAACGATGTCTAAAAATAACGAAAATTGGTACGAGCATTCTACCTAAGCTCCTCAAGCTCGAGGACTCCTCGGCTTGCACAAAATGGAGCTATGGATTACAAAATGGGGTTTTCTATGATACATATGTTACAATTAGTGATAACAATCACTGTTGAATGTTTGGAGAATTAATAAGAAATATATTTGTTTGAAAAATTGATCCGCCTGGCTCCCTGCTCCTTCTTTACATGCTTCCGTGGCGTCTGTGCCTCTGGCTGCTTCCAACATTGTCTGATACCGGCAGCCCACTTCTAGTCTTCACTTATTCTTGTGAAGCTTTTGACTTTATTCCAACTCTTCCAAAGGGAACACACCAGATTAGAGCCTTTCGGGAAGACGGGGATCGGGGAAAATAGCAAGGTCAAGATGTCAAGATTCCTCCAATTTGGGAAACCCATGAGCGCCAACTCATTCTTGTTTCTGAAGATCAGCTTGGCCCACGAGGCCTCCCCGTTGCACCAAGCCTTAGTCATCCATTTGGCCGACAGTTTGTTAGCCATGCACCCAATGTCCAAGATACCAAGTCCCCCACTATCTCTATGGTTGGTGCAGATGGACCATTTGATTTTAGGCACCCCCCTCCTATTGTGGTCGCCCGTCCAAAGGAAGTTTCTACAAATACTATCCAGTTTGGACAGATCTTGCTCTTTCGGTCTCCAACAAGAAAGGAAATAAATGGTAGATGATAAGAGGAACGTGTTGATGACCATAGCACGACCAGCAAGATTGATTTGCATACCTCTCCAATAGTTAAGCTTGTTTTCGAGTTTGGCAAGCACCCAGTTCCACCGCTGTTCCATAGAGACGCCAAACCCCAAGGGAATCCCCAGAAGCCAAAAAATTTGGCCCTGCGGGATGATTTTACAACCATGATCAATGAGAAGGTCGGGCTGTGACCCACCAATAGCTCTAAAGGCGGTCTTAGAGTGGTTGATTATGGATCCAGAGGCTTCACAAAAGGTAACAAGACACTTCCAGAACGTCTCAAGGCTGGTACTATCATTGTGCACAAAAGCGTTCATATCATCGACAAAAAGTCTCATGGTGATCTGACTGTGGTCATGCGGCAAGCGAAGGCCTTTAATGTTACCAGCTTCCACCTGATGCTCCACCAGCCTGCTAAGACCTTCCGTGGCAATGGCAAAGAGAAGGGGAGCCAAAGGGCACCCTTGTCTGATAGATCTTCTAAGTTTGATCACCTTTGAAAGATTTCATTAATGTTAATTTGGGTCGATGCGTTTCCGAGAAGGGTCGCGATCATCTTGGTGAATTTCTGGCTACATCCAAGATCCTGTAGCGACTGAAGAATATAGTCCCATTCTAGCCTGTCGTAGGCTTTATCAAAGTCGATTTTGAGGAAAACCACATCTTGTTTAGACTCATTTGCAAATTCAAGACCTTCCCAGATATCTATTATGGTTTCCAAAATTGACCTGCCTTTGATGAAACCTTTTTGGTCCTCGCTTAACCACGCTCTCAAGTGGCAAGAGATTCTGTTGGCAATGACTTTGGCGATGATCTTGTATCCTGTTTGGAGCATTGTAATGGGACGCCAATTCTCGATTCTGTTCTTTTCCCCTTTTTTGTGTACTAGCTTGATAATGCCATTGTTGAGGCAAGAAGGAAGCGCGCCAAACTTGAGTGCCTCTTGCCAAACCAAACGGAGAGGGGTGGCAACCACCAACTTGAAGGATTTAAAGAACTCATTAGTGAGCCCGTCGGGGCCCGGGCTTTTACCTGAGGGGAGGGCATCGATGACCTCAATGATTTCGGCTTCAGAGATAGAGGCATGAAGCAGAGAGTGAAGGTTGGGTGGTATCCTGTGGGGGGAAACCCTAGATATGGCTGCCATACAGTCCCTTCTATGGTGGGAGAGGGGGTTTGAGGTCCCCAGGAGTCTCGTGAAGTGCCCTTCAATGATCCCAAAATTATCTTCTTCCGTATTGCATACATTGCCATTTGCGTCTAGCAATAAGGGGATCGATTCTCTGTTGTGTTTCCTTTTGAGGATACGGCACATCTCTTTGGTGGGTTTGTCGGCTTTGCCAGCCCACCACTCCTTGAAGAAAATTTGCAAATTTTTCCTTTGTATCTCTTCCTCATATCTCAGCAGCGCTCTGATTTTTCGAAGTCCTTTCTGGGCTTGAGATTTTCCTTTGTTCACTTCCTCCTTGAGCCGCCAGAGTCTATGATATAGAGCTTCTCTACGAGCCCGCCGCACAGTCTCTAGCATCTTCCTAGATCTAATCATGATCTGTCGTGACTTATCGACCGCACTTCTCCAACACTTGGCTGGGGACAAGCCAGAGGCAAATGCCTCCTTCCACACATCAGAAATTTCTTGATGGACCGAGGGGAGAGAGAAGGAGGGCGCACTGGCATGGAACCACGGAGCCTTACGAATCCTGGTGGGGGGTTGAAAAGTGATGACAATCGGGTAGTGATCAGAGATGGTGAGGTCGGTGCGTTGCGAGAGGGAAGGGTGGCCCCACTGATGAGTAAAACTCTGGGAGATGTAGCATCTATCAAGTCTAGCTTTCCTCAGGTCCTCGCCTGCTTGGAGATTTGACCAAGAAAAGCCCTTCGAGTCTTTGAATTCGACCAAATCCAAGTGTAGTTTAGTTTTGTCCCACGTTTCTTTCTCCCGACTGTCGATGACCCTACCCTTGCCCATCCATCTGTCCGTAGGGTCCTCAACCATGTTGAAGTCACCACAGATAAGCACGTTGTGGGGGAGCGAGTCCAAGGAGGCCCAAGTGTTAAGTCTCTCTAACTCCCCATTGGGGGCATACAAAGAAACCAAAGTAAAACAAAAGGGAGCACCGAAAGAAATAGCAATCCATCGATGGCGTTCATCTTCAAAGGAGTTCTCGAGCTTTTCAAACCAGAGTTGATTGATACCGATTACCGTTCCGCCGGATCCCCGTTGATGCGTCGTTGAAATCCAAACATGGGTCGAGGAGACATGTCTAAGCCGTTTCTGGAGGTCTTCTCCGTCAATTTTAATCTCTTGGATACATATAAAATCTGGGTTTAGGCTAATGTCGCGAAGCCATTGACCAATGATGGTCGCTCTTGAGGGGTCGATTAGCCCTCTAGCATTTAACGAGATGATGATCATTGTCGTAGTAATCCCTCTTTGCGGGAGGGAGCTTTGTCCTTTCTTTTCTTGGGTTCATCTTTCTTTTTCGCTCGGATCGGATCCCGAGTTAGCAATAGGTTCTTGTGGGGGCTTTTCCACGGTAACTCCATAGGTTGTTTTCCTTTGCGGGATGCCTCCTGCTGGGAAGAACTGGACACCGTTTTCAGCTCCGTTTTCGGAATAGTCGATCCGATGATGGAGCTTTCACTATCCATGTTATCTTCGTTGCTGGTAGTAAAGCCGTCTTCTTTGCTTGTAGTGTAACCCTCCTGCAAGGTTTCTTTACTGTCAGGGATCTCCAGGCCTTTGACATCGGTGTCCTCCTCAAGTTGGTTCCCACCTGGGTAGTCAAACTCATTGATTTCCTTTTCCAGATTGCAATACAAGTTGCTGGAGGGGGAAACAGACTTGTTGTTTCGCTCAGAGGTTGCCCTAGGGCTTCTTTTCCTTCTTCTTCTGACTTCGATGAACCCGTCTGCATCAGCTTCTGGATTACGGGGACCCTTGAATTCCTCTACTTTCGTCGAGTGATTCAATGCTCCATTGCTGTCTTGAGCATTTTTGGGGGCTTCTTGATTTCGCTTGCTTTTTCGTCTCACAGGGCAATCTTTGATCCTGTGACCTTGTTGGCCACAGCGAAAGCACGCGTTGGGAAGGTTTTTGTAGCTGATGTCTTGCTCCCATACATCCCCTTCGCCCAAGTCCAGTTTGATCTTCGATGGGAGTGGCATACTGAGGTCAGTCTCGACACAGATTTGAGGGTGCCACCGGGCGTTGAACGAGTGTCTTGCGCCTTCATAAATGAGACCACCAATGTCCTCGCGAGAGGCCAACGGCTTGCCGATAGGAGAAACGATGTCCCATACGAAGTTGTACAAGAAGTATGGTAGGTTAGGGAGCTCAACCCAGAGGGGGTACCGGAGCGATTTCGATTTGTCGAGAGTAAAATCAGGGGACCATCTGAATAGGCACAGGGTCGCCCGGCCGAGTTGCCAAGTTCCGACACTAAGTGCTCAAAACGCCATATCTTCATTTTCAAAGACTAGCAGCAAGTGGCTTGCCGGTAAGAACTGACACTTACAAACAACTAGCCCGCGGGGGAACCACTCGTTGCGAAGCCACTGACGCACAGTTTCGAGCGGGGGCTTAGGGCCGAACATTTGGCCGACGAGGCAAACTTTCTTGAGCTCCTCCTGAGTTGACAAAATTGCGGATCTATTGAGGGAGACCAAGGGGGGTTCAGCACTCTCGAGGGTCCCTTGGGCGGCACAAGAACCCCCCTCCAACAAAGAGGCCAGGTTAACGATCTCCCCGGGAGGAGGGGCCAGATTGCTTCTCACAAGAGAGGGGGTCGCCAAATCCATGACAAAAGAGGGACACCCCGAGAAAGAAGATCTTTTTCTAAAACTCTGAGAAGAGAAGCATCTAGAAAAGCCCAAAAATCCCACAATAAAAGGTAGCTCTCTTCTTCTCTTTTTTTTTTTCCTTTCGAATCTTTTCTCTTTTTTCTTTTTCTTTTTTCTTCTTTTTTCTTTTTTTTTTCTTCTTTTTTTTTCTTTTCCTCTCTCTCTTTTTTTTTTTAGACAAAGCACTAAAGCGAAAAAAAAGGATGCCTCATCGGGTTTTTTTTTTCCCAAGACAGAGCACTAAAGCGATAAAAAAGGATGCCTCATTGGAAGAAATCACGCGCCCCTTGACTCCCGCCGAACCTCTGGATTAATACTTTTACAGATTCCACTTAGTATTAATTCATTTGGGCGAGTTCCACAAGCAAACGCGAGACCGGCAAGCTCGGAAACCACCAGACGCACGACGGACAAGCTGCCAACTCAGCACTTTGTCAATCGCGGAGCCCAGTCAGTCGCACTCAGACCATCTGTCCGTCGTCAGTCGCAAACAAGAAGACGCCTCCAGTCAGTCGCGAATGACACCCTTGCTCACGATCGACAGACCAGCTCCAAACCACGATGGACAAACACCGATTCCCGAGGTGCCACTCGATCGCCAAGGAAGCCACTCGGTCGCGACTGACGCTCCAATCCACGATGGACAGACACCACTCGATCGCGAAGGACACTCGGTAAATCCACGATGGACAGCCACTCGGTCGCGACTGATGCTCCAACCACGATGGACAGACACGATGCCGATGGCTTCTGAGGTCACTAGCACCCGCAGCAGCTTCGAACTCGCCTAGCGTCCGTCGGAGGCGCAATCAACAGCAAGGAGCTCCAGCGTCCGTCGTTTCAGCAATCCTTGGGTTTCTCATCGAAGCGGAGATATGGAGGTGCAGAAGCAGTCTCCAAAAATTCTTTATGCTGAGAAACTTGGAAAGCATATTTCTAATAATCGTGATTACATGGCAAGTAAAAGTTGGATTGCAGTTAAGACATGTTTATGACAACATTATATTATGTTTCATTGCGTTTTAAGCTCTCTCTCTCTCTCTCTCTCTCTCTCTCTCTCTCTCTCTCTCTCTCTCTCTCTCTCTCTCTCTCTCTCTCTCTCTCTCTCTCTCTCTCTCTCTCTCTCTCTCTCTCTCTCTCTCCCGTTCAGTGCCTAAAGTAGCTCGATTCCGAATAGATACTTTTTGTCTGCGCATCTTTTAAAACTATTAATGCATCTTTCAAAATATTTACGCAAAACAATTGTATCCTGTCAATTCACACATATGTTCATATAATGGTGACCTGGATGAATCGCATGCACAGAGGTTAGTCAAGATAGAGCAGGATTTCTCGGGTATGCAGTAAACCTCTTGCATGTCAATGATGAGCATCTGAACTTTAGGATACAAAGTGGACTACTCCATTATAATCAGATTGTTGTCTCTTGAGTAACCTCTATGCATGCGACTCATCCAGGTCACCATTGCGAATATTTGGAAAGATGCATTAATAGTTTTAAAAGATGCGCGGACAAAAAGTTTCCATTCAATTCAAGTTCTTGTTCTTATAACCTTATCTAAAGTAAGAATAAAAACCTACATGTATTTATATATGTATATATATTTATGCATATATATATATATATAAATAGATAGAAAATTGAAATTTATACCTTAATAGTGTCGAAACAGATACATTACTCCATCCAAAACGATTTTGAAGGTTGAGAATAAGTAAGCTCGCATTTAGTCGTGTTTCCTTCATATACATGCTTTAGACATTCCTCTCAAAGATATTTCTCATTTTTAGAAATATCCATGCTCTCACTGTCATTTTGATACCAATCCTCAATAAAATTTGCCATGCCATCATCTTCATCATTGTCACACAAATCTTGTACTTTATCATCTTTTGAATATAGATCTTTCAACTTTGCATATTGCACAGGCTTAGTTTTGCGTAGCCTCCTCATGGAAGCTTCTGATAAATGAGGTCTTATTGGTAATTGTGAATGTTGTGGACGAATATCATCAACATCATACGTTGGAATCTACACATATAAATAAAACTCATTAGTATTCCATAAATGAATAAAAATTAAACTTCAAATATAAAATTAAGTATATAACTTATTAAATATGGATAGAAAATTTTTATTCTCTCTAGCTAAAAGGTGCTCTTGGAGGTCTACGCCATCCATAATTCACTAATAGTTCATCACTAGCATGTAATGTAGTAATAGCATTGACAACTATGTATCTTGATACATCTCTACTCATGTATGGTGATTCATGACTATTTTCACGCTCTTCAAATGTGCAATTAGTCCTTGAACTATTATGTAACCCTCGACTACTATTTATTAAACCTGTTATATTTCCATGTGTGTAAGGTCTTCCATCAATATATAATCTTTCATTTTCTGCATGTAAAATCCTTCTACTAGTAAGAATATTCCATAAGTACTCATGCTTTGAACATAACGTGAAAGTCGATGCCAATCTCCCCATCCATATATAGGACCACAAAATGACATAAGAGTGACTTCAGAGTTCGGAGGCACATACAAATCCTCTACAATAAAGAGACCACGACCAGCATTAGTAATAGTGGATGGAGCAATCATATAGCGATTACCCCAAAAGTTGAAAACCTCTCCATCTAAAGGAAGTGGTCCTCTATTTCATCCTCCATATCTTCTTCTATCATATGTTTGTACTAAAGAACGATCCGAGCTGGCAATGGATAATCTCCAGCCGTTTCATTCTCTAAACCAGGAGGTAGAGGATTTCTAGAAACCTCTGCTTGTAATTGATGAACAGCAAGTCCATGACGTGTACGAGGTATATTAACATTATGAGAAAAATCATCATCATCATCATCATCGAGCAAGTATTCCTGTATATCAATAATAATTTGATTTTATACATGGATTTTAAATTAAAAAATGACATTAATATATATAGAAAATACATACCCAAGCATTATCACGTTGACTAGGTGATGGTGCATGCTCAAAAGTACCATACTCTGCCTCATGTTGAATACATTCCAATCGTGGTCTTCGATACGTGCCATAACAAGAGTTACACCAACATATAATATGCTCTTGATAGTAAAATTCATCATAATTCCTATCGGAGGACACATGTGAAGTCGTTGCATGGGTAGGAGGTGGTGGAGTACCCTCTGATTGATCAGAATCTGCACATCATAAGAAACATAAAAAATATATATAAGTTATGTATCCATCAAATATAGTTAAAATTAAATATTTCATATACTTACAGTATAAAGTCGTTGCACGATGAGGAGACGGTGGTGGAGTTCCATCTGATTGATCAGAATCTACATCATAAGAAACATAAAAAAAATATATAAGTTATGTATCCATCAAATATAGTTAAAATTAAATATTTCATATACTTACAGTATAAAGTCGTTGCACGATGAGGAGACGGTGGTGGAGTTCCATCTGATTGATCAGAATCTACAAATAATGGTATTTGATATTAATAATTTGATTATCTACATAAATAAAAAATTCACATATACATATTTACACATACACACATATTCACATATACACATTTATACATACACACATATTCACATATACACAACACATATTATTGTGGGATAAATGCATGTATTTTGTATGAATGAGTGTATATGCATGCATGTGTGTGTACGTATATATGTGGATATGTATATGTGTGTTTATGTTATATGTATGTATATGTGTATATATATACATATATGCATGCATATATGTTTGCATGTATATGTGTATGTGGGTATGTGTATGTGTATGTGTATGTGTATATGTGTGTATATATGTGTATGTATTCTGACTTTTTTTTCTGTTTGAGATTAAATTAACAGGAGATATTGTATGGTCGAAAAAAATAAGAGGCGAGCTAACATACCACCTGAGTCGTGGCAGTTTTTTCGTAGACAGCTACGTCTTCAGGAGTCATTTCCTCAGCAGAAGGTACACAAATTAATAGTTTATATTTATAATTTTTAGATATTTTAGTAATTTTTTAATTTAATTTATGTATTTTTTTCCTTGAATAAACAGGCTGCTGCAAAGAAGAGAGTGGAGTCGGGCCACACATCGCACTTAGGCCAAATGGGCCATAATGGTTTTGTAGCTACGTTTGTAAGTATATGTGTTATTGTGAGTATATTTTTTATTTTAGTTAAAATTCAAGCAACTAATGTTTTTTATTTGTTTCATTGCAGCGAAAGGATTATGGCCGATATCCTACGAAACACGAGATCGAGTATGCTACACATTTTGGATATCGGCGTTTGAGCGAGTATATACAAGATCATCCTGATGCCTTTGTGAGTATTTTTAAATTTTATATAATTATTTTGTTGTTATGAATGTTTTAATTATTTTATTGATTTATGTTTGTTATATGTAATACAGGAGTATTATGGGGAGACAAATATGGATGAGGTGGAGAGACAGACACAGGAGGGACGATCTCGATCGTCACAGGGTGATCATGAGGATGAGGATGAGGAAGATCAGGATGATCATGATATTGCTGATGATGATGATGATCATGATGATGATGATTAGGATTTTAGTTGATTATGACATTGGATTATATGTATTTACATTGATATATATATATATATATATATTTATCTATATATTTTTCATTTCAGTCATGTTTTGAATTGTGTGTATGGTATTAAGTAATGAAGAGTTTTGTTCTATTGATTGTTATTATTGTTTATATTAAGCATGTGTTTTAATACTTTAATTATATAATTCATTCATATGTGTGTACCTAAGTGTATATGTATGTGTGTGTATATGTATGTATGTGCATGTGTATGTGTGTGTATATGTATGTATGTGCATGTGCATGTATAAGTGTATATCTGTGTATGAGTATGTGCATGTGCATGTGTATGTGTGTATATGTATATGCATGTATATGTATAACTCTATGTGTATGTGTGTGTATGTGCATGTATATGTGTATATGTGCATGTGTATGTGTGCGTATATGTATGTATATGCATGTGCATGTATAAGTGTATATGTATGTATCAATATGTGCATGTTCTTGTGTATGTGTGTGTATATGTATAACTCTATGTGTATGTGTGTGTATGTGCATGTATATGTGTATATGTAGGTATATGCATGTGTGTGTGCTTCTTCATCATGTATAAGTGTATGAGTGCATATCAATAAGTGTGAGTATGGTATGTAATGAAAATAACACAATTCAAATGATCTACAAATAATAGAAATTGTACTTACAATTGTGATCCATAGTTTTTGCTTGGTTAGCTTCTTGAATAACCTGCAATAAAGAGAGAGAAGAGAGAGAGAGAGAGAGAGATCTAGAGAGAGAGAGATCTAGATAGAGAGAGAGAGATCTAGAGAGAGAGAGTGAGATCTAGAGAGAGAGAGATCTAGAGAGAGAGAGATCTAGAGAGAGAGATCTAGAGAGAGAGAGAGAAAATTCAAAGAGAGAAAGATGTAGAAAGAGAGAAACAAAGACAGAGGGAGACAATAACAGAGAGCTTAAGCAAAACAACAATTTTGCATATACTTGCTTCAGCTCGTAAGCGCAGCGCAATTGCGAACGTTGGAGAGCTCTTCGATCGGATGCATGAAAATGCCGATTGTAGAGCCTCCAACGTTTTAATTTTTGTCCATCAACAGATCGTCGTATAAGCGATGCAACGCGTCGTCATATAAGCGACATTTGTTTAGCGTCGCGTATACGACAGTCTGCATCGTCGCTTATACGACGGTGTGGATCGTCGCTTATACGACGGTGTGAACCGTCGCTTATGCGACGCAAAATAGCGTCGCTTAAGCGATGCCTTTGACAAGCGTCGTTTAAGCGACGTTAGACGGAAGCGTCGCAAATACCGTCATTTTTTGCGTCGTATAATCGACGGTCCGTGCTCGACGGTAATTCCGACGCAAGTTGCAATTTTATAGCGACGAAATTCTGTCGCGTTAACCGTCGCTACACGCCCGTATTCCTTGTAGTGTTAGAAAGAGTTACGGGCAAGGAAGTTTATAGCTTTCTTGATGGTTTCTCAGGCTATAATCAGGTAGGCATTGCTCTAGAAGATCAGCATAAGATGGCCTTTGCCACAAAATGGGGCATATTTGCATTTCGTGTAATGCCATTTGGGCTGACAAATGCACCCGCCACTTTCCAACGACTTATGTGTCATGTTTTTAAGGAATTCTTACGCAAAAAATTGGAAATTTATGTCCATGATATACGTACTCATTCCAATATGAGGAAGACACATATCCCAGAGTTAAGGCAAGTATTTGACAAATGTCGAGAATGTTAGGTTTGTCTGAACCCAAAAAAGTGTGTTTTCATGGTCAAACAAGGCAAATTTCTAGGATATAAGCCTTCATGGGTCATTGTGGTTATTACAAACAATTTATACACATGTATGCTATCATAGCCAAGCCTCTATACTCTCTTTTGACCAAGTTTGAATGGACAGATGAATGTGATAATTCGTTCAATGAACTTAAATGACGCTTGTGCTCAGCACCCATATTAACAACCCCAGACTGGAGCAAGCCATTCCATGTACATGTGGATGCATCCAACTATGCCATAGGATGTGTGTTGGCACAACTTACGAATGAAGGTAATGTAGATCTCCCTATAGCTTACGCGAGCAGACAGTTGAATGCAGCAAAAAGAAACTACACCACTACAGAACGAGAAGGATTAGGAATGATCTATACAGTAAAGAAATTCAAGCATTACTTGTTGGCAAATAAGTTCAAGTTCTTCAGGGATCATCAAGCACTACTGTACTTAGTCAATAAGCCTTGTAATACCCGAAGACTAATATGATGGTTTCTATTGCTCATGGAGTATGACTTTGAAGTCCTAGTCAGGAAAGGGAAGACCCACCTTAGAGCTGACCATCTCTCAAGACTAACCATGGGAGAAGCTCCTCAAGGAATAGCGGGTGAACTACCTAACGCATACCTGTTTTACCTTGAGATAGTACCAGAATGGGCTAAGCTTATTGTCCCTATTCTTACATTTGGACCCAAGAATCCTAGGATTAGGATCAAAGAAGGAGAGATCACCAAGTCACTAAGATACCAGATACTAGCACGAAGTATATATAATGGGGATAATTAGAAGATTCTTGCTTGTTGTGTAGATGAATCAGAACATGCGAAATGGTTGCAAATAGCACATGTAGGTGCGATTATTTGAGCATACTAGAGACTGCACACCAAGGTATTGCAGGAAGTCATTTTGGATAGGATAATCAAAGCCATATTGTTTGCAGGATTATGGTGGTCCACTCCTCACATGCATGCACATACCAATGTTAAGAGATGTGATGTGTGGCAAAGAACTCAGTTTCCTACTCGTAGAGATGAAATGCCACTGAAACCCATGATGCGAGGATGCGCATTTTCCAAGTGGGGCATAGACTTTGTAGGACCCATTAACCCCCCTGCAAAAGGAACATATGTAGAATACATCATAGTAGCAATAGATTATCTTACCAAATGGGTAGAGGCCAAGGCCACAAAAAAGAATGATGCACACACGATTGCAAAATTCTTATTTGAAAATGTCTTTACAAGATATGGATTGCCTATAGAGCTAGTGAGTGATTGAGGAACTCACTTTCTAAATCAGGTCATTGAATATTTTCTACAGGATTTTATAGTGATTCACAAGAAATCCGCACCATGTCATCCTCAGGCCAATGGTCAAGCAGAAAGCACTAACAAGATCCTTTGTATTGTATTGATGACACTCATGAACAACAAACGTTCAGATTGGGACAAATAGTT
Source organism: Ceratopteris richardii (assembly GCA_020310875.1). Classification (NCBI taxonomy): domain Eukaryota; kingdom Viridiplantae; phylum Streptophyta; class Polypodiopsida; order Polypodiales; family Pteridaceae; genus Ceratopteris; species Ceratopteris richardii. Next base: position 171,468,277 of record CM035420.1, on the reverse strand, counting down.
ACACCATGTTGTTTGGGCATATTGAGTGGCCTACAAGACCATACTCAATGCAACTCCCTTTTAGATGGTTTTTGGTCAAAACATTGTGCTCCCTTTGGACTTCCTAATACCCACCCTTAAGGTTGCACAAGAACATCAATGGACCGGCCATGAATTATCGTCAAGAATAATGAATTTGGAACGATTAGGAGAAACCAAGCTGAAAGAAGCAACAGGCATATATGCAACAAAGAAACGACAGAAAGCCTATTTCAACACACATGTGAACGACAAAGGCTTAAAAGAAGGTGACTTAGTCCTAGTGTATACGCTGAAACAGCATGCACAAAAATTAGAAAAGCGAGTATTCATGTGAACGACAAAGGCTTAAAAGAAGGTGACTTAGTCCTAGTGTATACGCTGAAACAGTATTCATGTAACATATACCCCTCAGAAATCTCCTCATCCATCAACACCACAACATCCAATATCACCTTTTGTCCCTCAGCAGAAGCATACCACCCACTCACCAACCCTTAGGAAATGGATATTGAAATGTATCCAAAAGCTCTCTCATGACCCGTTGTATAACATTACCCCCATCCCAAGTAACCAACCCCCTTGTAATAATTTTTTCACAACTGAACTTTGTATGAATGCAACCGCACTAACCCAACATCACTTGTAATAACATCTCATCAAGCAATATATGCACTATCTAAAGCATGTAGGTGTCTAGAGATTTGCATTAACTTGCAAACATCCTTCCATAAACCACCTCACAACACTCGGCTACACGGGTTACACATCGGTTATGGAAAGGGATTGTGGTCTCACTTTAATGAGATCATGATTAATTTCCATACTAATGTGCTAATCTTTTGTAGTAGATCTCCTCCACATTTGCATCACTCATCATGCAGACTTAAGGACCTTCTACGGCTGGCCCTAGTGCACCTGTGGTCAATTTTGGCAACTTATTGGCTAAGCCACATCCTACGTTACAACCACCAGAGTTTCAAGGCTTCCCAGGACCAATGCCGATTGATGATCCTCCTATGGGATACACCAAAAAAGTTCACTATAATTCTCATTGGTTCCAAGGTCTAGCAGGACCTTTAGCGGATGCATACTTTATTTTTTATGCCATGTTGACTTTTGATATTAAGTGGGGCAAGTATCCATTTTTCTCCAGAGAATTTGAACCACTTCAAAATTCACAAGAGTTAAAGCACATTTGGGCTAGAGCAAGTTTTACGAAATATTTCAGTGATCCATTGCCCAAACCTGATTTGTATATATTCTACTATCTGGTAACTACACTACAGGCCTCCGAGAACAAGGGCTTGCCAAAAACTTTCATTCTTCCATCCTTGGTAAATGACCCCCCATACAAGAACTTTTATCTTTCAAAAGATCTCATTTGGGCAACGATCAAGATCCATGGGACTCACATGCCGATAGAGCACGAAAGGCTTATTCCAGAGCCAATGAAGCGTGGTGATGTTTGGAAATGGGTAGATATTTTGGCCATTACATTGGAACTCTCTAAGCCGTTACACATATGTATGCAACATTTTGCATTCCCAGCTCAAGATCGCTTCACCATCCCTTAGAAATGCATCTGGTTCGGATTATATCTAGCATGCATTGGGCCCCAAACCATAGATCTTGTGAGTTGGATTATCGAGCAATTATATTTGACTCAGCAAAGATGGGAGCAAAAACATGTCATCCACGGATGTTGTGCCCTTACTAGAATTGTCTACATGTGTTTGGCATATGATTTACCCATAGAATGCGCAATGAATAGTGAAGAATTAAAAGCATTCAAAGGAACTACCAAGAAGGCCAGGAAAGCTAGGAAAGGATGGGCAGGCAAACACATGCGCGATTCCATCCCATGCTTACAAGTTCCAGGTCTCTGTCACCTCAACCGTACCCAGAACAATCACCAATAGAACCCCCTGCACTTGTACAACCCATCCGTATATGCCTTTCACGACCTATTATCACCAAAGGTACTACTAGTGCGGTGGCCTCTCAAGCAACCCCCAATCAAGAACCCACCACTACAGCAGGAGAACTTCCCACCACCATCGGTGCGGAAGCATTCACTTTCCCTATACCCAACTTGGAGGCAAAACCAACAAACACCACCTTTGACTTTGAAATGCATCATGCTTTCTCCAGTGAATTTCAAATTTTAGAAGGGCAACTCTTCTCACAAGAGTATGAATGCCTAATTACCCTACCACACCCCCTGATCAACCACAAGAGCAAGTCACCTCCACTCCGAAAGACCCTCTTGAAGAAGCGACCATAGTCATCGACTCCCCACCTCATCCTTCTACTGTAAGTATCACTACCATCGTGGAAGTACCCACCACACCACTTGCTCCTTTCACCTCCCACCCCTCTAGCTTCCCCTATATACCCTACCTCTCCTAGATCGTCCACGTCTATAGCAAGTATGGTAGCAGAAACCTTCGTTGCCTCAACCCCTCAAACTCTTCTCGCAACCCTCCAACCTATCCTCCCTTCCCTAGCTCCCACCTTCCCACCCAGTCCTTTTCTCACTCCATCCTTTCCTTCTTTCCCCATCCCTCCAAGACCTATATTCCGATTTCCCCCTCCAATGACCTTCTCACCTGTCTCACCTCCCTGCCCCACTATATTCCCTCTCTCCCCTCCTCTCCACCAAGCAATACGCAAAACCCAACATGTAATTTATTTGTCAACCTTTGTAAATCAGGTATTCACACCCACTCTCACACCACTCTTCACGGTCACTGGAATTGACACCACGTCCAGTGACATGGACATCTCACCACCCACTACACCACCACTCACCTCACCTCTTTCACCATCCCATTTAGGCACGTCACACTTCTCCATAGTCACTACTGCATCCACCTTCTCATCCCTCTTTCCCCTTCCCCTTGCATCAACATCCACACCCACAACATCTTCACTCACTCCACCATTAATATTGTCGCCCACAAACGACACTGCTTTCTGCCAGATGTTCTCTTGCATGACACAAGTTCGAGATGAATTCGCATCTCTCGGGACCAGCTACCAGACACTCTAGCGAACAACTATAGATTTACATGCGCAACTAAACTCTTTAACCATCAAGAACACCTCCCTTAATGCATGCTATCAAGAGCTACGTGAGGCCTACCATACCCTCGAACTACAAAGCGAACAAAAGATGAAGGAAGCCATTACAGATATCGACAACCTATTACGAGCTCAAACAATCAGAAATGTGAGCATCACTCGAAATATGGGATTGTTATGATGCCACCTAGCAATGACCAAGGAAGAGAATCAATGCTTGCAGGAACAGAATAGATAAAATCTTGAAGTAGCTCTGGATCAACCGGATGAACCTCTGAGTCCCAACCGCTTTAAAGCACTACCATCAAAATCCATGCAGATATTATTAGAAGATCATGCATGACTCTTAGAGGATTATGAAAATATGAATAAAGCATATCAAAAACTCCAAGACGACCATAAAATGCTACTGTTGCGCACACCTGTGCAACAACCACCACCAACTCCTGAGGTCACACCTCTAGAGATCATAGAGGGACTCAATATTTTACATGCTCAGGTACTTACTCTTCAAGCGCAAATTGTTGATTTCTCCTTGATTCCCCACCTAAACTCCCAAATGATGACGAAACTGTGTCTATCCTGATGGAGGAAACTTATGAAGAGGCCTACGAACCAAAACCCATCCCAGGCGGACATGTCACGGTTGACGGCCAAGACACTTTTGAACTCCCTACACCCGCATGAATGAAGTCAGTAGAAGAACTTGGACAGACCCACTCAGCATGGGTGGAGGCACAATTACATGCCATGGCTATAATAGAGGAATGCATTTTACAATCCCCTTACTTCGCTCACTTGGCCCCTCGAAGGTATATCTCAGGCCATGAGCTTCAATATAAACCGTATTCATGCTAATGGCAGAATATCAATTGGTGATTGAAAAGGAGACGGGCAAGAAACCATCACATGCCACTCAATTCGAGCCTGACATCTTGCCATCCGAAGCACAAAAAGGTCAAATCTTTCAACCAAATTGGCGCCAGGATTTATTACAAAAATATCTAGAAATGATGAGCACATGGGTCAAGGCACCCTTGTGTTTGAAGTATAACCGATGTTGAGGACCTATGTCAAGATGCCACTCCAGGAAGGCATTCGCAATCAAAGTTCATAATAATAAGCAGTGCCAGGACTAGCTTAATTACCTGTACTTCACTCCCCCCCATGGACCACCCATAGTCGGATACATGATGGCCACGATTCGCCACTGGCTCACCTGCTTACACCGCGTGGATGATGTTGCCGCACATATGACTGTCAAAATATTTGACATGATGCAAATTGTATTTAAAATCTTTTGCCACGTCAAGGCACCACATGTTAACACCCTAGGATTTGAGCATGATAACCAGGACTTAGCATATGATATGAGCACTATGCCATCACTCTGGGTGTGTTATGCTTGGCACTGTCGAATCAAGTATTTACCAGCATGCTATAAGATGACATTTGAAGAGATGTTTACCACCGGATTTTGGGAGTACCATTCCGAAGTTTTCATAAGCAGGCCCACACACCTACTTCAATTATTTGCCTGTGAACAACTGGTGTACTCCACACACTATGGACTTCCGCCACCAGATGAACCTCAACCCATAGATTGGGAAAAACTTGAAGCTGATCTTGCAAGAGGTATTCGCATCGTGGAGCAGACCCTTGCTCATGACCTCCTACAAAACTATATCCGACAGACCCTGCAACACGGTTCTGTCGAGGACAATAGACGCGAGAGGGAGGGGGTGTTGGCAATAGCCAAAGACACAGAAGACGAAGAAGCATTTGAAGTCAGATTACGACGAAATAGTGGGGAGCCAGGCGGTTTATTTTTTCCAAAGAAACATGTTTTATAATACTTTTTCAAAACTCCCAACAGTGATTTTCATCACTCTTGTACCATATGTATCATAGAGCAACCACGTTTGTAATTAGTAGCTCCATTTTGTGCATGCCAAGGAGTCATCAAGCTTGAGGAGCTTAGGTAGAATGAGCATACCGATTTTGGCTATTTTTAGACCTTGTTTAGACCTTCAAATAGTACTTAGAACCTATTTTTTAAACTATGTTGGACACTAGATGTGAAACTGGTCAAAACTAGTCAAAAAACTATAAAGAGAGCTAGAGAGCTCATTTTTGAGGTTAGATGGTATGAGCTAGTGTAGCTTGCATGAGTAGAGAAGAGCTTAGAGCTATTTTGAGTTTGTAAGAGTGTTCTTGAGTAATAGAATCTACCTTCAACCTTCCATTGTGTCTTGCTTGTCTCTTCCTTGTGTGTGTGTGTGTATGTGTGTGCATCTCTATGCTTCTCACCTTCACTCTCACTACATCTTGCGTTCACGATCTTCATATCACTCCTATCTCTTTTGCGGATTGACATTAAGGAGGTGGAGCTTCTTAATGTGGTGCTTACCATTGTGCTTGAGTAACAAATATATAAAGGTGGTGAGAGCCTTTCACTTCTCATCATCTGTGAGTCCTTCTAATGTATATGAAACTAGGTCATCATCTATGTCAAAATCTATGGATCCCAACACATCAGTTACCTCTTTAATCCTTATAATATATTCATTAATGTTACTACTAGGTGTCTTCCTTAGATTGTTTAGTTCATTCTTCAATTGGATCCTCTTACATTTTGTTGAAGTAGAGTATAACCTCTATAGGATTTTTTGCACCTTCATAGATGTTTCTAAATCTTGAATACACCCTAACATTGCATTATTAATATGTTGAGATATGATGAAGATAACCCTCATGTCTCTCTCATTCCATTCTTTGAAGATTATCAATTGATTAGGGGTTGGATTATCCCCAAATCTAGGCTTAGAATATGTTCCATTAACAAGTCTCCATAAGCCCTTCTGTCACTCCAGCACAATGGCAAGTACCAACATGAGGAGATACACCTCATAAATGTCAATCCATGGAGACGTGAGGACTGGTATCAAGACCGTGAGCAAGTGATGGCACAAGTGTGTGAGTGAAAGCACACAAGCATGCACACACATACACACACACACACACGCGCGAGCAAAGAGTGGAACAATGGAAGGACTTTGATTACAAAAGAGCTCTCTTACAAAGCTGAAATCTACAACAAGCTAACCTCAAAAATGAGCTCTCTAGCCCTTTTTATAGGTTTTTGAGTGGTTTTGGCCTTGTCCAGACCTAGTGTCCGACCTAGTTAAAAAATAGGTTCCGTGGCTTATTTGGGGGCTCAAACGGAGTCCAAAAATTATGAAAATTGGTAGGATGATAGTTCTAATACTCGTCAAGCTTGAGGACTCCTCGGCTTGAACAAAATGGAGTAACAAAAATGGAAAATGGTATTTACAATGGTTTTTAGTGATAAAAATCACTATTTTTATAGGGATTTCTTCTGAAAATTTGACAGGTGCTTCTTGGAGCTCCCTACTTGCTCCTTCTTCTTGTGTGCCCACTTCCTTGATGCGCTTCCATGTTTTGTCCTTGACCTTGAGCTTCAATACTCCCCCCCCCACTCTTGAGTTTGTTGTCCATGACACACCCTTGTTGTAGTTGTTGTTCCATGTAGTACGTTGAGAGGTAGTGTCCTTCATGTATCAACAGGTGCGGTCCATCTTCCCAGTGTAGCCTGGTCGGTTATCAGGTTCTTCAATTTTCCACCACTAGCCTATGCAAGAGTTGGTCCCTGGTAGGTACTTTGTCCTTGGAGTTGAGTTAGATGGCGTATTTTCGTGCTTTCACAGATTGCTAGTTGCTCAAGAGAGGTTGTCAATATTGATCCTGAGCAGTTGTTGATGTTGAATGGCTTCATAGGTACTGATGTTGTACACATCATGTATTTGGAGCTTTGAACATGAGTTTCATAGTAGGATGCCAAGTAATTTTGACCCATAGGTAAGTGCATTAGTGCATGGGTTGAGAAAAATATGTGCCTTATGCACGGCCTTGTAATGTAGCCCTATGCATGCATACTAGGGAAATGCATTGGAAGAATTATGGTGCAAGAAGTTGGGTCTTGAGCTAAGTGCTCAAGGGTATGCTGACCAAGAGGTTTCCTAATCTATCATTGTTATAGAGTTGTTGAAGCATGCACGTCTTACCATGGTGAAAGGTTCGTCGATCTTCATCTCTTCGTGTTGTACTCCATCATGGTGTTTGACCATTGGCTTGTTGTTTTGCTGATGGATGTCCTTGTTGATGGTTCATTGATGAGACTCTTCAAAGGCATGGTTTTGTCTCCTCTCATTGTCTTTTCTGCTTCGTCCTGTTTCTTTTTCATCTTTCTTTATTTATTTTTCTCTCTTCCCCTTTTTTTTCGGAACAATGGCACAAAACAAGATGAAAGGTGTTAGCGTCAATAAAACATTTTACATATGTCAGACGTGTCACATGTGCTTGGGGCTCTCGATTGTGTCTATGCACGGCCATGTAATGTGGCCCTATACTAATGCATACTCTGGAAATGCATAGCCTAAATGGTGCAAAAGACAAGGTTATGCCAAAGGCACATGGTTGTTGTTGATCGAGGCTTTTGATGTTACTGCAGGTGTTGATGCAGCCTTTGTTGGAGGTATTCCTTGGATGTCAAAAGGACCACTAATTTTAGGGACCCATTTCAAAATAGTGTGGGGCTGCATACAAGTCCTTGTTGTTTTCTTCATCTTTGGCTGCTTTCTAAACTTTGGTATCCATAGTGGTTGGCTTTTCTTGTGTTGTGGAGACTACTAGTACTTTTGGCGTCCAAACCCATATCCTTGATGATTGCCTGCTTACTGTTTCCAAAGGATTGATTTGATCTTCTTTTGGTCGTTGTGCTCTGTTCTTACCCTTTGCTCTCCTTGGCTTCTATGTTCAGACCTGTCGCATGGGTGAGAGCATAGGTTGTTGTGGATGTAAGAGCTTCTTAGGTACCCACATCTGTAATTGCCCTTGTTGAGCTGTAGCTAATTTCTTAGGAACCCAAATGTTTCGGAGACCTTCTAGGTGAGCTAGTCTTGATTGTTTGGTTCTTGTTTTTGCATGGTTGGCTTGCCTAGGTGGGAAGTGTGTTGGCAAGGCCGGTGGTTGCTCTCCTTTTCAGACCCAGATTTGCTTCATGCCCGTAACTACTTCCTTCTTGAAGGCTCTTTGTCTATTTGATATACCGATTGTCTTGAACTGTTTTGCTTGCCTCTATGGTTGAACTTCTATGGATGCTTTACTCCTCGAAAAAGAAAGACGGTCTGCGTGCCCTTGCAACTTGTTTACCATGATTGAGTCCTTCCGGGTCATAGATCTTTTGACACACACAACATCTTGTTCACGAAGATTGTTCTTAGAGGAACTAAGAGAGTGTGTGGTGCCATGATCTGTGAGCATGCAGTTGTCTAATTCTAATGTAATGCATTGTTCATGTACCCAAACTTGAAGAATTTGACTTCTTAGATTCAAGTTGACTGCATGGTCATAAATCCAATCTTGACCTAGGACAAGTGGCTCTCTAAGGTCCGCATCATGACACACTAGCATTCTGACTATTATTGGAACATCTTGAAGGTAGATGGGAAGCTCCACCTTGCCCAAACAAGGGGTTTCCACACCTCTCAATCCTATGAGATAGGCTTCTATGGGCTTGATGTCCAATTGCAGGTCTTGGCAGTATGAAAATCTCACTCCAGTAGTTGTTGCACCTGAGTCAACCAATGCTTTCACAATCATTACATTTTTTTCTCGTCCTACCTCTACGGTCACAAAGGGGCGTCGATCGATGATTCGAGAAGTGCTCGATTTTTGGCACATGTCCAGGTGATATTTTGGAGCTTTCGGGTTGACATCTAGGCCTAGTCATCTTAACTTATTTCTTCTGATGCGCTCTCTCACCTCTGCTTGTGCTTCTTCTCTAACCCTTAACTCCTCTTCTTTTTGCTCCTTAGCAGTGTTGAGTCTCATTAACATATCCTCTGTAAGGGGTTCTTGATATAGCTTGACTCGGCAACCACTTATATAGTTCGGTAAGATATCACCTTCTAAAGTGGCCAATTGAACCGCACCACTAGTGGAGATTCTATTAATGATCATAGGTCCATATCCTCGTTTCTCCAATTTTCGAGCATGTTGCTTTAGCATATAAACCAGCACTAGGTCTCCTTCTTTCAATCCTTTATCCTTTATATGAGCATCAAAGTATTCCTTTTGTCTTTTCTTTGCAGCATAAATGTCTGTTGCTGCTCGTAGCCTCGTCTCACCTAAGCGTTCTAGATCAAAGATCCTAGAGGAAAACTCATGTCCATTCCACTCGTATTCTTGTGCTAGTTTCAAGGCTGGGATTAGGAAATCCAATGGTAGCACAGCATTCTGTCTGAAGACCATCTGAAATGGGGTAGCATTGAGTATTGTTTTGTAAGCGACTCGGTAAGCCCAAACAGCATGATGAAGCTGTTTGTCCCAATCAGAGCATTTACTATTTACGAGTTTTGTCAACACATTACATAGGATCTTATTTGTGCTCTCAGCTTGTCCGTTGGCTTGTGGATGATAAGGGGCAGACTTCTTATGTATCACCATGAATTCTTGAAGGAGATTTTCAATGACCTCGTTAAAAAGTGTGTGCCTCTATCACTCACCAACTCTATTGGTAACCCATATCTCGTGAACACGTTCTCAAATAAGAACTTAGCCGTTGTTTGAGCATCATTCTTTGTCATGGATTTTACTTCCACCCACTTTGTAAGGTAATCTATGGCTACAATAATGTATTCTGCATGGGAGTTTCTAGCAGGGGGGTTGATAGGACCTACAAAGTCTATACCCCACTTCAAAAATGCACGTCCTCCCATCATTGGTCTCAAAGGCATCTCATCTTTTCTTATCGGATATTGGGCACGTTGGCATGTGTCACATTTCTTCACATAAGTATGTGCATCCATATGAAGAGTGGGCCACCAAAGTCCTGAGAATAGAATGGTCTTGATTACTCTGTCAGGCCCAAAGTGTCCACCTGCAACACCGCTGTGTGCAGCTTCTAAGACTTTCAAATAGTCTGATTCATGAACGCAAAGTCTTAGGTAACCATCCTTGCCTCTTCGATATAGGTTGTCTCCTACTAAGGCATATTCTTGAGCCTCTTGCTCCATGCTCCATTTTCTTGCAAAACTAGCCTCATTGGGTAATGTTCCCGATCTCATGAACTCGACCAATGGAGCACTCCATTCTGGAATTAACGATACATGATAAAGAGTCGCATTCTCCAGTGGGGGTCTCTTCTGGCACACTGGACAATTCTTAATCCACTCCTGTATTTCTTTCTCCACGCTAGGCCAATACACTCCTAAATATTTTAGGTTTTGCAATGTTCGTTGTTTAGAGTAGTGATTTCCTAGCAATCCTTCATGGGCTTGTTGCAACCAACTAGTATGTTCATCGTCCTCGACACAACAAGCTAGTATGCTCTCGGTATCTTGCTTGTACATACTTCCTACCAATATTTGATATTGCTGTGATCGTACAATTTCTTCTTTGTTTGTTTTTATGTTCTTATTTGCAGGTCCGAAGGTTAGGACAGGTACTAACTTATTTGCCCATTTAGGAACAACTTCTAAATTGAACAAATAAGCATCAGGTAGTTTGTCAGACACTCCTTGTAGTGACTCTCCTGACGTGATGCGAGAAAGATGATCTGCCCTAAGGTGGGTCCTACCCTTCCTGACAACAACTTCAAAGTCGTATTCCATTAGTAAGAGGAACCATCTTACTAAGCGGCCAGTATTGCAAGGCTTATTGACCAAGTATAATAAAGCTTGATGATCAGTAAAAAATTTGAACTTGTTGGCCAATAGATACTGTCTAAACTTCTTCACAGCATATACCATGCCTAAGCCTTCTCTTTCCGTTGTGGTATGATTTCCTTCAGTTGTGTTCAACTTTTTGCTAGCATATGCGATGGGAAAATCTAGATGTCCTTCACCTGTGGGTTGTGCTAGCACACATCCTATTGCATGATTGGAAGCATCTACATGGACATGGAAGGGTTTAGTCCGATTAGGAGTGGTTAGTATTGGTGCTGAGCACAATCGTCTCTTCAACTCATTGAAGGAATTTTCGCATTTGTCGTTCCACTCAAAATTTGTCAACAATCCATAAAGAGGTTTAGCAATGATGGCATACATGTGGATGAACCTGCGGTAATATCCACAATGACCCATGAAGGCTTGCACCTCTTTAACGTTCCTTGGGCTTGGCAACTCTTCTATGGCTCTTACTTTGTCCTCATCTCTTGATATTCCATTTTTAGAAACAATGTGACCTAAGATTTTACCTTCTCGTACCATGAACACACACTTCTCTGGGTTCAGACACACTCGATAATCTCTACACTTGTTGAAGATTTGTTTGAGCTCAAGGATGTGGTATCTTCTTACTTGGGAATGAGCTTATAAATCATCCACATATACTTCTAAGTTCTTCCGCAAGAACTCTTTGAAGACATGACACATGAGCCTTTGGAATGTTGCAGGTGCATTGGTGAGACCAAATGGCATCACCCAAAATGCAAAGATTCCCCACTCTGTGGCGAAAGTCGTTTTGTGTTGATCTTCTAGGGCAATGGCTACTTGATTATAACCCGAAAATCCATCAAGAAAGCTATAAACTTCCTTGCCTGCAACTTACGCTCCAATAAATGTTCAGTGATTGGAAGCAGATAGCTATCTCTGATCGTAGCAGCATTAACTTTTTTAAGGTTAATACACACTCGCAACTTTCCATTCTTCTTGGGCACCACTACAATGGGGGACACCCATTCAGTATGCTCAATCTCATAGATAAATCCAGCTTCAATCAGCCTGTCAATTTCTTCTTTGATTTTAGCTGCATAAGTGTCATTATATGTGTAGGGCTTTTGTTTGGTGGGCTTGGCCTCAACAGTCATGGGGATTGTATGAGAGCAAAATTTTGGATCTACTCCCTTCAGATCTCTATAGTGCCACATGCAAACACATCCCTATATTCCCTTAATAGAGCTACAAGCTCTGCTTCTTCTTTTGCACTTAGTTCATCTCCTATGTATGTACATCATTCTTTGTTCCCTTCAATGGTTACAACAATCTTTTTGGTCTTTTCTTTATTATCATATGATTCTCCTATGATGGCCTCTCTCTTAGGCATTCGTACCAAAATTTTCTGATCTTCAACTTCATATTTCTTGAAATTTTCTGGTACCTCGAACAATGATTCCTCCTCTTCTTGTTTCACTGCTTTTCTTTTCTTTTTCTTTTGACCTCCTTTGCTTCCTTCCTTTGAATTTAGAGTTTTAATACTTGTGAGGGGTTCTTCTTCTTTTTGGGTTAAAACTCCTATGTCTTCTAAATAGTGTTCCTCTGAGTCAAAGTAAGTATCCATCACAATGGATTCTAGATCATCGTCATTCTCTTCTTCTTCTATGACTGCAATGTCCATGGTAGCTAAAATTTATGCCCGACCATGAGGCTCAAATTCCTCATCTGGAAATATCATCGGTGTATAGGTTGGGTCTTTGATTGGTCTATCTCCTAGGGTAGTTCCTTCCTCTCTTGCTTTTAGGCGCTTTTCCTCTTCCTCTACAACCTTGCACATCCACAAGTGAGTATCTTCATGCAGCCAGGATGGATCAGGTGAACTCTCAGAATGCACAGAAGTAGAATCATCTTTCGCATTGTGGATAGGATTCCATTGTAGGGGTCGTACATCTCTGAAGGTGTAATCCTTCAAATTGATCTTGGTAGTGACCCTTAAGTGCTGTAAGTACAAGGAGTTGGTTCCCCAATCCTGTACTATTTGCAATTGTCGTAGGAAGGGTCTTCCTAGGATCATCTCGTAGACATTATTTTTCTCAAAGTCACATATAGCAAATGTGTGTTCAAACTCTACACCACAAGTGGTTAGAGTTATCCCTTCAAGCAATCCTAGAGGTCTTTCAAAATGACCATCTGCCATTTGCAATTGTCGTAGGAAGGGTCTTCCTAGGATCATCTCGTAGAGGAACATCATGAATCGTGAGGAACATCATAAACTTACTACAAAGAAGTAAGTTATTGCTAGGAATTGAAACACAGGATATGTAGAGCACATGCACATTGAAGACGAATTTTTATGTCAGATGCAATCTGCAGGAAGTGTTTTCATTAAGCTTAGTTCATCCAATCGTTTTAATTATCTCACATGACGTAATCATAATCATACAATCGGCAATTCACCATATTTTTGTCAAGATTACAATGATCGTCTTGACACTACCTAATACGATCACAATGTTGCATCAATTAAATCATTCTTATAGATTACTTCACATTCAGAATATACCACATTATTTCAGATCATTCACAAATTCAAAATTAACACAACGATTGTTCGGATAGGAAAGTCTGAATAATTCCAACGCAAAAATTACGCATGATCGTAAGCTGCACAAAGAAAGATTGCTCCAAATTTGTGCAGGATGTCAGAGATTATGGTTGACATGTTCTCTCATGGTCGGATATGACATCTTACCAAGATGATTTTAATGGTTGAAATCAGAAGCTATCCTCAAAGTATGCGCTCAATTGTGATGTCCATCTTCTGCGTCAATTGATTTTTCCCCTTGCGCATGTGTGCTCTTAGGAGCAGCATATGAAATAGAGAGCAAGCAACACATTCAACATAATAATGGCGATACACTTACGTTTCAAAAAAAAAAAACGTTCAAACTCCAGAGATGGTTGTCTGTCGCACGAGGCTCTTCGGCCAACTTTCGGGGATGCATTGGATTAGAGTAAATTCAATCTGTGCAGAATCCTGAACTTTCTTCTTACAAGCCAAGCCGTCAGAGAGCGAAGTGGGGAACAGTACTCCAATTGTGCGTAGCAGGGAAAGTCATAGCACACGCAGCGAATGTTGCCTCTGTTTTGTTGATTAAGAACTTCTGCGCATGTTAAGTAGTACTTCATCTGTGTGTTTCCGTCAGATCAGTGCTCCATAGTCAGTAGCAAATATTAATCGGCTTCAATGGTAGATCAGATGCTTTCTCTTCGCTTCGTCAGCGCTCTGAAAATCCAGAGCTCTCCAAATCCAGTGCTCCTCCTTCAGCACTCTGCAAATCCCCTCAGACAATACATAAAAGGACCTTGTCACAGATCATACACATTCTTTTCCAGTCATTTCGAGAGAGCTCCTCTAATAAGTGTACACTCCTCCAATCCTCTCTACAGTGACCTCCTTCTGACATACATCCCCCCCCCCTGTGTAGCTGCTAAAAATAGATCATAAAAATAGGCCTTCTTCAGAAATGCCGAATTGTCGTCCTTGCTCCCTTCTCTCACAAAATATTGCTGCCTGAAATGACGTGAAGTTGGGCCTGTAAAAAACATTAGGAACCTCCCATGATCACAGCACATATATATATATATATATATATATATATATATATATATATATATATATATATATATATATATATATATATATATATATATATATATATATATATATATATATATATATATATATATACATACACAGAGAGTTTTCTTTACCACTCTTTTTTATTTGCTTTAAATTCTTAACCTCACTTTTGCCCACACATCTCAACCACACTTTAACTAACTTTTCTTTCTCAACCTGTCTTTTAATACCTTCACTCACACACCATTCTTTCTACCATTCACTTTTCCTACTTTAATTGCATAAATTATTTAGGCCACTCTTTTATCTTGCACACATAATTACCGCACTTTTAACTACTCACTTTAACCACTTTAGTTACACACTTAATTCACACCACTCTTTAAACACTATTCATATATACCACTCATTAATTATCCACTTCATTTTCATTTTAGTTCTATTATCCTAAATTTCTTAATTAAATAATGCATTTAAATTAAGCTTAGGTTAAGAAATTAATATATTAGAACCTTAGTATTTAAATGCATACACATGAGTAAATTAATTAATTAAATCATATTTTAATTTTTAATACATAAATATTCATTTTAAACATTAATTTAATTAAATACATGTTATTTTAACCCTTAAAATTCAATAAAACCCTTGAAATCCTACTTGAAACCCTTTGGTAATCCCTGATAACCCATTAAAATCCTTCTGAACCCTATCATGAGCCCATTAACACTTAAATAAACTCTAGCATGAACCCATTAGAATCTTTTGAGACCCTTCAAATGAACCCTATTGACATAAAATCATATGAACTTATGAAACCCTAGGGTTGAATACCCATGAATCTTGCATGTATAAATATAAAATACTCATTAAATGAGTAATTAGGGTAAACCCTAATATGAACATAGAATCTTCATCATCATTTGTACCTGTAAACACTTTCAAAGTAGTTAATTCCAATCCACACAACTGATTAACAGTGATATAAAAGGTTAAAGTTCACCAATAAAGTTGTTTTCATTTTCTCTGGTCATCAACGGAAAGGTTGAAATCTTTCTGACAGCGGCTTGTTTACCAATTGCTCTAATCTTTCTAGTAAGCCCTAGAAATGCAAATCTGGTTTGACAGAGTTTGTCTGATCAAACTTTTGACTAGTCGCAAGCATAGCTTGAGCTACTTCTAGCATTTTCATGCACATTTTTGTCCGTTCAATCTCTAAATCTGCTCTCGGGTAACTCTTCTCCAGGTTTGGAGTTGTTGGCCCTTCTTGAAGGCAAGCCTGGTAGGCCTTGAACATCATGTCCAAGCCTTCTGGGGTTGGATCTGCAAGAACAGACCCTAGTTGTGGGTTATTTACAATGGGTGGTGGGGTGGGATGAGGTGGAGTGGATGGAGTTTTGGCATGTGAGGGGCTTTGAGATGCTATGTCAGACGATACCACCTTATACGATACGATACCATCGGGATGATTGCGATCACGATACCAACTTCCACGATATGATACTACTATCCCCATGATACGATACTAGAAATGGTCACGATACGATACCTCTAGTTTGCACGATACGATACCAAAAATCAGCCGATACGATACTGAATCTTTGCATGATACGATACCAAAACAGGAGGCGATACGATACCAACTTGGCTGACGATACAATACCAGTTTGTGAACAATACAATACCACTCCAATCGTGATATGATACTACTTGTGCTACGCGATACGATACCACAAAGTGCACGATACGATACCAGAATAAGAGACGATACGATACTAGGTGCACGATACGATACCTCTTGACCTCGCAATACGATACTTATGCAAGTGGCGATACGATACCACTGTCATGCGCGATACGATACCGCTCGATCGACGATACAATACCACGAGGTGCATGATATGATACCACTAGGGTGACCGCGATCGCGATACTAGCACTTGATGATACGATACCAGAGTGGTATCACAATACCTCAAGTGGGCATGCATGATACGATACCTCAACAAGTATCATGATACACGGGAGTTCTGGTATTGCGATACCAAATCTCAACCGGACACGATACATGGAGATTTTCACACCCAAATTCAAAAATTTTGTGCAAATATGAGTACCTTGTGTCCTTCTTGTCACTTCTATCAGCTTGTAGATGCAAAATCACCCTCCAAACTCACAATACCATTGCCGCGATACCATACGCTATTCCTCTCATGCCATGATATTGTTGCCCAGATTTTGGTGTTTTTGAGAGTTTTTCAAGTGTTTTTCTTCAGCGATTTTGGTTCTCAACTCCCCTTAAGCTTGTTTCTCACAGCCACGAGTAAAAAATGAGTGAATGTACTGTCGAAAATGGAAAAAATCAGAGAATGTGAAGAGGGAAGAAGATGGTGATGATGATGAAGATGAAGAAGAAGAAAAACTCAGAAACTGAACTGAAAATGGTGATTTTTTTTTTTTACCTTCCAACGTCGCTACTCTACGTCTTACCGTCACACGCTCGTCCTCCAAGCTCTCTCCTCGGCAATAGTGCCAAATTCGGTATCACTCTAGCACAATGGCAAGTACCAACGTGAGGAGATACACCTCATAAATGTCAATCCGTGGAGACGTGAGGACCGGTATGAAGACCGTGAGCAAGTGATGGCACAAGTGTGTGAGTGATGGCACAAGTGTGTGAGTGAAAGCACACAAGCATGCACACACATACACACACACACATGCAAGCAAAGAGTGGAACAATGGAAGGACTTCGATTACAAAAGAGCTCTCTTACAAAGCTGAAATCTACAACAAGCTAACCTCAAAAATGAGCTCTCCAGCCCTTTTAATAGGTTTTTGAGTGGTTTTGGCCCTGTCCAGACCTAGTGTCCGGCCTAGTTAAAAAATAGGTTCCGTGGCTTATTTGGGGGCTCAAACGGAGTCCAAAAATTATGAAAATTGGTAGGATGATAGTTCTAATACTCCTCAAGCTACAGGACTCCTCGGCTTGAACAAAATGGAGTAACAAAAATGGAAAATGGTAGTTACAATGGTTTTTAGTGATAAAAATCACTATTTTTATAGGGATTTCTTCTGAAAATTTGACAGGTGCTTCTTGGAGCTCCCTACTTGCTCCTTCTTCTTGTGTGTCCACTTCCTTAATGCGCTTCCATGTTTTGTCCTTGACCTTGAGCTTCAACACCTTCCCATGAGAAAGCTAGACATTATAAACTTCCATGATTGGTACTTGTTCTTATCTAGCTGATCATTTTGGATGCTACATTATGACATGATGTTCTCTAAGGCACTACTCTAAAGCTCTTTGATGCAAGAATATTGATATAGGACAAGAACTTTTCCTTTGTACTCCAAGAGTATCAAAATAGATGTGATTGATCCCTTACGCCTTGAACTCAAATCAACACCTCCGCTACCTGCAATGCCTTCAACAACTTTTTGTGGTCCCCTTTGAATTTCATTATGTATCAAATTTTCTCTTCTTCTATTCATGGGAGAATTGCAAACCTTCCCTACAAATTTTGAAGCGTGAATTGCCCAACATGCATACTCAAATATACCTTTGTACACTCAAATCACTATTAGAGTTAGATATCTACGGAAGCACACGAACAGCACAAGGAAGAAGAAGAAGCTTGGAGCACAACACACAATACTGAATGTATTACTAGAGAATGTACAAAGATAATCAGCCCATTAGGGCAATAGGCGTATATACAAGCCGGGGGAAAAAACCTCCTAAAGAGGGAAAAATGTGCCCCGACGGTCCTAGAGTGTTCACACGCATCACTACCTAAATATATCAACAAATTCCCCCTGGGAGTGATGTGGTGAACAAGTAGCTGGCACTCATGTATAAGGAAGTGCCAAGCTATGTGGAAATCACTCCACAAAAGGAAGTAAGCCCAAAGCTTTGTGAAAAGCTTCAAACTTCTCCCTAGGCAGAGCCTTCGTGAAAAGTTCTACAATGTTCTCCTGCATGGGCACATTTGCCAAGTTGATCTCCCCAGCAAAGAACCTCTCCCTGACATAATGATAATGCACCTCAATGTGCTTAGTGCGAGCATGGAACACAAGGTTCCTCGCAACTGCCAATGTGCTCTGACTGACAGTGAAGATGGTGGTGGCAGAAGACTGACCAACACCCAAATCAGCCATAAGGCGTCTGAGCCACACACACTCAACAGTCGCTGTGAAAGCTGCCCTATACTCAGCCTCACAACTGGAAGTGGCCACAGTAGGCTGCTTCTTGCTCAACCAAGATATACATGAGCTACCAAGCATGAAGCAAAAGCCACTAGTGGACACATGAGTGTCATAGAAACCAGCCTAGTCTGAGTCAGAAAAAGCATGCAAATCTAGTGGTAGTGATCCCCCCTTGGGATAAAACAACCCAAGTATCCGAGTACCACTCAAGTAGCGAAAGATGCGCTTAACCACGTGCCAATGCTTGACACCTCGGGAATGCATAAACCTGCTCATGTGTGAGACAACGAATTGAATATCTCGTCAAGTAATGCATAAGTAAATGAGGCATCCAACAGCTTGCTGATAGAGGACAACATCAAATGCATCTCCAGCATCATGAAGACTCAATCCTAAACCTATCTCCATAGGAGTGGCAATAGGCTTACAGTCTTCAAGGCCAAAATGCTACAATAATGTCAATATATTTCATTTGACACAAAGCCATTCCACCATCAACTTGCATAAATTGATATGCCCAAATAGTTATGAAAATGCCCCAAATCAGACATCTCAAATGAGGTATAATGACCTTAAAATCAGCAATATGCTTCTCAATAGGACCAGTGATAGCATGTCATCAACATAGACAAGAATGATCAGAAGCACATCATTAGCATGCTTAACATATAAGGTGCTTTTAGTTGGACTATTCTTAAAACCATGTGCAATCAGATAAGCATGTATCTTTTCATACCAAGCACGTGGTGCTTGCTTTAAACCATATAATGCCTTCTTTAACCTACACACCTGGTTTTCATGCCCTTTCTGCACAAAGCCACGGGGCTGAAAAACATACACTTCTTCATGCAAGTCACCATTCAGAAATGCTGTTTTAATGTCCAACTGATGTACATTCCAACCATGATGAGCTGCAAGTGCACAGATGCTACAAAAAGTAGTCATTCGATAAGTAGGAGCAAGGGTTTCATCAAAATCAATGCCTCTTTCCTACACATAACCCTTTGCAACAAGCCTAGCCTTATACCTGTCAATTGTGCCATCAGGTTTATGCTTCAGCTTATATACCCACTTAGTGCCAATGGCCTTCTTGCCAGGAGGCAAGTCACATAAAGACCAAGTACCATTCTTCATTTTTGCATCATATTCAGATTGCATAGCAGCCATCCAATTTTCTGAATTTTGTGCTTCATCAAACAAAATAGGCTCAGTCTCATCACACAGACTAGATGCAGCCATAGCATAGAAATATGATGCAAAAGAGGCACTATGAGAGATTGATCGAGTACAATATGATAGAGGTGCATCTAATTTGTTGCCACGCAAGGTCTGCACCATCCATTTTGGCATAGTTCTTGCTTGCTCAATATGAGCTCTCTCATCAATAAGTGCATCATGTAAATCTGCATCAAAAATGGAATGATCTACATCATCACATGAAACCTACAAAGGTTGAGAAATTGCCTCATTAGGACCATCACTAGACTGTCCACCTATAAAAAGAGGCAGCAAAGTATCATACATGTCTTTGGAGCTAACAGATGTCTCCTTAGTACATGAAAGCAATGGCTGAATAGCATCTTCCACAAAAACAACATCACGGCTAACCAGAATGTGTTTAGTCTGTGGATGATACATACGATAGCCTTTACTTTCAAAACTATACCCAACAAAAATACATTTTACTACTTTATCATCCAATTTTCTGCGATGTTGTTCAGGCACTAATGCATATGCCAAACAACCAAAAAACATGCACATGAGCAACAGATGGCTTGCGGTCATGCCAAGCCTCATATGGAGTGATAGACTGCAGCGCTTTAGTGGGACACCTATTAAGTACATATGTTGCACACATGACAGCCTCAAGCCAGAAACTATGTGGTAAAGCCTAACTCTTGACCATACACCTCGCCATCTCCATGAGTGACATGTTCTTTCGTTGAGCAACTCCATTCTGTTGACGTGTATACGACATTGTACACTGGTGTTTTATCCCATGTTCAGCGAGAAATGCATTAAAATTAGAAGACATATATTCCCACCCTTGATCAAAACGGAGGGTGCCCATTTTACATGCTGACATATTTTCAGTCAAAACCAAAAACTATTTGAAGAACATGAACACTTCGGACTTTGCCTTCAATGGATATACCCATGTATGCTTGGAAAAATCATCGAGGAAAGTCGCAAAGTAAAGATAATTCCCAAAAGAAGGTGTCTACATAGGACCACAGACATCACTATGTACAAGCTCCAATTTTTGAGGATCCTGAACTAAACCATCTTTTGGAAAGGACGAACGCTGCATTTTGCCCAAAATACAGCCTTCACAAACATGTTTTCCAGGTGCCTCAAGTTTGGGCAAAGAGGACACCATTTAAGATTTCTGCAGGCGTAGCAAACTAGAAAAATTCAGATGACCAAAGCATGCATGCCAAAGCTTTGCATCTGACGTAGCCTGAGAATCATGTACTGCACATGCCAAATCATTTACAGATCTTTCATAGTCTATCATCTTATACAGCCCACGACATAAAATGCCAGAAGCAATAATCACATCGCCATTTGACAGATCATGAACTGTACACCTGTCATCAACAAATTTCACAACCAAGCCAATCTTGGCTAATGTAGAAATTGATAACAGGTTCTTCTTGATCCCTGGCACAAATAAAGCATCTAACAAAGTGAAAGAACTACCATCATCAGTGGTCAAAATGATCTTACCAACTCCCATAATAGGATAAGAGGAGTTATTGGTGCATGTAACAGTATTCCCTGTAGGGGTAGGCTCGAGTGAAGAGAAGAAACTGTGCTGCGAGGTAATATGTTTGGTCGCCCCATTGTCAACGTACCAAACATCTGAGTCTACTGCAGACATGCACTGCTCATGAGAAAACTGCAAATAGTAGTAAATTCCCATTCTTCTTCCTGCACAAGATTAGTAGACCCTGTTTTTGGTGTAGAGGCCTCTACAACAACCATTCCAGCCTCTTTCTTCTTTGCCTCTTTAGCAGCCAATTTTGGAGAGTTCTTTATGATATGATCATTTCCTTTACAGTACTTGCAGAACAATTTTTTATTTCTTTTCATCTTTGTCTTCCCTCTTCAAAGCATGGACTGATCTTCCTGCAATAGAACAAAGATTAACTCCTTGAATGACAAGGCATTTGGATTGCCTTTCATCATCAACCAAAGAGTAGAAGCAAAACTTTGATATGAATGAGGAAGACCATTCAGAACGGTTTGCACAAGTGAGCTATTTGGTATAACCTCATCAGCAGAAATCGATTGTTCCTTCAATAGAATCACCTTCATTCATGTGCTCGCTCTCCAACTGTTTGCGGAGGTAAGCAACACGAGCCTCATTCCTAGCTTGGTACAATGTGGTAAGTGTATCCTAAGCATCCTTAGCTATTCTGCAAGAGTGAATGTGTGGAATAATGGCATGTTTGATAGACAAAGCTATCAATGCATGTGCCTAGGCATCTCTACCATCCCAACGAATTTGCTCTGCAGTAGGTGCAACACAAACAGGAATATGCAGAATATTATCATTTTTGACACCTTCTGCATCAGCTTCAGTACCTGTAGTTGTAAGAGTTGCAGGTGTGATAGGATGTTTTTCAACACCTTGCACAATGTTCCACAGTCCTTTTGCAACCAATACATGTCGCATCATATAAGCCCACAACGGGTAGTTGGTACCATCCAACTTATCCTCAGTATCCAGCATACGAAATACATCACTGCTTTTAGCCATGGTTGGTGATTAAAATACCTTGATGCAAAAAATTGAATCTATCTCAAAAAGTTGAACGGAACTGCCTAGACGAGTTCTGTTAAACTTGTAACAGACTTCGAGATGCTTATAGGGGCAAACCGAAACAGGTATATACCCTTGGCACAAAAAGACAAAATAGCCTACACAAGCACTACGATAGTGCATTTGGAGGCCGAAACGAGCTCAGATCGTGATTTCGGCACCACAAAGCGAATATTTTTTTATCTCTAAAACACGTTGAGTATGCTCACCAAAATTCGTGCGATTTTGAGACTGCAACTAGAGAGGTGTCGACGACACCCTTGATGAAGTGGTGAACTGCTCTGATACCAATTGTTGGAGCTAGATGTCTGCGGAAGCACGTGAATAGCACAAGGAAGAAGAAGAAGCTTGGGGCACAACACACAATATTGAATGTATTACTAGAGAATGTACAAAGATAAGTGGCCCATTAGAGCAATAGGCATATATACAAGCAGGGGGAAAAAAACCTCTTAAAGAGGGAAAAAAGTGCCTCATCAGTCCTAGAGTGTTCACACATATCACTACCTAAATATATCAACAATCACTATTTTCTTTGAGTTCCTATGGAATGAACCCCATATATTTTGGTCTTTAATGCAATTTTTCTCACTCAAAGTACTTGCTTGTACTTAGAGAACCAATGCATCCAATACAAACTATTCACTACCTTCACGAGGCACACATATAATGACCACTATTGACTCCGAACATAATTTCTCTCAAAATATGTAGAGATAAGACTAGAGCTTTGAGCAAAATTTAGAAGACTATATTATGTCCTGACAACTCAAAGATTACAAGAAATGTATGACATATGGAGATGCAAACACTATACACACAAAGTTATGTAGCTTCTTGACTGCCAAATTAGAGAGTGAGATATGACTACCTAAATTTGAATGAAATCACTCAATTAAGTAGGGTGATTTCTGAGAAAGAGGGCCAATAGCTTTTTCAGATTCTAATTAGCTAACAAATGGGGAATCACTACCATTTGAAGTGCATGGCATGTTTATTTAACTTGGAAAAGCTCCCTAAAAGGTAGGAAGCTCTTTTTCTAGAAAATAGGATGATTCACTACACCTAAGTGTGATAGAAGATTGAATGAGAAATATGCAGGGGATTCAAATTGAAATTTGAAACATGAGTTCTTGTGCTTGGCATCTTGCTTCACAATGCTCCAAGTGCCAATAAGAGTTTGGTTCATAAGTTTCTAAGGTTGAAGCTTGAATTCCAAACATATATGCATTGTCGTTGCTACCATTTCTTTAAATCTAAAAGAAATGTCAAGCTCAAATACACATCACGCTCAAATTGAACTCGTGAACCCTAGTTTGGACATTGACATTGCATACACCAAGATGTTGTACCTAAGTTTTGCATGAAACTAAGTGATCGAATAAGTGATCGAATACTGGATGTTATCAATTCGGTAAAATGACCAAGAAAACGATGACATCAATTATTTAGGGGTTAACTATATGTGCATGCATACATACACACACACGTATATATATATATATATATATATATATATATATATATATATATATATATATATATATATATATATATATATATATATATAATTTATTTATTTATTTATTTATTTATTTATCTATGTATATGCATGTGTGCTTTCAGATCATCACATCTTGAGCATACATGTCGGAGTAAATTTTTCCCTTCTGTTTTTCATAATTATAGTTGAAGGAATTCCCAACAACGGCTTCTGTCAAAGAAAATTGCTTCCTGCGGGTTAGTTTTCTTTTGTCCTTGGGAGGAATGTCATTAATCTCTTCAAAAGATGTCAACTAGTATTTCGATAGGATGACAAAAGAATGGGTTGGTTGAGGATGTCTCATGTCCCATGGGTCCGCCAAATTCTTGGCTTAATGAGAAGATCAATACACAAAGGAGTAATGAAAGGTGTAGGTGTTGGGGACTTTACCATCTCAGGGCACCCAATAATAGAATTGTAAAAGAAATTGTGGCTTTTGATCGGTCAAGTTATATTCAAGATGGAGAGCTCATGGTCTTATCATTATGTCAAGCGGATTGAAATGTTCGTCCTAACCTCATCAAGAAAGGAAATGCTATATGGGATACAATTGCTCTCAAATGAATCCGGATACCTTTGGTATGTCCCTCTTCTTACTTAGACAATGAAGGTCTGTATAAGAGGATAAAGGTGAATCTTCATCTTGAAGCAAATATTGATCTTGGATTGGTGAGCTCAGTTTTCATCATAGCACATAAATCTTTCCTTGGCATTCACCATCTCTAGGTGAAAAGAGCACTCGGTGTTCTCTCTTTCGTGAAAGCTTACAACACCACATCTTATATGGATTGAAATGGCTCTTTGGGACCCCAAGAGAATTGACATTCATAGACCTTTACACTGTACCTTATCCGCTTGAATCATTATGGTCATCCTTTTGAATCTTGCTTCCTTCTTGGAATTGGTGTGGTTTAAGCCTCGGAGAACTCTGATACTCTTTTGGTTAGCAAGCATAAGGGAATTGAAAAAAAGAGCACCATACTGAGGGTCCCTCATAGCTGAGGTTCTTCTCACTAGATCTCCTTCTACGTCAAGGAATATCTTGAAGTAGACGTTCGGTCCCTGAGAAGATTTGCCTTAATGCGCTTGCACAGCTGGCTATGGTAGCAAGGAGGGCGCCTCTCATATGCAATCATGTATAAATCAGGTCGCCGCCACAGAGCACAGTGCTTTCGAGCAGAATAGAGTCAAGATCACACCGAGCAGTTCACCACAAAGCAGTTCACAACATTCTCCTCATACCTGATCTGAGGGAAAACATGACATCTCAAGTTGCAAACATAGCCAGCCTAGAGAGCACGGCTATGGTCGCGCCTCTGACCGTTACAGCCATGGACTCCTCTACATGGTCGATGCACAAGTATGTCGGGCGTATGGATACCAAAGACGAGACACGTAGTCTGGCTGTGCCTCATCTACAATCTTCTGAAGATGGTCAGCGTTATGATGGCGGAGGTCTGTCTCTGTACTCTGCAAGCCTCCGAACCCACTCTTGTTCAGCCTCCCTATCGCGCTGGAGCAGCTTGGCTTCGCTGCCTTCGTTGGCTGTGAGCGACTGCGAGTTTGGATGCTTTGAAACTTGCAACGAGAAGCCAGAGCTGACGCTAGCTTCGGAGATCCTATCAGTCCAATGCAGCTGCGTCGCGACACTAAAAGGAGCTGGTGATATATTGACCTCATCACCTGACGATGATGGCATCTTCTGCACCGCCTCCTCGTCTGGCCTCGCCCCTGTGGTATCCTGGGGAAGGTTAAAGGGCAACGAACTGTGTCAATGCGGGAAGGCCGAATCGAGAAACAGATATGCAGTACGAACGATGACGACCATGGGCGATCGCTTATACACGTCGCACAACGATCTGAAAATCCGTGTATGGACAAGGGCGAGAAAAGAGACACGGTCCTGCATCGGCGTGAGCAGCGGCAGTGGACGCTACAGCCTTGTCGCTGCGTTGCCGACAATGTTAGACTGTGTTGCGAAGTCGCTAATGCCTGGGGGTTACAAAGAGGTGAGACGCCATCACAGGAAGCTCTGGATCGAGCACGCAGACGTAGTGTCGGCGATCACAGTTGACTGCAGTCGGGGATACCTTTACTCGGCATCGTGGGACAGAAGCGTGAGGGTATGGCGACTGCGCGATCTGAAATGCATAGAGTCGTTTCGAGCGCATGACGATGCGATCAACGCCCTGTTGCTGTCCCTGGATGGAGATGTGCTGTACACGGCGGGTGCGAATGGGAAGATAAAGGCGTGGGCAGGCGATGCAGGCTCCCCGTGCGGTCATCACCTCCTCACTACATTGCAGGCGCATCATTCCGCTGTCAATGCGCTGGCGTTGAGTGAGGACGGGGCGCTGCTGTACTCAGGTGCGTGTGACAAGGCCATCGTCGTGTGGCGAAAGGAGGATGGAGGCACAGCGCAGCACGCCTCCATACGCGCTGGTGCACTGCGTGGCCACACCCACCCTGTGCTTTCCTTGGCGACTTGCGACGCCGTCCTGTGTAGCGGATCCGCCGACAGAACTATCCGGGTTTGGCTGCGTGTGGCAGGGCCATCCCGACATATGTGTGTTGCAGCACTGCGGGGACACTCCGCGCCTGTGAAAAGCCTTCGCCTGCAACCCAACACACTATCGGCCTTTCCACCCTCGCCTCCCGCAGCCTGCCTCTGCCTCGCGAGTGCCTCTCTGGACGAGGAGGTTATCGTCTGGGACATAAACCTTATATTGAGCAGCTGACGCCACCATAGTTTTCTCCATAGCTGCGCAATGCACCAGCTCGGCCCTGTAACTTCATCTTCATGTTGGGCTGCATATTACATTTTCCCTTCGCGCTTGCCATGCAAAGCTTGTGAGTATCGGCCTTCACAGGAAAGGCAGACCTCTACAAGGCCGCTGCAATAACGGGCTCGATCCCGCATCCCATAATATGAAGAGATTCCGTGAAGGATTTCTCTTCTACTATCGACACGCCACTCCATTTCAACAGCTTTACATACCCCTGCTCTCTTATCGATCAATCAAGAAGTTACAGAAATGCGTTCTATACAATTGCTTGATACAGATAGTTTGATGTGTGGGTATATAGTGAAAATTTTGATAAAATAGGGGTACAGTAATAGACTATACTCAACGAGAAGTTGTTCCTCACTTAGATGTACACAGTTCATAAGGAATTCATTAGCTTGGCATTCTTCAAATAAGAATTCTTCAGCACTTCAATCATTCTTACTTTACATGCAAACTCAACAATGGAACATTCGAATCGCTCACTTTTTCTTTTATGTTTTTCAAAGGAAGTTCGATCTTGCGATCTACTCTTCTTTATGGTTTTTATCAATCGAAAGTACAAGAGGGAAGCGCATAACACCCATGAGACCCTCCCAAATCCCATACAAAAAGGTATCGAAGGCTTAACACCTACTAGAAATGAACAAAGCATGAAGACCCATTAAGGTAGAGATTGCGTTTATTGACACTCCCAAGGCTACACGAGGAGATTGGTTTCAACATGTTGTGGTGCGCATAATCCTTGTCACCGTCAATCGAGAAGAGCAGTGAAAGGTCTATTAATCCTCGAAGGGATTTGGTTTCTCTTCACACCACACCAATTAGGTGAGGAGGATGTTGCTAGCATAACTCATGGGACTTGAACCATTCAATCTAATATTTCTAGATAGTCCCTCACTTTTCTTATAATTGTCATTCAGTATAGACTCAATTGTGTAATGGAATATTTGAAGCAATGAGGAATATGCACATAGGAGATATGCAAGTCCACTATTTGATCAAAAAAGTAGTTTCATGTATGTTGCTACGTACAAGACCTTTCATATACACAACACAAGTGTTGTGCCGCCAAAAACATTTTAAGACGTACGGATGGAACATGGAACGTAGGAAATGTATATTGTTGTTTCTTTTGCAAAGCAATCTATAAATTAAAAATAAGAAAGAAATACAAGAAGATTAAGGAGAGTTATACAGAATGTCGATAACCTTCTTGTCCCCTTTTCTGGGGGGATCTACTTGTTTTCAGCTTATTGTTCTCTAAAATGAACACCCTTTGGTGTCTGAAAGGGGAAGATTTCTTACAATCTCGCATATTTCTACCTAAATATCCTAGGGGCTTTTCAATTTACCACTCGTTGGGTTGATTTCCGAAGTTTATAGTGCATATTTTCTTCTAGGCCTTCCAACGTGCTTCACCCCTAATGGCAATCCAGAGAGCATACAAACATCCAATGGCTTCCCCAATAAGATCTTGCTTCGAGTTAACTTGATTTGGCAATAAAAGGATCTTGTTGAGGTGTTGCCAAATCGAATTGGTGCTAGAACAAGGGAAGAAAAGGTATCTCAAGTCTTCCTTACTACTCGTGCAGCACTTTAACTAGGAAGAAGCAACATAGATTTTACTAGCTTTGACATTGGTCCACATCCTTCTATGTAGAATATGCCACAATAAGATCACTTTTGCATTTTGAATAGATTTTACTGGCTTTGACATTGGTCCACATCCTTCTATGTAGAATATGCCACAATAAGATCACTTTTGCATTTTGAATAAGGAGATGCCATAAGTCCTTGAACTTGAATTCCCAGTATTTAATCAACAACCATACCACACATTGTTTCTTGCTAAGATATTGATGAAAGTCGAGATTTATTTCTATTCTTGGGGTATGTTCCATCTTGTTGCTAGACATCCACTTCAAGTCCACCAATTGAGGGGTTCTTGACCCAACATGAGGCAAGACAAAGAGATGTCCAAATCAGTAATTTTGTTTCTTAACGGGTACAAGTCTTCAAATTCAACTCTATGAATTGGATCAATGTCCTTAAACCTGATCCAATTCCTTCTATCTTTGTGCCAAAGGTCCTTCCACATACAAAAGTCATAACTCAACCTCTTAGCTCTTTGGAGGTTATCTGGCTCGAGTCTTGAGATGCCCATAATAGGAAACCAAATAGAGTCATTATTTCTAGTCTGAGCAGCCTACTTCCAATCATGACTGGTAGTGCAAATGCTTTCATCTGGTTCCATCTTTTCCATAGGAAGCACATAAGAAAGAACCCCCTAGGAACAATTGGAGATGGGGAGGACAAGAGAGTAATGAGATAGAGCCCTTTTCACCTCAGGATCTCCATAAGGGAAGGGCTAGTAGTGTTTCTACGATAAGCTCGCCCCAAGAAGAATTGCTAGTACTCTAAGCTTTGATCATACATATGGCCACCATCTATGCAAAAAAGTTTCATGCAAAGAAATAACTCGAACTATCTTAGTCAATCTACATCTTGATCGAGAGAAAGATTATGCATGCCTTTGAAGCCAAGTCATCGGCAAGAACAAAGCTGAGTTAACCAAACTATGACTGCAAAGGATGCAAGTCAATCAACCTTCGGAGCATTGTTATATTATATCCTCCCAACCCTCTTAAAAGTTGTTCATCATTATTTCAAAATATTACATCATTGTTTTGATACATTAGTGATGGATATGATGGTATGCTTGGATATTGCATGCAATTACAACATTGTCTGTTGGAAGCATGGAGAAAGAATTATGAACTTGTAGTTAAGTTGGGGAATTCCAAAAGAGAGATGAGTCTTGTAAAAAGAAGGAGTTGGGGCTTTGACAAAGTAGAATAAAAACCTTAAACATGAATTAACGAATGAGAAGAGAGTTGAGCATGTTGAAAAGATATGTGATAACTATTTGCAATTGAGGACTAGGGATGGAAATATGCTTCATTGTATATATCATTTTTACACATTTGCCTATTGATTGTAACCTAAGAAAGAGAAAGTATCAACACATAGAATCCCTTTCCCAAGATAGAGAAGCCATGAAGAATAGATTATGAAGAGAAAGATAAATGTTGTCTTTATGTTCTATTTCATTTTTTAATAGTGCTCGAGTAATACCTACAACACACATACAATTGGTATCTGGTGGGATCAATAATGGGGATACATGACTCTATAGAGAGAGGAAGAGCTCAAATATTTGAATACAATGTCAAATTTGTAGACATTTTAAAGATGCCTTGAGGTTTGAAATTTTATTCAAACATTTGAGCTCTTCCTCTCTCTATAGAATCAATCCTCTATAGAGAGGTTTAAATACAATGTCAAATCTCTACACATTTTGCAAATGTCTTGAGGTTTGACATGATTCTATAAAGAGACAAAGAGCTCAAATTGTGAAATACAATGTCAAACCTCCGGTTATCTTTGTGAGGCACTTAAGAATATTCTATGAAGAATTTGTGGGTTTGATAACACCAAATTGAACATTTCTAATGCAACAAGTATAAATCAAAAGAAGTATTCGAAACTTGTAATACTATTACAATGAATATTACGACCACCACATGCTAGAGAGATGACTCTCCTCCCAACCAAATGCCTCTATATATAGCTCTCTCTAGGGGACTGCCTTCTTGGGCAGGTGGCTACTAGCCAGCCATGTGTCGGCCATGTAATTGCATGTGTGCCAAGTGTCCCAATCAACTCGAGTTAACTCAAGTGGATGCTTCTAGAAGGCTCTAGATCTCTTTGGGCAAAATACTCTCCCCATGCTTCCCATGGGGATTGAACCCAAGACCTCCTCCTTCACATCCTTGAGACTTAACCACTAGGTTAAGTGGATCACTTGTTCATAAGAGCACCAGACCTCCTAGTAATTCTAAACTCGAGATCTTTGGTCATATACACGGATCACCAAACGGTACCGATTTCAGATCTGTCTGAACCGGCCAGATCCTTGGATCATAGACTAACTTTATTACATTCTTCCCCCTTGGAAAGTATTTTCATCCTCAAAAATAGAGCTATATACATACTTTAGGAAACCCCCGAGCCTCATGTTCTAGAACTGGAAGAACATGGTCATGTTCTAAAACCGGAAGGACATGTCTCATCTCTGTGGTGGCGTCCCTATCCAAATTGTTCAAAACAGTGTCTCATTTTGCAGTTTGATGAACTGAACAAAGTACAAACTAGTGAAAGGATAATAAGGGTGGATCTAAAAACATCCCTAGCCAGTTCACAGTTTCTCGAGGTGCAATCTAGGCACAAACATGTGAAATGGATGGACTCAACTTAGTAGTCCATTTTTGGGCATGACTGGTGCATGGACTTAGTAATGAAGGTGGGATTCTTGTCCCTCATAAGACTTTGAGAACTCTTGATTCACTTGAATTTGTTTTGAAGAACTTGAAGTTTGGTTGTCTCAAACATCTAACTTGGATGTTTGTACAATGGTTAACTCTGATCCAACAGTTACTTGATTTTTTCACCCGACAAGAGGACTACTTTGTCCTAATGAGTTTAAAAATCCTATGTAAACTGTAAGAGAAAGTTTACCATTTTATGTTGAGTCAACCATAATAACTTGACCAATTCAATTTCAAAATGAAAAAATTGTCCAACTTAGGACACTTTTCTCAAAGACTTTAACTATAAGTTCTTGGGAATTGTCAACTTGAAGAGCAATTCCTAACTTCTCTTTTCTAGAGTATATTGAACTCTAGGAAATTAATTGTGTTATAACTTGAAGCAAACTCAAATAAATAAGTCCACTTAGACTTATTATCTTTTGAAGATTGAAAAGTTTCTTGTACATAACATCTATCTAGGATGTTCAATTTAGTTATCTAATTCTAACCGTCTAACCCTAGTCTTTTGCAAAAGAAATCAGATAGCATGTCTGAGCCAATTCCAAAAGATTTGAAAAGCGAAAAGAAATAACTAAATCTTTGTACAACCAATTTATACTTCGAAGACACGTAAATTTGCTATGAGTCAAAGTCTAGATGACTCAGGACTTTAACTTCTCAAAGATTTATTTCAACAGGATATTGAAGCATTTTCTTTATTTTTAAGAGAAATAAACTGGATTCTCAAAAAGGCTTGAAAACAAATCCAAAAACATCATCAAACCACAAGATACTAGTGTGGTAACCAACATCAGTGTGTCGACCCACTGAGGTTCCGTTGATGAGTTTTGTATTCAAATAATGCTTCACTTGAGACTAAGTTCATGTCAGATCCAGACTTTTTCACTCCTTATGGTGAATGCAATTGTTGTGCATTTCTTTGAGTCAAAAGAGTGAATTTACCAAGTTACACTAGGAACTTGATACTTGACTTAGTCAATCAAATCCTTAGTTGAAAAGATCAACTCAAAATAAAAGTCCAACTTCTTTCAAAAATTTATGAAATATTTTTGAATTATCAACACTTTAGCTTGAAGTGTTCTAAGAAGATGTTGGAAGTTACATACTTCATATCTTCAATTTTCTTTATCTTGAACTTATCTTGAAGTATCTAGAGATACTACTTTTATCCTTCTTGAATTAAACTCCTTCTTTGAAGTCTTAATTCCCTTGAGGATCAAACCTAACTTCAAGATCCAATCTAGGACTAAAAGATAATTATCCTCCCACGGTCTGATGTCCCATACCATCTTTCCTACATCAATCTGAATATAAAATCTGGTGTCCCATACCACCTATTTTATACTCACATTAATGTGTGGGTGATATTTATCCTAAAGTTAAAACATCTCTTGATAGAGTACCTTATTGCTTCAAAAATTTTGAAGTTTCAAGCATTACCTCTAACTAGATATTCTAGGTTTTGATTCCTTCACATGATCGTCTCACAATCACGTTTTATCTTGGAAACTTGAAACCCCTTGATGGAGCATCCATCCTTCTTTGTTAGGGTTTTCAAATGAAAACCAATCAGAATTCCAAGTACTTAAATTTTCATAGATTCAAGTTCAATTGGTTTATTCTTGACCAATTTGTAGTGACAAGAGTTTTTTACTTCTTTTCGTTAGATTCCTTTCTTACTGATGCTTTAGGTACCTACCCCAGGGACTTTATATAGGAATATCTCTACTGCTTAAGTCCTAAGCTTCCGCTCATGCTCTTTGGATTTGTACCAAAACCCTTTTAAGGATAGGCAAACATTATGTTTTACCTTCCACAGCCTTAATTATCTTCGACACGGTTGCAGATTACATTCTTGGAATTTCTTTACTCTATTCAGACTTGTAATAGCTTACTCTTTTCACATTTTCCATTAGATAAATGGAACTTGAGTGAATATATCCCAAAAGGAATTTTCTTATTGCCAATACTTGGGCAATCTACAGAGTAGTTCCAATCACATGTTCTTGGATAATCATGACCAAGCTTGATCAAGTCTTGTTAATCATGCGATAAAGACTTTGTCTTCTTCATTAAGATCTCTAGAGCTTTTCTAAGCTTTTTGGCTTACCTGTAGGATTTTTAGAGATCTTTCCCTTACTCAAGTCCAAGCATATACTAATGCATCTCAGATTCCAAAACTAAGAATCCTTGATATATCTTTAGGTTATATCATAATTTGAACTTCAAGTACTACTTCTGGTGGTTTGGGATGTCCAGGGAACTACTTACTATCAAAGAGTATGAAGAACTTCATTCTCAATACTTTGAAGAATGTTATTCTTCAAAGACTTGAGATTCCTTCTAGGGAATCAACTATGATTCATCTTGGAATCTTTTGTAATGTTGGAAGGATATTTGAAAAGAAATTCTTTCAAACAATATCCAGAAAGTTTACTGATTCAATTGTATTCATTTCCTGAGTATCAAACTAGAGGCTAAATATCACCTTTTAGGTATGGTTTCCCATGCCACTATGAAAGTTTAATTTGAACTTTCATTTATGTGATATTGACTCCTATTCTTGAGTTTGGTACAAGATTCATTATGATTGGTCAATCTTTAGATGTTACTAGAGTCCTTTAAACATATTTCACCAATCAAAACTATGTTTAAAGTCCAAGCATCTATTGATGATTGATCCAATAGTAATGCTACTATGAACACATAACTTTGAACTTTATAGCTTCTTTAGGAAAAGTTCATGGATTGGAGATCCATTTCTTGGAACTTTCTATTCCTAAATAAAAAGTTCATACTTACTTCAAGTCTTTAGGAACTTATCTTATTTCCTAAAGATTGCTTAGCTAGTTGCAACATTGTGACCAAGAATGCAACTATAGAACCTAACATCCTTTTATTGACATAAAAAATCAATTGATGTTGAGTTCAATCCTTTGATTTCCATCACTCCTTGGGATGAAATCAAATGAAAACTTATAAAAGCTTCATAGTTTTTTTCTTGGCACCTTTATATTTGAACATCATCATTCCTTGGTCCTATCATATAGTATGAACTTATGTGTATTTTGGGAAGAGTTCATGAATCAATTAATATCCTCTACTTGGAACATCTGCCTTCCAAAAATAAATTCATCTCGAACATGGTAGGAGAATGATCTTACAAGGAATAGAAGGCTTGACTATTTCATTTTAGTGTTTCTCTTTTAGGAAATATCTCATTTCCTAAAAGTCATTTACCGAGGTTTCATCGTAAGATATGAATCACCTATACTTAGAGAAATCATTATGAGCTTATCTACATGACTGCCTAAGTATATCCGGGACTTAGAGTCATTATAAATCACAAAAGCTTTGCAATTAATTAAATTTTCTTGGTCATCAAGAAAATTTAATACTTAACTTTCTGCTAGTGCCTACTTATACTTAGTAAGAAATCAAACATGCGTAATAGTCATTAAGTATCTATTTTTGATAACGGAGTATCAACTTGGGAAGGAATCGACTAATTACTTGAGCTGTAAACTAGAACTAGTATGTCTTTACAACTAACTAGTCCTCTGTCTTCCCTGATGTCAAGCCGGGAGCTTTATAAAGTAAGCTAAATGCTAAGAGAGTACATTTTCATATCTACTTGCAAACAGCATCTCGTATTATCATGCAAATGCATATGCTCACATGCATATGCATGCATGTTCTTTGCATGCCCAGAAAAAATAATATAACAATCATGCATGAACTTGATGCATGACTTTTCCTTGTACTAAGAATGTATATCATGCAATCTTGATGCATGTATTTCCTTTCCTTCGTCCTAATGCACTATGATATAAAAACATATCCTTGAGGTGCAATAAAAAGCTTACTCAATGGAAAGGAAACCTGGAATTAAACTATCAAAATACATTCTTTGATGCACAAGAATTCTTTTTAAAACCAAGTCTTTCCTTAATGCAAACTAATGCTTGGAAATGAGAAGTGGATTGTTTCATTATCCTAATCTAGACTTAATCGATTGAAATCTTGGCTATTTCAATGTGCATCTAGGATTAAGTGTAGAATAATGAAAAGAAGATAAATCAAGCATTAAGGCCAAGTAGAAACTCGAAAATACTTAGCTTTGATCATAGCTTCGTCCATCCTCTGACCTTCTCATATTTAAACAATAAATCAAGACTAGATTCTAATTCGGTTTCGGATCGAAGGCAGCTTCTCAAGGGAAGATTTAGGATTTGAAATGGCTCCATGATTCGGATTGGACAAAGATCAAGTGCAAAACTTAGTACAGAACAGAAAGCTTCTACAGAAAGTTAATACACCAAAAGTTGTGTAGCTTAGTGGCTTGTACGACTAGGCTCTAATTCTAATTGTCGAGGATCGAATCCTGTCGATGTCGCAGTAGAGCATATGTTTATCTCCCTTGCTATAGCTGCAGAAATAGCTTCTACAGCCCAACCTGTAATCCAAATGAGATTAAAAGCTCTAGTAGCTTGATCACGAACAAGCTCGGATGAGGTGGACAGGCTAAATCCCCGTTTTTTGAACATCACGAGTTCAGTCCCGCAATGTGAACAGGTGTATAATTGATGTAATGATCTTTTAGCTTATCCTTTGAAGATCTAGTGCACCAAAAATAAGCTATGAAGAAATCTCCTACACAATCGAATATCCAACGGAATTGCACTTGTGGCTAAAGGAACGTTCTCCTTCTATGAGATCATGGGGTCGAGCCCAGCGTATGACCTCTTCAAAATTGGAAATACGTTTTTGCTCTAGAGACCACCCAGCACGCCGCGAATAAAAGATGAAAAGCGTCGACTTCATACACGCAAGGCACTGTAGGCTAATGGTTTACGCTCTTGCCTTACTTCAGAGGTGTTGTCTTTGAATCCTGAGAGCTGCACGTCACGATTCCTTAAGAACATAACATACTTTTGCTCCTTTATGAGGTCTTCTTCAGCGCTCAAATGCCATCAAGACCTGCTGCCGCCGATGGGAAGTCACAGTCGCCGCTTGACGCTGTGGATAGGACAGCTATCTTTGTATG
This sequence comes from Ceratopteris richardii, assembly GCA_020310875.1. NCBI lineage: Eukaryota > Viridiplantae > Streptophyta > Polypodiopsida > Polypodiales > Pteridaceae > Ceratopteris > Ceratopteris richardii. Next base: position 171,431,988 of record CM035420.1, on the reverse strand, counting down.
GTCATGTGTCGGGTTCGAACCCCATGTGTGCTCACAGTAGAGATGCTTAATTTTTAATAATCTGCTCCTCAAGCTATGCCCGCCAAGACGATTGCCAGTCGTGATGATACTTTGGGACAACCGCGAGTAGAAATACGAAAGAGAGCTATGCACACAAAAAACTAATGAGCAAGAAGCTATGGAGAGAAAGATGATGAAGCCCACTCCAAGGCCACCATGGAAGCTCTGATACCAATGCAAGAGAATGAAGATTACGACCACCACATGCTAGAGAGATGACTCTCCTCCCAACCAAATGCCTCTATATATAGCTCTCTCCAGGGGACTACCTTCTTGGGAAGGTGGATACTAGCCAGCCATGTGTTGGCCATGTAACTGCATGTGTGCCAAGTGTCCCAGTCAACTCGAGTTAACTCAAGTGGATGCTTCTAGAAGGCTCTAGATCTCTTTGGGCAAAATACTCTCCCCATGCTCCCCATGGGGATTGAACCCAAGACCTCCTCCTTCACATCCTTGAGACTTAACTGTTGGAGAAACAATCACTAATTGGACATATATTTGAAGGTCAAATCTTAGGAAGAAAACCACATGCCTATGTGAAGGGACAAATTCACAAGTGTATTGTATTTGTAAAGTTAGTTCACTTTAGTTCTAGAAGTTTTTTAAAAATGACGAGAATAAGAAAATCTATATAAGTTAGTTTGTATCAACTGACACGTAGAGAAAGACAATGAGAAAGTGAGTTACTACTCATTTTTGTATGACTGAGAATAGTCGGGCTTCTCTGCGTGAGAAAGCACCTGTGCATTTGTGAGGTTTCATAGTTATGGTAAGAGTTTATTAAACTTCTGTGTATAAGTCTTCTTCTTCCATCTCCAGAGTTTGTCTTGTGTGAAATGATTTCAGAAGTTGAATTTTTTCAAGCAAGTCGATACCTGGCATCGAGTTTGTGCTGATACGTCTATGGTTTATTCTCTGAGTTTCATGTACTGCTAAATCTCTTTGAAAATATGAAGTTTGTGGAGCAACTCGATGCCTAGCATCGAGTTTCAGGATAAAGTCGATGCCTGGCATCGACTTCCCACATAAAAGTTGTCTTGTTCATGTATGTGTTCAAGAGGGTAATTCTGGCACTGAAAAAGTGACTAAAAAAGCTCAAAGTCGATGTTTGGCATCGATGTTTGGTTGCAAGTCAATGCTAAGCATCGAATTTTCATTTTTAGACACTCAGAGTTACTAAAAGAGGAAAAATTTCCAGTTTTGAAAAGTCACACGGGGGGATCTTGTGAAGGTCATAACTTGAGTTCTAGAGATCCGTTTCTTGCAAATAATAGCTTGTTGGAAAGTTCTTCTCTTCTACTTTCATCTACCAAAATATCTTAGAGAAATAATATTTTAATAATATTTTTACTAAGAGAAATTAGTAAAATACTAAAGGTATGTCATTTTAGTGACTAGGAATTTCTGTAGAAGCAAAGTTCTCAGTTTAGACTATCATTTCTCAAAGTTTGGAGTGGAAATGAGTTAATGGTGACCATAGAGGTGTTCTAGTGTCACATTAATTCATTTCTTGTGGTTTTTCATACATCATTAAGTGGTATCAGAGCAGAAAGGTCCTAAGGAGCAGAAGGCAGCAAAGGTACGAGAAGTTTTGGAAAGTTTTCCATTAAAGTTTGAAAGGTGAAGAATTTGAAGACACAAGGCATCAAAAGGTTACTTCAAAAGTATCCTCGTACACAAAGAACTCCAAAAGGTATTATTCTTTATCCTTTAAGCTCACAGGTTGTAGCAGAAGGAAAGGAGTATGGCAGATCATATCTCCATTGACAAACTGGACAGAGATAATTACCCCGCATGGGTAATGAGAATGGAAGCCTTACTTATGAGTAAGGATCGCATGGTATATGTAACAGGTGAAGAAGAGAAGCCAGTATTTGAAGATGAAAGCTGACCAAGGAAAGAAGAACTTGATGCTTTAAAGCATTGGCAGAAGAAGGATGCATCTACAATACAATCTCTGATCATTTGCTACCACACATTAGAGGATTGGAGTCATCTGAAGATATATGGAATGCATTGGAATATCATTTCCAAAGTACTACCAAAGCAAGGAAAGCAAGTCTATGGTCAGAGTTTACAACATTCAAGAAGAAGCCAAGTCAAAGTATTAGTGATTATGTCACTAAGATGAAGGATCTAGCTGATAGTCTTGGATCCATAGATGAATATATTGAGGATCACAGATTGATTGCTCAACTACTTGCATGTTTGAGAGGAGATGAAAGGTGGAAACCTTTTGTCTTATCAACAGAACTTTCATTAAATCATTATGTTCCAGATTTGAACTAGTTGCTTGGTTTGATGCTCACATTTGAGCAAGACGTGAAGGGAGATGGAGATAAAGGACAAAGTTCTGCAATGTACATGAAGAACAAGAAGAAACAAGATAAAGGTAAAGCAAAGGATGAAGAGGAGTCGAGTTCTCAAGTTTATTATGCAAGAGGTAAAGGCACTGGCAAAGGAAGACCAAGAGCCTTTGGAAGAGGTAGAGGTAATCAGAATAACAACAAGAAGGCTTGCTGGATCTGTGGATTGAGTAATCATTTGGCTCATGACTGTTGGCACAACCAACAAGGATCAAACCAGAATCAAAACAACAATAGTAGAGGTCGAGGTGGAAGATATCAAAGTAATTTTCAAAGAGGTAGACAAAGTCAAAGAGGAGGCTATGGTAGAGGTGGAGGAAGAAGTTGGGGACAAAATCAATCCTACAACACCACCTACTATAACTATGCAAATGACACACAGAATGAAGGTCATACATCATTGATGATGAACTCAATCAGCACATCAGATAAAGAAGATCTAAAGGTATTTTACATTGACTCTGGATGTTCTAATCATCTGTCAGGAAACATAGAATTGATGTCAGAATTGGAAAAAGGCATTTCTAGTCATAGTGTTCAAACAGGTGATAATACAAGACACAGTGTACATTCAATTGGAAAAGTGAAATGCAAGAGTGGAGCAGATTTGCTAACCAATGTTTTGTATGTTCCTACAATACCTAAAAACTTGATTAGTGTGGGACAAATAGTTGAAAAAGATTTTCAAGTCAGGTTTACAAATGAAGGAGTATTTGTTGAAGATCCAGAGAATGGATATAATCAGATTGTCTCTAGTAAGAAAGAAGGTAGACTCTTTACTTTAAGAGTACACGGGAACATTGGTCAAGCTTTGCTCACACATGGTGAAGGAGTGATTACAGAACTTGATCTCTGGCATAAGAGATTAGGTCACTTCAATGAAAGAGGAATTAAAGCTATGGTTGATAATCAGTCTGTACTAGGATTACCAAATGTGCAGAGTCAACATATGGTTTATAAATGTGAAGCATGTCAAATGGGTAAAGCACACAAGTTACCATTTCAGAAGAAAGGTTTTAAACATGATGGATTACTAGATCTCATTCATATAGATGTATGAGACCAACAAAAGAAGGATCTATCAGTGGCTCAAGGTATTATGTTCTTTTCATTGATGATGCTACAAGATGGATAACTTTATATGTTTTGAAGGAAAGATCATAAGTATTTGGAGCTTTCAATCATTTTCATGCATATGCAGAGAGAGTCACAGGTCAAAAGCTTAAGAGACTGAGGTCTGATCGAGGGGGAGAATACTTCTCCCAAGAGTTCAATGATTATCTTTGGATGCAGGTATTAAAAGAGAAATAATCTGCAGGTATACACCACAACAAAATGGTGTAGGAGAAAGAAGAAACAGGACTTTGGTTGAGTTTGCTAGAGCTATGCTGAAGGAGAAGAATGTTCCAAATTATCTTTGGGTTGAGGCTGTAAATACAGCTACATATCTTGTGAATATATTACCATGTGTAGCTCTAAATGGAATGAATCCATATGAAGCTTGGTGGGGTAAGAAACCAACACTAGATCATTGTAGAGTGTTTGGATCAATTGCATATGCTTATGTGCCATCACAACTTAGGCATAAACTTGAACCAAAGGCAGAAAATATGTGTTCATTGGTTATGATGAAAAGCAGATGGGTTACAGATTGTGGAATCCTCTAACCAAACAATTTCTTGTTTCTAGAGATGTTACATTTGATGAACAGAAAATTTGGTATGCAGATCAAAGTCATACAGCTAAAGAATTTGAAGAAGAGGTAAGAAGATGTGAGAAAGGAAAATCAATTGTGCAGTTGAATAGAAATGAAGACTATATGCAAGCAAGTACATCCAGAAGTGGATTAACAAGAAGGAATGAAGAAGCTCCTATATTTGATGAAGAGGTGAATCACAGACACTTATGAAGAATGTGAACCAAGAAGGTCAAGAAGGACTAAGAGGCAACCAGAAAGGTATTCTTATGATACTTCTTACATAACTCAGAAGAACTATGCATATATGGTCAAAGATGATGAAGAACCTCAGAACTACGATGAAGAAAAAGGTAAGAAGCAATGGGAAGAAGCAATGAAGGAAGAGTTCAATGCACTAGAGGAGAACAAGACATGGGAACTTGTTCCTAAACCAAATGGTAAGAAAGTAATTGGAAGTAAATGGGTTTATAAAGTGAAGAAGCTTGCAGATGGAAGTATAGCCAGATACAAAGCTAGATTGGTGATGAAAGGCTATGCCCAAACCTATGGCATAGATTATGATGAGACATTCAGTCCTGTAGCTAAGATGTCAACTATAAGGACAATCATTGCTATTGCAGCTTCAAAAGGATGGACCCTAAGTCAACTGGATATAAAGAATGCATTCTTGAATGGATACATATTAAATGAGGTATACATTGATCAACCTCAAGGGTTTATAGATTCCAGGTATCCAAATTTTGTTTTCAAGTTGAGAAGAGCACTCTATGGATTGAAACAAGCTCCAAGAGCATGGAACTATAGACTGGTGAAGTATCTCAATGATCTTGGATATCAAAGTTCAAAAGCAGATCCAACTCTACTCATCAAAAGAGCAGAGGAAGGTACAATCTACATTTGTATTTATGTAGATGACATTATAATCACAGGTACATCAGATGAAGGAATCAAGGAGGTAAAGAGATTACTTGAGAAAGAGTTCAAGATCAGTGACCTAGGAAAGCTGTCATACTTTCTTGGAATGGAAGTCACTTATATAGATCATGGCATATATGCATCACAAGAAAGGTATCTTCTGAATCTATTGAAGAAGTTTGATATGGAAAATTGCAGAGAAGCTTCAACTCCACTTGAAGTTAATCACAAGCTCAGTAAATATGATGGTGCAGAATACAAAGATATGAGGAAGTATCAATCTCTTGTGGGTAGTTTGATTTATGCTACACTAACAAGACCTGATCTTAGTTATGCAGTGGGAGTTTTGTCACAATTCATGCATTGTCCAAAGGACCCACATTGGATTGCAGGTCAAAGAGTTCTCAGATATATCAAAGGAACTATAAAGGAAGGATTATATTATCCTTTTACATCAGATTTGAAGTTGGGAGCCTATAGTGACTCAGCCTGGGCAGGTAATCAAGATGATCGAAGATCAACTCATGGCTACATGATATACATTGGTGATAAGCTTGTAAGTTGGTGTTCAAAGAAACAACATACAGTAGCATTATCATCAATTGAAGCTGAGTACAAGGACTTGTGGAAGCAGCTAAGGAGGTCATATGGATGCAAACATTGTTCAAAAGCTTGGGCATTGATCAAGGTATACCTACAATACATGGAGATAATATGAGTTCACTTTATCTTGCAGCAAATCCAGTATTTCATGCAAGAACAAAACATATAGAGATACATTATCATTTCCTGAGAGAAAAGGTAATGGAGAAAGAAATTGAAGTGGAGTACATTTCTACAAAGGATCAAATAGCAGACATAATGACAAAGAGCTTGGATGGTGTGAAGACCAGCAAATTCAAAAGCATGGAAGGAGTAAAAGAAAAGAAGATGATATGAAGAAACAGAGAATGTCGAATAGTGATTGAGGGGGAGCTGTTGGAGAAACAATCACTAATTGGACATATATTTGAAGGTCAAATCTTAGGAAGAAAACCACATGCCTATGTGAAGGGGCAAATTCACAAGTGTATTATATTTGTAAAGTTAGTTCACTTTAGTTCTAGAAGTTTTTTAAAAATCATGAGAATAAGAAAATCTATATAAGTTAGTTTGTATCAACTGACGCATAGAGAAAGACACTGAGAAAGTGAGTTACTACTCATTTTTGTATGACTGAGAATAGTCGGGCTTCTCTCCGTGAGAAAGCACCTGTGCATTTGTGAGGTTTCATAGTTATGGAAAGAGTTTATTAAAGTTCTGTGTATAAGTCTTCTTCTTCCATCTCCAGAGTTTGTCTTGTGTGAAATGATTTCAGAAGTTGAATTTTTTCAAGCAAGTCGATGCCTGGCATCGAGTTTGTGCTGATAAGTCTATGGTTTAGTCTCTGAGTTTTATGCACTGCTAAATCTCTTTGAAAATATGAAGTTTGTGGAGCAACTCGATGCCTGGCATCAAGTTTCAGCATAAAGTCGATGCCTGGCATCGAGTTTCCGCATAAAGTCGATGCATGGCATCGACTTCCCACATAAAAGGTGTCTTGTTCATGTCTGTTTTCAAGGGAGTAATTCTGGCACTGAAAAATTCGCTAAAAAAGCTCAAAGTCGATGCCTGGCATTGACTTTTGGTTGCAAGTCGATGCTAGGCATCGAATTTTCATTTTTAGACACTCAGTATTACTAAAAGAGGCAAAATTTCTAGTTTTGGAAAGTCATACAGGGTGATCTTGTGAAGGCCATAACTTGAGTTCTAGGGATCCGTTTCTTGCAAAAAAAAGCTTGTTGCAAATCTCTTCTCTTCTAGTTTCATTCACCAAAAGATCTTAGAGAAATATTATTTTTGTTAAGAGAAATTAGCAAAACACTAAAGGTATGTCATTTTAGTGACTAGGAATTTCTGTAGAAGCAAAGTTCTCAGTTTAGACTATCATTTCTCAAATTTTGGAGTGGCAATGAGTTAATGGTGACCATAGAGGTGTTCTAGTGTCACATTAATTCATTTCTTGTGGTGTTTCATACATCAAAATTAACCACTAGGCTAAGTGGATCACTTGTTCACAAGAGCACAAGACCTCCTAGTAAGTCTAAACTCGAGATCTTTGGTCATAGACATGGATGACCAAACGGTATCCAATTTCGGATCTATCTGAACTGGGTGGATCCTTGGATCATAGACTTACTTTATTACAGTGAGCCTAGATCAAAGGAATTTATGCATCCCCTACTTCCAACAACATTGCTTGTGCATATGTCTTTGGAAGAGTCAAATCCAGATGTTGCAAGCACGTTTTGTGGATAGAAATCTGTTGAGACTTCATTGCAATTCAATAATTCAAATCAATTTCATTATTATGAACAAATAATTTCTAGATTGGTGTTAAAAGAGTAAAAAAAGCAATTTTTTAGTGATATGGATTTACAGAAGAGGACTGTAATGGTAAGTTAGTTTTTTATTTGAAGTTGGATGAATGCAAAATTATGAGGGGACAACAATTAGAAAAAAATAGCTTGATAATGATGAATAGTGCTTTGAAGCATGTACAATTGGAAGAGGACAATGGAAACCATACACTCACTCATAACTACTTTGGAATATAATAAGAAAAGCACATCTGGTGGCTTTCTTCCTTTGTATTACACCACGAGAACCATGGAATTTTATCATGGTACTTACATCAAACAAGAATTCCAAGTATCATAGAGCATCAAGAAGAAATAAGTTTGCTTGAAGTTGAAGGGGTTGGAAAGTTTTAAGTGGAATGACATATGGCAAGAGATCTCAAAACACTTAAATGCATTTTTGGTTGCAAGCTAGGTTCAAATACAAGACATCTATGTCCCTAATGTATGCATGATAGGTTAGAAGATGGTGCCAAATAGATGTTTAATTGGTTTTATAAAATAATAGGTGGTCATAAGAGACAAAGATCACATGGTAATCTATTTTTATGGAGAAAAACTATGAAAGTAACATCAAGTACTTGATCTAGGGCATACAAAGAACCTTATGCAAGAGCTTGCCTACAGTTTTGGATAGCAACACATTGCCAACAAAGTTGATGATGGATCCCCAAAGAAGAATCACAAACTTTGGTATAAGGTGATAAACAAATATAATAATTAAAAGTATTTTAAAAAAGTCACTTTAAAAACTTTTAACTATACAAAAGTGATTTTCTAAAGTTGATTATCATTATGTGCATGGGAAAACCAAGAAAGTAGCTTGTGTAAAGTATATGCATGTTTTCATAGTAGGAGACCAACCTAGAACTTTAGCCCATATCTATTCAGTTGAATCCATCCATACGAGCATGGATACTAAAGCTATTGCAAACACAAGCGATCAAGTAAGAGAACCCATCATGTAGGAATAGAGCAATAGAGTAGACCACGTTAATGTCATAGGTTTGTTACATAACCAAATGCAAGACATCTCTGATGTTCTTGAAACCATATCCAATGGCACATTGTACTCCATTTCCAACATCAAGTGCATGGAATGAAGTGATTGAGATTTCTTATGAAATAACATTAGAAGGAGGGTACAAAGAGAAACACAAGCACAAATACAAACAGAGAAATAATAATTAGTTTCAGGGACTTTGAAGAAACCAAGAATCAGGGGTGTTTGTCAAAGAACAATATTTGAAGTAGTTCTAGAAGGGGCAAGAAGTGTAGATAAGGAAGAGGCACAAGCACAAGAGTAAGCAGAGAAGCAAAAACAAGAAGAAGTAGGTACATAAATAGTAGAGCAACTTCATGCACATTTTAAGGAAAGAGAACAATAATAAGAATGAAGACAAGAGAGAAAACCACAAGAGAAACATAGAGAAACTTAGCAATCACATAGTATTCACATGAATGAAGAGAGAAGGAAGAATTTCAAAGATCATCATGCACCTTGGACGTGTGTTCCAAGGCCACCACCACCTCCAAATACAAGAGAATACAATCACAAGTTAGGGATTATGTTGCTAAGAGAGATACAAAAGTATTAAAAGACCACCAATCCAATCATCCACAAAGCTCCTTTTGCTTGAATAGTGAAATACGTAATAGAGAAATATTGAGACTCTACCACACAAATTCATTGAGAATGCACTTCTCATAATTCAAATAGATTCAATATTGTTTGCACATATAAAAAGTTCCCTCCAACATGGATATATGCAAATGCCTTCATGCTGAATGGGCACATAGATCATCCACATAGAGTTTAGGAATCTTTCTCAGAACCTCTGAATACATGACATATTAGTCTCTAGAAAGTGCAAGGTGCATTCGTTACATGAATTGGTATAACCATGAATGCATAGATGCCCCATTCAATGGACATCTAGAGCAAGTTATATACTTCCTTTCCATCAATTCTCTCCAATAGATGGTTAAAAATCATTACTTTTGTTGCATTTACTTTCGATTGATATAGACACATAACTTCCCATTCTTCTAGGGCACTTGTTATAAGATATAGCCATTCTATATGTTCTATTTTTCAAATGAAATTTGATATACTTGTAAATTTTCTATATCTTCTTTGACCTTGGTCTAGTATTTTTCATTATACTTGTATAGTCTCTAGTGTTGGATTTGTGTCAAGATTCATGGGAACTTTAAACAATCATACCTCTGAATCTACCCCTTTTAGTTCTTTATCATTCTAGAAAAAAATGTCTCTATAATTTCTCAAGAGGCAAAACAATTCGTGCTCTTCCTAGTCCAACATATCTTTAGCTATGTAGGTGCATCTCTCATTCACTCTCCCTATGGTGAGTATCACCTTCTTAGTTTGCTCCTTGTTGTCATGTGATATCCCTACCATGAACCCTCTTTTAGGCATCTAGATAGCTATCATTTTCTCCTCCACTTCAGATTTCTTGAAGTTCTTGTTGGATTTGTAGAAGCATACAAACAACACAAGGAAGAAGAAGAAGCTTGGAGCACAACACACAATACTGAATATATTACCAAGTGAATGTACAAAGTTAAGTGACCCCTTAGGGTTATATGTGTATATACAATCCAAGGGAAAAATCCTCCTAAAGAGGGAAAAATTTCCCCTGAGGGCCCTAGTGTGTTCACAAACATAACTACCCAAATATATCAGCAAATCACCCCTCGGAGTTATGTGGTGAACAAGGACTTGGCTTAATATATAAGGAAGTGACAGGCTATGTGGAAAGAGATCAATCCACAAAAGGAACTAAGCCCAAAGCTTTGCAAAAAGCTTCAATTTTCTCCTGAGGTAAAGCCTTTGTGAAGAGATCTACAATGTTATCCTCTATGGACACATATGCCAAATTGATCTCCCCAGTAGAGAACCTCTCCCTGACATAATGATAATGCACCTCAATGTTCTTTGTGCAAGCATGGATGGATTCAACTTATTAGTCCATTTCCGGGCATGACTGGTGCATGGACTTAGTAATGAAGGTGGGATTCTTATCCCTCATAAGACTTTGAGAACTCTTGATTCACCTTAATTTGTTTTGAAGAACTTGAAGTTTTGTTGTCTCAAACATCTAACTTGGATGTTTGTACAATGGTTAACTCTGATCCAACAGTTACTTGATTTTTTCACCCGACAAGACGACTACTTTGTCCTAATGAGTTTAAAAATCCTATGTAAACTGTAAGAGAAAGTTTACCATTTTATGTTGAGTCAACCATACTAACTTGACCAATTCAATTTCAAAATGAAAAAATTATCCAACTTAGGACACTTTTCTCAAAGACTTTAACTATAAGTTCTTGGGAATTGTCAATTTGAAGAGCAATTCCTAACTTCTCTTTTCTAGAGTATACTGAACTCTAGGAAATTAATTGTGCTATAACTTGAAGCAAACTCAAATAAATAAGTCCACTTAGACTTATTATCTTTTGAAGATTGAAAAGGTTCTTGTACATAACATCTATCTAGGATGTTCAATTTAGTTATCTAATTCTAACCGGCTAACCCTGGTCTTTTGCAAAAGAAATCAGATAGCATGTCTGAGAAAATTCCAAAAGTTGAAAAGCGGAAAGAAATAACTAAATCTTTGTACAACCAATTTATACTTCGAAGACACGTAAATTTGCTATGAGTCAAAGTCTAGATGACCCAGGACTTCAACTTCTCAAAGATTTGTTTCAACAGGATATTGAAGCATTTTCTTTATTTTTAAGAGAAATAAACTGGATTCTCAAAAAAGCTTCAAAACAACTCCAAAAACATCATCGAGCCACAAGATACTAGTGTGGTAACCAACATCAGTGTGTCGACCCACTGAGGTTCGATTGATGAGTTTTGTATTCAAATAATGCTTCACTTGAGACTAAGCTCATGTCAGATTCAGACTTTTTGACTCCTTATGGTGAATGCAATTCTTGTGCATTTCTTTACGTCAAAGAGTGAATTTACCAAGTTACACTAGGAACTTGATACTTGAATTAGTCAATCAAATCCTTAGTTGAAAAGATCAACTCAAAATCAAAGTCCAACTTCTTTCAAAAATTTATGAAATATTTTTGAATTATCAACACTTTAGCTTGAAGTGTTATAAGAAAATCTTGGAAGTTACACACTTCATATCATCAGTTTTCTTTATCTTGAAGTTATCTTGAAGTATCTAGAGATACTACTTTTATCCTTCTTGAATTAAACTCCTTCTTTGAAGTCTTAATTCCCTTGAGGATCAAACCTAACTTCAAGGTCCAATCTAGGACTAAAAGATAATTATCCTCCCACGGTCTGATGTCCCATACCATCTTTCCTACGTCAATCTCAATATAAAATATGGTGTCCCATACCACCCTATTTTATACTCACATTAATGTGTGGGTGATATTTATCCTAAAGTTAAAACATCTCTTGATAGAGTACCTTATTGCTTCAAAAATTTTGAGGTTTAAGGCATTACCTCTAACTAGATATTCTAGGTTTTGATTCCTTCACATGATCGTCTATCAATCACGTGCTTTATCTTGGAAACTTGAAAACCTCTTGATGGAGCATCCATCCTTCTTTGTTAGGGTTTTCAAATGAAAACCAATCAGAATTCCAAGTACTTAAATTTTCATAGATTCAAGTTCAATTGGTTTATTCTTGACCAATTTGTAGTGACAAGAGTTTTTTACTTCTTGTCTTTAGACTCCTTTCTTACTGATGCTTTTCGTACCTACCCCGGGGACTTTATATAGGAATCTCTCTACTGCTTAAGTCTTAAGCATCTGCTCATGCTCTTTGGATTTATACCAAAATCCTTTTAAGGATAGGCAAACATTATGTTTTACCTTCCACAGACTTAATTACCGTCGACACGGTTGCAGACTACATTCTCGGAATTTCTTTACTCTGTTCAGACTTGGAACAGCTTAGTCTTTTCACATTTTTCCATTAGATAAATGGAACTTGAGTGAATATATCCCAAAAGGAATTTTTTTATTGCCAATACTTGGGCAATCTATAGAGTAGTTCCAATCACATGTTCATGGATAATCATGAACAAGCTTGATCAAGTCTTGTTGATCATGTGATAAAGACTTTTTCTTTTTCATTAAGATCTCTTGAGCTTTTCTAAGCTTTTTGGCTTACCTGCAAGATTTTTAGAGATCTTTCCCTTACTCAAGTCCAAGCATACACTAATGCGTCTCAGATTCCAAAACCAAGAATCCTTGATATTTCTTTAGGTTATATCATCATTTGGACTTCAAGTACTACTTCTGGTGGCTTGGGACGTCCAGGGAACAACTTACTATCAAAGAGTATGAAGAACTTCATTCTCAATACTTGGAAGAATGTTATTCTTCAAAGACTTGAGATTCCTTCTAGGGAATCAACTATGATTCATCTTGGAATCTTTTGTAATGTTGGAAAGATATTTGAAAAGAAATTCTTTCAAACAATATCTAGAAAGTTTACTGATTCAATTGTATTCATTTCTTGAGTATCAAACTAGAGGCTAAATATCACCTTTTAGGTATGGTTTCCCATTCCACTATGAAAGTTTAAGTTGAACTTTCATTTAGGTGATATTGACTCCTATTCTTGAGTTTGGTACAAGATTCATTATGATTGATCAATCTTTAGATGTTACTAGAGTCCTTTGAACATATTTCACCAATCAAAATTATGTTTAAAGTCCAAGCATCTATTGATGATTGATCCTATAGTAATGTTACTATGAACACGTAATTTTGAACTTTATAGCTTGTTTAGGAAAAGTTCATGGATTGGAGATCCATTTCTTGGAACTTTCTATTCCTTAATAAAAACGTTCATACTTACTTCAAGTCTTTAGGAACTTATCTTATTTCCTAAAGATTGCTTAGCTAGTTGCATCATTTACGAGAAATGCAACTATAGAACCTAACATCCTTTTATTGACGTCAAAAATCAATTGATGTTGAGGTTCAATCCTTTGATTTCCATCACTCCTTGGGATGAAATCAAATGAAAACTTATAAAAGCTTCATAGTTTTTTTTCTTGGCACCTTTATATTTGAACATCATCATTCCTTGGTCCTATCATATAGTATGAACGTATGTGTATTTTGGGAAGAGTTCATGGATCAATTAATATCCTCTACTTGGAACATCTGCCTTCCAAAGATAAATACATCTCGAACATGGTAGGAGAATGATCTTACAAGGAATAGAAGGCTTGACTATTTCATTTTAGTGTTTCTCTTTTAAGAAATATCTCATTTCCTAAAATTCATTTACCGAGGTTTCATCGTAAGATATGAATCTTGAAACCACAAAGAAACTTCTTAGAACTTTTGAAATCTTCTAAATAGAAGAGTGCTCATGGAACTTGGAAACATAGGTAAAGTTATCATCCAATCTTGGGATGCAAGTTACATAAATTACGTAACTAATCAAACAAAGCTTACCCACATGACTTTTTCTATAACTTTATCTACATGACTCCCTAAATACATCCGGGACTTAGAGTCATTATAAATCACAAAAGGGTTGCAAGTAATTAAATTTTCTTGGTCATCAAGAAAATTTAATACTTAACTTTCTCCTAGTGGCTACTTATACTTAGTAAGAAATCAAACATACGTAATTGTCATTAAGTATCTATTTTTGATAACGGAGTATCAACTTGGGAAGGAATTGACTAATTACTTGAGCTGTAAACTAGAACTAGTATGTCTTTACAACTAACTAATCCTCTGTCTTCTGATGTCAAGCAAGGAGCTTTATAAAGTAAGCTAAATACTAAGAGAGTACATTTTCATATCTACTTGCAAACAGCATCTCGTACTATCATGCAAATGCATATGCTCACATGCATATGCATGCATGTTCTTTGCATGCCCAAAAAAAATAATATAACAATCATGCATGAACTTGATGCATGACTTTTCCTTGTACTAAGAATGTATATCATGCAATATTGATGCATGTATATCCTTTCCTTTGTCCTAATGCATTATGATATAAAAACATATCCTTGAGGTGCAATAAAAAGCTTACTCAATGGAAAGGAAATCTGGATTTACACTATCAAAATACATTCTTTGATGCACAAGAATTCTTTTTAAAACCAAGTCTTTCCTTAATGCAAACTAATGCTTGGAAATGAGAAGTGGATTGTTTCATTATCCTAATCTAGACTTAAGCGATTGAAATCTTGGCTATTTCAATGTGCATCTAGGATTAAGTGTAGAATAATGAAAACTAGATAAATCAAGCAGTAAGGCCAAGTAGAAACTAGAAAATACTTAGCTTTGATCATAGCTTCGTCCTTCCTCTGATCTTCTCATACTTAAACAATGAATCAAATCTAGATTCTAATTTGGTTTCGGGTCGAAGGGAGCTTCTCAAGAGAAGATTTAGGATTTGAAATGGCTCCATGTTTCGGATTGGATAAAGATCAAGTGCAAAACTTAGTACAGAATAGATAGCTTCTGCAGAAAATTAATACACCAAAAGTTGTGTAGCTTAGTGGCTTATACGATTAGGCTCTAATTCTAATCGTTGAGGATCGAATCCTGTCGATGTCGCAGTAGAGCATACGTTTATCTCCCTTGCTATAGCTGCAGAAATAGCTTCTGCAGCCCAACCTGTAATCAAAATGAGATTAATAGCTCTATTAGCTTGATCACGAATAAGCTCGGATGAGGTGGACAGGCTAAATCCCCGTTTTCTGAACATCACGGGTTCGAATCTCGCAATGTGAACAGGTGTATAATTGATGTAATGATCTTTTAGCTTATCCTTTGAAGATCTGCTGCACCAAAAATAAGTTATGAAGAAATCTCCTCCACAATCGGACATCCAACGGAATTGCGCTTGTGGCTAAAGGAACGTTCTCCTTCTACGAGTTCATGGGGTCGAGCCCAGCGTATGACCTCTTCAAAATTGGAAATATGTTTTTGCTATGCAGACCACCTAGCAAGCCGCAAATAAAGCGCTTGTGGTTTACGCCTCTTGCCTTACTTCAGAGGTGTTGTGTTTGAATCCTGAGAGCTGCACGTCACGATTCCTAAAAAACATAATATACTTTTGCTCCTTTATGAGGTCTTCTTCAGTGCTGAACTACCATCAAGAACTGCTGCCGCCTATGGGAAGTCATAGTCGCCGCTTGGCGCTGTGGATAGGACAACTATCTTTGTATGGTCAGGTGTCGGGTCCGAATCCCATGTGTGATCACAGTAGAGATGCTTAATCTTTAATAATCTGCTCCTCAAGCTATGCCCGCCAAGACGATTGCCATTCGTGATGATACTTCAGGACAGTCGCGAGTAGAAATACGAAAGAGAGTTATGCACGCAAAAAACTAATGAGCAAGAAGCTATGGAGAGAAAGATGATGAAACCCACTCCAAGGTCACCGTGGAAGCTCTGATACCAATGCAAGAGAATGAAGATTACGACCACCACATGCTAGAGAAATGACTCTCCTCCCAACCAAATGCCTCTATATATAGCTCTCTCTAGGGGACTGCCTTCTTGGGCAGGTGGATACTAGCTAGCCATGTGTTGGGCCATGTAACTGCATGTGTGCCAAGTGTCCCAGTCAACTCGAGTTAACTCAAGTGGATGCTTCTAGAAGGCTCTAGATCTCTTTGGGCAAAATACTCTCCCCATGCTCTCCATAGGGATTGAACCCAAGACCTCCTCCTTCACATCCTTGAGACTTAACCACTAGGCTAAGTGGATCACTTGTACACAAGAGCACAAGACCTCATAGCAAGTCTAAACTCGAGATCTTTGGTCATATACATGGATGACCAAACGGTATCGGATTTCAGATCTGTCTAAACCGGCTAGATCCTTGGATCATAGGCTTACTTTATTACAGTGAGCCTAGATCAAAGGAATTTATGCATCCCCTACTTCCAACAGCATTGCTTGTGCATATGTCTTTGGAAGAGTCAAATCCAGATGTTGCAAGCATGTTTTGTGGATAGAAATATTTTGAGAGTTCATTGCAATTCAATAATTCAAATCGATTTCATTATTATGAACAAATAATTTCTAGATTGGTGTTAAAAGAGTAGAAAAAGAAATTTTTTAGTGATATGGATTTACAGAAGAGGAGTGTAATGGTAAGTTAGTTTTTTATTTCAAGTTGGATGAATACAGAATTATGAGGGGACAACATTCAGAAAAAATTAGCTTGATAATGATGAATAGTGCTTTGAAGTGTATACAATTGGAAGAGGACAATGGAAACCATACAATCACTCATAACTACTTTGGAAT
Organism: Ceratopteris richardii; assembly: GCA_020310875.1. Classification (NCBI taxonomy): domain Eukaryota; kingdom Viridiplantae; phylum Streptophyta; class Polypodiopsida; order Polypodiales; family Pteridaceae; genus Ceratopteris; species Ceratopteris richardii. The sequence goes on along the minus strand of CM035420.1, from coordinate 171,415,210 downwards.
ATAATAAGAAAAGCACATCTGGTGGCTTTCTTCCTTTGTATTGCACCACGAGAACCATGGAATTTTATCATGGTACTTACATCAAACAAGAATTCCAAGTACCATAGAGCATCAAGAAGAAAGAAGTTTGCTTGAAGTTGAAGGGGTTGGAAAGTTTAAAGTGGAATGACATATGGAAAGAGATCTCAAAACACTTAAATGCTATTTTGCTTGCAAGCTAGGTTCAAATACAAGACATCTATGTCCCTAATGTATGCGTGATAGGTTAGAAGATGGGTTAATTGGTTTTATAAAATAATAGGTGGTCATAAGAGACAAAGATCACATGGTAATCTATTTTTATGGAGAAAAAGTATGAAAGTAACATCAAGTACTTGATCTAGGGCATACAAAGAACCTTATGCAAGAGCTTGCCTACAATTTTGGATAGCAACACATTGCCAACAAATTTGATGGTGGATCCCCAAAGAAGAATCACAAACTTTGGTATAAGGTGATAAACAAATATAATAATTAAAAGTATTTTGAAAAAGTTACTTTAAAAACTTTTAACTATACAAAAGTGATTTTCTAAAGTTGATTATCATTATATGCATGGGAAAACCAAGAAAATAGCTTGTGTAGAGTATATGCATGCTTTCATAGTAGGAGACCAACCTAGAACTTTAGCCCATACTATTCAGTTGAATCCATCCATAGGAGCATGGATACTAAAGCTATTGCAAACACAAGGGATCGAGTAAGAGAACCCATCATGGAGGAATAAACCAATAGAGTAGACCACGTTAATGTCATAGGTTTGTTACCTCATAACCAAATGCAAGACATCTTTGATGTTCTTGAAACCATATCCAATGGCACATTGTACTCCATTTCCAACATCAAGTGCATGGAATGAAGTGATTGAGATTTCTTATGAAATAACATCAAAAGAAGGGTACAAAGAGAAACACAAGCACAAACACAAACAGAGCAAGAATAATTAGTTGCAGGGACTTTGAAGAAACCAAGAATCAAGGTTTCTTGTCAAAGAACAATATTTGAAGTAGTTCTAGAAGGGGGAAGAAGTGTAGATTAGGAAGAGGCACAAGCACAAGAGTAAGCAGAGAAGCAAAAACAAGAAGAAGTAGATACATAAATAGTAGAGCAACTTCATGCACATTTTAAGGAAAGAGAACAATAATAAGAATGAAGACAAGAGAGAAAACCACAAGAGCAACATAAAGAAACTCATCAACCACATAGTATTCTCATGAATGAAGAGAGAAGGAAGAATTTCAAAGATCATCATGCACCTTGGACACGTGTGCCAAGGCCACCACCACCTCCAAATACAAGAGAATACAATCACAAGTTAAGGATTATGTTGCTAAGAGATATACACAAGTATTAAAAGACCACCAATCCAATCATCTACAAAGCTCCTTCTGCTTGAATAGTGAAATACGTAATAGAGAAATATTGAGACTCTACCACACAAATTCATTGAGAATGCACTTCTCATAATCCAAATAGATTCAATATTGTCTGCACATATAAAAAGTTCCCTCCAACATGGATATATGCAAATGCCTTCATGTTGAATAGGCACATAGATCATCCACATAGAGTTTAGGAATCTTTCTCAGAACCTCTCTAAATACATGACATATTAGTCTCTAGAAAGTGCAAGGTGCATTCGTTACATGAATTGGTATAACCATGAATGCATAGATACCCCATTCAATGGACATCTAGAGCAAGTTATATACTTCCTTTCCATCAATTCTCTCCAATAGATGGTTAAAAATCATTACTTTTGTTGCATTTACTTTCTTGATTGATATAGACACATAACTTCCCATTCTTCTGGGGCACTTGTTATGGGATATAGCCATTCTATATGTTCTATTTTTCAAATGAAATTTGATATACTTGTAAATTTTCTATATCTTCTTTGACCTTGTTCTAGTATTTTTCATTATACTTGTATAGTCTCTAGTGTTGGATTTGTGTCAAGATTCATGGGAACTTTAAACAATCATACCTCTGAATCTACCCCTTTTAGTTCTTTATCATTCTAGAAAAAAATGTCTCTATAATTTCTCAAGAGGCAAATCAATTCGTGCTCTTCCTAGTCCAACATATCTTTAGCTATGTAGGTGCATCTCTCATTCACTCTCCCTATGGTGAGTATTACCTTCTTCGTTTGCTCCTTGTTGTCATGTGATATCCCTACAATAAACCCTCTTTTAGACATCTAGATAGCTATCATTCTCTCCTCCACTCCAAATTTCTTGAAGTTCTTGTTGGATTTGTAGAAGCATACAAACAACACAAGGAAGAAGAAGAAGCTTGGAGCACAACATACAATATTGAATATATTACCAAGTGAATGTACAAAGATAAGTGACCCCTTAGGTTTATATGTGTATATACAATCCAAGGGAAAAATCCTCCTAAAGAGGGAAAAAAAATCCCCTAAGGGCCCTAGTGTGTTCACAAACATAACTACCCAAATATATCAACAAATCACCCCTTGGAGTGATGTGGTGAACAAGGACTTGGCTTAATATATAAGGAAGTGCCAAGCTATGTGGAAAGAGATCAATCCACAGAAGGAACTAAGCCCAAAGCTTTGCAAAAAGCTTCAATTTTCTCCTGAGGTCAAGCCTTTGTGAAGAGATCTACAATGTTATCCTCTATGGACACATATGCCAAATTGATCTCCCAGGTAGAGAACCTCTCCCTGACATAATGATAATGCACCTCAATGTGCTTTGTGCAAGCATGGAATGCAGGGTTCCTCACAACTACCAGTGCGCTCTGAATGTTAGTAAAGATGGTGGTGGCATAACGCTGACCAACACCCAAATCAACCAAAAGGTGTTTGATCCACACACACTCAACAATCACTGTGAAAGCTTCCATATATTCAGCTTCATAACTAGAAGTGGCCACATTATGCTTCTTCTTGCTCAACCAAGATATGCATGAGCTACCAAGCATAAGGCAAAAAACCACTAGTGGACATATGAGTGTCATAACAGCCAGCCTAGTTAGAGTCAAAAAAAGCATGTAAATCTCGTGGTAGTCATCCCCCCTTGGGATAAAACAATCCAAATATTTGGGTACCACTCAAGTAGAAAAAGATGCGCTTAACTGCCTATCAATGTCTGACACCTAGGCAATACATAAACTTGCTTATATGAGAGATAGCAAACTCAATATGAGGCCAATTTATGAATAAGTAAATCAAGCATCCAACAATGTGGTGATAGAGAAGAACTTCAAATGCATCTCTTGCATCATAAGGATGCAATCGTAAACCTTTTTCCATAAGAGTGGCGATAGGTTTGCAATTGTCAAGGCAAAAACATAGCAATATGTGTAAATATATTATGTTTTACATAGATCTATTCCACCATCAACTTGCATAGACTAAATTCCCAAGTAATGATGCAAATGCCCCAAATTTGACATCTCAAAAGAGGCATGAAAGTTATCCTTAAAATCAGCAACATCCTTCTCATTAGGAGGAGTGAGCAACATTTCATGAGAATAGAAAACAATGATTAGAAGCACACCATTTGCATGCTTTATATATAAGGTGCTCTCAGTTAGACTTCTCAAAACCATGTGCAACCAATTAGGTATGTTTTTTTTCATACCAAGCATGTGGTACTTGCTTCAAAACCATATAATGCCTTTTTCAATATGCATACTTTGTTTTCATGCCCTTTTTGCACAAAATCACAATGCTAAAGTACATACACCTCTTCATGTAATTTGTCACTTTTAATGTCCAATTGATGTACATTCCGACCATGATGAGCAACAAGTGCACAAATGCTATGAGTAGTGGTCATTTGACATGTTGGAGCAAAGGTCCCATCAAAATCAATGCCTCTCTCTTGAGCATAACCTTTTGCAACAAGCCTAGCCTTATACCTATCAAGTGTTCCATCAAGCTCACGCTTGAGCTTGTATACACATTTAGTGTCAATGACCTTTTTGCTTGGAGGCAAATCACATAAAGATAAGTATCATTCTTCATAATAGCATCATATAAATGATTTCATAGTAGCCATCCAATTTTTTGAATTTGGTGCTTCATCGAAAGAAACAAGCTCATTCTCATCACAAAGACTAAAGGTAGCCATTGCATAGCAATATGATGCCAAACAAGCACTGTGAGAGCCTGAACAAGTATGATATGACATAGCTGCATCTAATTTGCTATCTGGAAAAGTCTACATCAGCCATTTGGGCATAGTTTTTGCCTCCTCTATATCAATCCCCTCATCAACAAGTGCATCATGTAAATCTGCATCATAAATGGAATGACCTACATCATCGGTCCTAGCAGATCCTATTCCATAAGATCTTAACATGATGTTCAAGGCATATCATTCCAAAATTCAAGAAGCACAAAATGTGGCAAAGTTAGATAAATGTTATCCTAGAGACAACTTAGAAACTGAAAGGACTAAGCTTTGTGCAAAGATGGTAGAACTAGCTCAATCTATGTTTAAGGCCAGTCATCTTTTCAATTGCACTAACTCATCCAAGGCACAGTTACACTTTGATGGATTGCAAGAGAGAGTAGAGAGGATAATAGCCAAATCTAGGAAGTCAGCTACATCAAAGGTAAGTAACAATGGAAGTGAAAGGATAATCTTTCCTCCCAATGAAGATTATGTCCCTAATTCCATTAACCCTACAATTGTTTCATGTGTACATCAGTATTCACAAGAGTTCTTAAGAGAGATTCAAGAGGAGAAATGTGCCAAGCAGAGCGAGAATCCTTTGCCCATTGAAATTGTGGATGATCTTTGTGATCAATTCCCACAAGACAATCCCTCTATTTACAAAGAACTGGAAGATGTACATATTAGTGAACAATTAGACTCTGAATCCAATTCCCTGTAAGAATTGCCTCAATTCGTAAACCCAAGAAAGAATCCTAAGGTATAGTGTCATCTCACCTTGGAGGAGCTATTGAAAGTGAAACCAGAACTAAGGAAGCATATAAAAATTCAAAACCCTTAGACAAGATAGGAGGTATGATTCAAGGAGAAGAAGGAAATACCTACCTCCCTATTACCTATCATGGTTATACCACCAAAGCAACCTTGGACATAGGTGTAGGAGTTTCCATTGCTACCACCACCTTATGGAAGTCTTGGGGCAATCTGACACTCATGCCAATGAGGATGAAACTACAAATGGTAGACGGACACATCAAGAAGTCCCTAGGATTGTTAGAAGGGATAACTTTCACCACTTGTGGTATGTATTTTGAGCACACATTCACAATATGTGATTTTAGTAGGAACCATGTTTATGAGATTATCTAAGGCAGGACATTCATGCAATAGCTATAGATAGTGCAAGATTGGGGAACCAATTCTTTCTACCTTCAACACCTCAGAGTCAGTGCTAAAGTCAATCTCAAGGACTACTCACATAGAGATGTACCCCCTTGCAATGGAACCCCATCCATAGAGTATTAGATGACATGTAGTCAGTGCACTCCATAGGATATGGATCCTCTTGGATGTAGAAGACACCTACTTGTGGATGTGTAAAGTCGTAGTAGAGGAAGAGGAAAGAGCAACCACTAGAAATGTTGGTAATAAGGAGAATCCTAGAACAATTCAAGAACCAACCTATGCATTGACAATTTCCAAAGATGAAGAATTTGAACCCCATGGTTGGGGCAAAATTCTAGCCACCATGGGCATAGAAATTCAATGAAGAATAGTGGACTCCCCATTGCAATGAGGATGGCTATGACATTTCAGTCTTGAGGATAGAACCAATTGTATGTGATTCGGTTATCAAGAGTGTGCACCTAGTATGAGTGAACCCAAGGAAGATAGTGATGAAGATGAAGACTCTATCCTCATGGAGCCTTTCTGTGCTTTAGAGGGAGAGTACCTCTATTTAATATAACTCGGAACTTGGGAGGAGTAAAGATCAAAAGAAGAAGTGACATTGATAGTAACCAAGAAGAAGAAAGGAGAGAAACCTACCCCCAAGGCCATAGAGGAAGAGACCCCCTTTGAAGTCCCTGAAAACTTCAAGGAATATGAAACAGAAGACCGAAAGGTCATCATCTGGATGCCTAATAAAGAAGCATTGGGCCATACAACTCAAGTTAGCAAGAGATCGCATTGGTTTAGTGAAGTGGTAGGAACCCTCAGGGAAGGATCTTTTATTTGGGAAGGGGAGATAGAGTACACCAATGTATGGGGAAAGTGCTACTTTTACACATGAGAATTTGAACGTCTATAGAACTTAGTGGAGCTACATATAGTACGGCAAAAAGCAAGTAGACCAAAATATTTCAATGCGAAGCTTCCAAATGCCAACTTTATGCATTGTTACTATCTTGTCAATTCTCTAATGCCCAATAAGGACCCTAGAACATCTAGTATTTTTGTGATTCCATCTTTTGTGTGTGGCAATGAGTTAATACAATTTTGTTTGACCAACAACTTAGTAAGTGAAGCCTTAGATATGCTGGATATGCACATCCCCACTCAAAAGGAAGGTCTAGTTCTTGACAACACGAAGAATAGGAATCTCATAGATCTTAAGGATATGGTGGCCATGACACCCAACACCACAGTCCACATGCAGATGTGCATGTAGCATTTCGCCTTCCTAGAGAATGATAGATTCACAATGCCTCACAAGAAAGTATGGTTTAGCCTCCATTAAGTAGATATGCAAAACATGACCATCAACCTACCACATTGGATTATTGATCAGATCTACCAAGCTCACAAGTGATGGTCACAGAAGGTGGTATTGCACGGATGTTGGGCTCTTATAAGGATCATCTATAGATGTGTGGCTTATGAAATACCCCTTCAATGGGCTCTATCCTAGAATAGAGTCAAAAAAATTAAGAGTATGAAATCCTTTGCACCACCATCAAAGAGGATGAGGGGATCCATACTATGTGCTCAACCCAAGGGAGCCACATTGACTCGGATGTAACTTCTATGCCACAAAGGATGGTACAACCATTCATGCTCAGAATGCTAAGAAGAAGTATGGATGGACCTAACTTGATTTTTCCCCCATTACCATCCAACCTAGAATTTCTTGGAGGAATCCATTTGGAAGAGCTAAGTAATGAAGTTTTTGAACGAATTCTCCAAGATGTGCACTTGAAGTCTAAAGAAGAAGGGAAGGGTGACCATCAGCAGCAACATGAAGAAGAACATCAAGGACAAGGAGATGAAGAAGAAGAAGAGGAGGAAGAGGAGCACGATGATGAAGAACATGAAGAGTAATAAGAAGGTGGAGAAACTAAAGGTGCCCTAGCCTATACGACACAATTGCAAAGATTATATGACACCATGGTGAGTCTACAAGAATGGCACTGCATCTCATTCAACACAAGCAAAGCATTGATTGATTAGATTCTAAGTGAAGGAGTGGAACCCCAATTCATTGAGACCCTCCAACTCATGACAAAGACCTTAAGAGTTATAGAAGCTATCTATACCATGTTGCAAAAACCAACACCTCGCTATGACCGATGATAGTCAACACATGACCATGCCCTTGTAAGATCAAAAGGATCCCTATATTAGGATGCAAAATGACTACAATTTAAGAGGCCACCTCAATAGCTACAATTGACCTCAGGTCGAGACTTTTGTTCAAAATTCTTCAATCTCCCCTCAACACCCCCTATCCCCTCCTAACACTATTGATGTACAGACAACCATGGAAACAACTGCAACCACTCAACCCACCAAACCTATCTTTCACACCTCTCCAAATTCCTTGCCCCATACCAACAACACCACAACCACTACAGAAAGCATCACATCCACAACATCCTTTAGTTTTAGAGCACCTATCTCCCAAGCCACACTTTTTTCTATCATCACCAACCCACTGTACAATATCTCTACTGAAACCCTCAAACTTGCCATCCACCACCAATTCAAACACATTGTAGTTGGCAACCCCATCCCCACTAAAGGCAATATCGATTTTTGCATCACCCCCCCATCCAAATCCGTTTTAATGTGGATCCCTATTCTTCTATTTATTTTCCCTATCCCCCGACCTCCCTCAATAGCCACCACACTACCACCATTTTGGGCAAACTTCATGGGAATGATGGACCGTGTTGCAGCTTCATCATTACAAATTTCTCAACCACTTGGCACATTGCTTTACACAGACACTATAAGCACAACACCTACCATTCCCATTTTCATGGTAGAACACACATGCACAATATTGACTAAATCTATGGACATCTCTCCACCCACAACACCACCCTCTCCCCCTACACTTCCAATGATTCAATCATAGTATGATACACTCTAGCACGCACACTAGGAACTCAATTCCATATTGTAAGACGTGGATGCAAAAGCAGTCGAGAATTTAGGGATCATGCTAAACCAAAAGATGGACAAGGATGCCAAGTTACAATCAAATATGTGCATTTTTAAGAATACACATATTAGCAGCTATGGAGGAGAACAAACGGCTCCAACACTAGAATGAGGACAACTTGGAAGCGGCCATGGAAGAGACCCCTCAAACAACCATTAGTCCTACCAGGTTTCAAGCTGCTCCCTCTGAAAATATTAGAATATTACTAGAAGAACATACAAAATTCCTAGAGTCATATGCAAAACTAGAAGAAGAATGTGAGCAACTCAAGAAGCAGTTAGCCACCACAAGTACACAGGTACCTAAAGCTATTCCCCTACCTCAAGACTCTAAAGAAGTTGAGAATATTCAAAAACAAATAGAGGAATTACAAGCAAAGTTAGCGCATTATGAATTCCCCCCTCACCACCAGTAGAATTGAAACCCAAAGAGCTAGTTGAGATTCCAGTGGAAGAGACATTTGAAGACACCTATGAGGCACAACCAATACTAGGGGGTTGTGTGATAGAAGAAGGTCAGGATGTATTCGAGATTGAAGTACCTCAATGGCTCAAGCATGTAGAGGAAATAAGCAAAACACATGATGATCCAGTGGTCATACAAGTTCAATCATTGTCAAACCTTGAAGAAATTGTACTCAAGTTAGAGTACTTCCAAAACTTGTCCCATTGATGGCTCATCACTACGTCTAAATAGTAGTTTTTGCCCTATTGTGTACTTCTTGCTAACTACAATGCACAAATCAAACAGGTGATTTGAGAGGAACCCACCTTTGCAACCCAGTTTGAGCTAAAGGACCTCCCAAAAAAAGCATGAAAAGGAACAATTTTTCAACCAAAATAGCGTGCAAGATTACTAGAGACATACCCAGAGATGATGTGCACATGGTCCAATGCACCTTTGCACATAAATTACAATCCATGCTACTACCCAATACCCCACCGATGGCCATGGCCCAAGTTTGCAGTCAAGGTAAACACTACTAAAGGTTGCTTTGACATAATAAATTATCCCTACCTTGTTTCACCAAAAGGGACACCTATTGTTGCATATATGATCTAGATGATATGCCATTGGACAGCACGATTCAAGAATGTACATGACATCATCACAAAAATGTGTAAAGATCTTCGAACTCATGACAGTGGTGTTCAAAATGTTCAAAAATGTGAAGGCTGTTGATATATTTAGGTAGTGATGTGTGTGAACACACTAGGACCGCTGGGGCACTTTTTTCCCTCTTTAGGAGGTTTTTTTCCCTCGACTTGTATATATGCCTATTGCCCTAATGGGCTACTTATCTTTGTACATTCTCTAGTAATACATTCAGTATTGTGTGTTTGTGCTCCAAGCTTCTTCTTCTTCCTTGTGCTATTCGCGTGCTTCCGCAGACATCTATCTCCAACAATTGGTAGCAGAGTAGGTCATCGCTTCATCTAGGGTGCCGTCGACACTCCTCCGTTTGCAGTCTCAGAATCGCACGAATTTTGGTGAGCATACTCAGGGTGTTTCAGAGATCAAAACATCTTCGATTTGTGGTGCCGAAATCGCGATCTGAGCTCGTTTCGGCCTTTGAATGCACTATCGTAGTGCTTGTGCAGGCTATTTCATCTTTTTGTGCCAAAGGTATATACCAGTTTTTGTTCGCTAGTTTAAGCGTCTCGAAGTCTGCTACAGGTCTAGCAGAACTTGTCTGGGCAGTTCCGTTCAACTTTTTGAGATACAATCGATTTTCTGCATCAAGGTATTTTAGTCACCGGCCATGGCTAAAAGCAGTGATGTATTCCGTATGTTGGTGTTGCTCTAGCACAATGGTGAGAACCATGTTAAGAAGCTCCACCTCCTTAATGTCAATCCGCGGAAGAGATAGGAGTGATATGAAGATCGTGAATGTGAGATGAAGTGAGAGTGAAGGTGAGAAGCATAGAAATGCACACACACATACACACACACTACGAAGAGACAAGCAAGACACAATGGAAGGTGAGAAGTTAACTCTATTACTCAAGAACACTATTACAAGCTCAAAAGAACTCTAACCTCAAACAAGCTAACCCTAAAAATGAGCTCTCTAGCTCTTTTTATAGTTTCTAGACTAGTTTTGACTGGTTTCACATCTAGTGACCGGCATAGTTAAAAATTAGGTCCTAGATGCTATTTGGAAGGGCAAATGGTGTCTAAAAATAACGAAAATTGATACTCTTGTTCTACCTAAGCTCCTCAAGCTCGAGGACTCCTCGGCTTGCACAAAATGGAGCTAGAAATTAAGAAAAGGGTTTTTCTATGTTACATATGTTACAATAGTGATAAAAATCACTGTTGGAGGTTTTTGAAAAGTATTTTTAGAACATGATTCTTTGAAAAAAGATTCCACTGGCTCACTGCTCCGTCGTTACATGCTTCCGCGTCGTCTGTGCCTCTGGCTGCTTCCAACACCCCCCTCCCTCTCGCTTCTGTCATCCCTGACAGAACCTTGTTGTGAGGTCTGCCAGATATAGTTCTGTAGGAGGTCTTGAGCGAGGGTGTGCTCGGAGATACGAATGCCTCGGCCCAGATCGGCCTCGAGTTTCTCCCAGTCTATTGGTTGCGGTTCTTCCGGTGGCGGGAGCTGATAGTGTGTGGAGTAGACCATTTGTTCACAGGCAAATAAGTGTAATAAATGTGTAGGCCTGCTTATGAATACCTCTGAATGGTATTCCCAGAAGCCGGTTGTGAACATCTCTTCGAAAGTCTGCTTGTAGCATGCCGGTAGGTACTTTATTCTGCAATGCCAGGCATAACACACCCGTAGCGATGACGTTGTACTCATATCATATACCAGATCGAAGTTGCCATGCTCAAAGCCCGGGGTGTTTACATGAGGTGCATTGACGCGTCGGAAGACTTTAAAAATCATTTGCATCATGTCAAAGATTTTGACAGTCATATGCGCCGCTATATCATCCATATGCTTTAATCTAGCCAGTGGCGAATTGTAGCCATCATGTAGCCTACAGTTGGTAACTCGATGGGTGGCTTAAAATAGGGGTAATTCAACCAGTCCTGGCACTGCTTATTATTTTGTACCTTAATAGCAAAGGCTGTCCAGGAGCGGCGTCGTGGTACTGGTCCCCAACATGGGTTGTACTTTAAGTGCAAAGGTGCCTTTACCCATGTACTCATCATTTCTGGATACTTCTGTAGTAAATCTTTTCGCCACTCTGGTTGATAGATCTCTCCTTGCTGCGCATCTAGTGGCAAATCGTCTTCCTCGAACTAAGTCGCATGCGATGGTTTCTTACCTGTTTCTTTCTCAATGGCTAACTGGTATTCGGCCATTAACATAAAATACGGTTTATATTGTAGCTCGTGCCCAGATATGTATCGTCGCGGGGCCAAATGAGCAAAGAATGGAGATTGTAAAATTATTTCTTCTATCATCGCCATGGCATGTAATTGTGCCTCTACTCTAGCTGAGTGCGTTGTTCCAAGTTCCTCAATTGTCTTCATCCACGCGGGAGTCGGGAGTTCGTAAGTCATCTGGCCTTCGGCCGTGACGCGTCCGCCTGGGATGGGTTGTGGCTCGTACACCTCTTCAAACGTTTCCTCCACCGCGATGGTGACAGTTTCTTCCTCAGCTGGTAGCTCAGGTGGGGAAGCTGGCCTTGGTGGTGCTTCATATACTGCAATCCTTGATTCAAGGTTTGATACCTGGGCCCGTAATGCATTGAGTTCCTCTAATATGTCAGGAGAGGGGTCCACAGGTGCTGGTATGTCTTGGTGTGCCGGTTCTCGTAACTGGAGTAATTTGTGATCTTCTTTGAGTTTCTGTAACTCCTCGTTCATGCGGTCGTATTCATCTAGCAATCTTACATGATCTTCTAGCAGCATCCTCATGGAGTCTGAGGGAATGGCTTTGAACCGACTAGGACTGAGTGGTTGGTCTGGATGGTCTAGGGCCGCTTCTAAGTTTTCTCGATTCTGGTCCTGTAAGCGCTGCTTTTCCTCCTTTGTTGTTGCTAGATGTCTTCTGAGTAAGCCCATGTTTCGTGTTAGCATTGCATTGCGAACTTTCTGGGCTCTTAATAAGTTATCCAGGTCAGTAGTGGCTTCCTTGGTTTTTTCTTCGCTTTCTAGTTCTAATTTATGATAGGCCTCTCGTAATTCCTAGTATCGGCTGTTCAGTGAGGCATTCTCAATAGACAATAAATTAAGCTTGGACTGTAAGTCATTGGTTGTCCTCTGCAGCTGCTGGTAATTATCGCCAAGAGATGTGAACTCATCTCTGACTTGCGTCATACACATGAACATCTGTCGAAATGCATTATCTACAGTGGGTGATAGTATTAATGGGGTGCTAAATGAAGATGCAGTGGGTGCAGATGCAACGAGAATGGGGAATGGGGGTGGGAAGGTGGATGCTGTGGTGATTGTGGAAAATTGTGAGGTGCCTAAATATGTTTGTGTCGTGAGTGAAGTGAGTGATGGTGCAGTGGGTGGTGAGATGTCCATGTCATTGGACGTGTCCAGTGCAGTGACCGTGAATATGGGTGTGACCGTGGGTGCTTGTGCTGGTGTAAATACGGGATTTACAAAGGTTGAGGAGTAATTTACAGGGGGGCTAGCTGGTGCAGCTTGGTGGAAAGGGGAAATAGGGGTTACCGTTGTCGGGTCGTGAGAGATGCTCGGATGGTGGATCAAGTCATCCGCCTAAATCGTTCGGCACACGCGGGGTGTCTGTAGCAAACTCAGGCTTATGAAATAAGGGTTCTAATGATAAAACAATTTAAATTACCTAATTCTATGACTGAAACTAAAGTTCTCTTATCAAAAGTAAATAGTTTTAATTAGCTATGGACCGTAAGGACGGGCAGCCTCGTACATAGCAACAGCTTCCTGATATGAGATTGAAACTTCCATAATGGGTTCTTCTACTAAACTTTCAGGTAAGCTAGAGGGTTCTGGTCTGATTAGAGTTGGCGGAATATTTTCAATATTTTCAATATTTTCAATAGTACTGTGCTCAGACTCATGAACTAACTTAGAAGACATCAAGGAAAGTAATGGAAAACTAATGAAACAATATGATGCTAAACTGTTTGAATGAATTAATTTATATGCTAATGGTTCGAATTAATAATTCTAATACAACTGGAAGGCCTAAACAATTGGATAACTGTTTAGTCAACTGGATAGTTGACTAAATGAGGAATAAGATTTAAATGGATCTTTAAGCTGCCGCTTCACTTCAATTGTCTTCACTTCACTTTAATTGATTGTAATCTTCAATATTTCTGCAAAAAAAACATTAACAATTCATGATCAAAACATACATATATATACTCAGAGAAGTTATGAGCTTACCACTCTTTTGAATTCCTGCTTTCTTTCTCATCCATTCTTTAACCCACACTTATCACCACTCTTTCATTTGACTTTTCTCCACTTTAATTACACACTCTACTTATACCATTCTTTTCATCAAATACTTTTTGCACTTTAAATGCATACTTAATTTAGACCACTCTTTGATTTTACCCATATAATTACCACACTTTTAACCACTCACTTTATCCACTTCAATTACACACTTATTTCACACCATTCTTTAAACAACACTCACATACACCGCTCATTAATTATCCACTTCATTTTCATTTAAATTCTATTACCTTAATTTTCTTAATTAAATAAATCATTTAAATTAACCTTAGTTTAAGTTTTAATTAAATCAAACCTTAGGATTTAATTGCACATACATGATTAAATAATTAATTAAACCATATTTTAATTTTTATTATTGAACCAATGTTTAGATATAGATTAATTTCATTAAATATTAATTGTTTGAACCTTTAAAACATTCTACAACCCTAGAAAACCTACTTAAAACCCATCAAAACCCTATTAAAACCCTTTGAAAATCATTGATAACCCATTAAAATCTTTCTGATCCCTTGTAAACCCTAACATGAACCCATTAGAATCTTTTGAGACCCTTCAGATGAACCTAATTGACATAAAATCATATGAACTTAGAAAACCCTAGGGTTAAATACCCATGAATCAAGCATGTATAAATATGAAATACTCATTAATTGAGTAATTAGGGTAAACCCTAATACGAACATGTATTCTTTATCATTTCCTGTATCTGCAAACACTTCAAAAGTAGTTAATGTAATCCAGAACAACTGATCAACAGTGAAAAAGCGGTTTAGAATTCACCAATTAGGTTGCTTTTATTTCCTCTGGTTATCAACTGGAAGATGCAAATCTTCCCGACATCCACCGCCACCAAACCTGCACATCGTCCTCGATGGGCCAACTTGCAGATTAAGGGAAGCGGCATTTTCAATGATTATCCTGAAATTAAATCATAGAACAGCATCAAATTCTTTTATAAACATATTTTAAATTATCAAATTTTTAATCTTTTCAACATGCACATGAAGTTTATTATATCTGGCAATGAAAACATATTAAAGTATAAAGGTAAACTATTAACCTTTTCAGTCAACAAACATTAATTTACATTTCATCCATTTATAAACTATGTAAAGATTAGTATAAAACAGAATTCATTTTCATTCATTCAAATGCAGGTTTCGTCATATATATGCATTCACATATGAGCAATCAATCATGCCAAAGAAATCTACTAAATCTACTTGGACAGACAGCCGCCTTGTATGCCCAATTTTAATCGCTAGATGTGTTTTTTCACAACTAGTTTTCTTCATATAAATATGATGTAAATTTCATGTCAATAATAAATGTAAATACCTTTTTGGGGTGGAAGAAGGTATAACTTCCATGTCAATATTCTTTTTTTTTTTTTTTGCTACTTTTTTGTTTTAAAGGGGAAAGGCTTAACCCCTTAATCCGAGCTAAGGATCTAGCTACATGGACAAGAAAGATCTAGGTTTTCATAGACATGTATCATGCAACAATATGCTCCTACATATATACAACTACTTTCGTTATCTAAATGAACTACAAATCCTTCTATTTTTAACAAATCTCACTTAATCTATAAATGTAGAAATATAAATTATGTTTATTTCCCTAATATGGTTAAATAGAGTCCTTTATAAATTAATATTCTTCATTCCAGATTTTATCAATTAGTTTTATATGAATGCAAGTAAAATACGTAAAACAAAATTTTAAGATAAAGAAAAATACGACCTAAAAATCAATTTTATCTTCAATCTGCTTCATCTTCAATCTGCTCATCTTTATGCATCTTAATTTGTTCTTCAAAGACCTGTTAAAAACTCAACCAGCAACAGCTAGACACGTAAAATTAATTAATTTCATATTCAAATCTTCTCTTGGTTTTCCTGCAAAAGAAACCCACACTAAAGAAATTCATTCATACATAATTAAACATGCTCATCATCAAACATTACTTCATACATTTCATCATCTCTTTGTTTAAATAATTTAATTCTTTTGCCAACAATTAAGTTTTTAAGAGGCGTGCCATCTAATTCGCGTAAGGCATACGTTCCATTATCATAGGTTTTGACTACCACATAAGGTCCAAACCAACGTCTTTTAAGTTTCCTACGGGCATCATACTGAGAATCAAACGTACTATCATACAGTAAAACCCAATCATTAACATAAATCGGCTTTGACCTTAACCTATGTGATTTATCAAAATACTTCTTGTTTTTCAATCGAGAATCTTTTAGTTTAACTATAGCCTCTTCTAAACGTTCATTCCCTTGCTCTAACTGCTGGATTCGCAGAGCTAATAAATCTTCTGTCGACAAATTATCTTCCCATGGTAACGTAGTCCAAGTAAGAATTTGCGTATGCACAGGGAAAATTGGTTTCTGGCAATACATCAACTCTACCGGCATATACCCCGTCGTTCTAGTGCAGGTCATTCTATCGGCCCACAACGCAAATGGCAGATAAGTTGGCCAATTCTTAATTTCTCCATTACAAGCTTTGGAAATTGCTTTAATAATAGGAGAATGCCCTCGCTCAATCTTCCCATTAGCTTCAGGGTTGTAAGCAGTAGTAAGGGCTAAGCGAATTCCATGCCTAGCAAAGAATTCTCTAGCCTCCTGCGCATCTAACTCCCCCCTATCAGCCACTACCTTTTCTACATAACCAAATCGTGAAATGACGTCCTCAAGAAGAAATTTGCATACATTCAAGGTTGTCTTAGATCTTAAAGCTCGGCCTTCTACATGATTTGTAAGATCTTCACGTGCCAAGACTATATATCTCATCTTATTGATACCTTTGGGCATGGTAACTAAGTCTATAACCCATTTATAATGGATGCATGGTGGATAGGTAGGATGCAACGGATCCCTATGTTTGACTGAGGAATGAATCTGACATACGTCACATGAAGTAACATAATTTTTAACAGTAACATAAATCCCTAGCCACCAGTATCCTTCTCTAATTTTTTCATACGTAGCTACAAAACCTTTATGTCGTGCCCATAAAGTATCATGCATACTCTTCATGACTTGTAACTGAAGATCCTTAGTACCTAGTACTCGTTGTGGCAATCTAATTTTTCCCCTCGCATGTCTCCAAATGAAACCATCTTTCAGAAAAAAGTTGTAAGCTCTTTTCCTAATATTCCGAAATCTATTTGAAGACCATGAAGGTGCCCTAACCAAAGTACTTAAATACTTTCCAATATCTTGCCACTCTCCTTCGTATTCTTCAATATTAAACTGTTCATATGCGTATGCTTTAGAATCATAATTAATTGCATTTATTTCTAATTCTGTTTCTTCCTCATTATCAAATCTAGCTCGAGAAAGCATATCAGCCACAGGATTAGATTTACTTGCAATATGTATCAAAACAGGATTTATAAACTTGATGTATGAAATCCATCTAAGCATGGCAATGTCGGGTGATGAACAGTTTGTAATCATTCCAATCAGAGGTAGACAATCTGTCTCAACTATTACATTTGCACCTATAAAATATTCTTTATCGGATTTTAATGCCGTGACTAAACCCCATAGTTCTCGTTTAATTTGCGGATAATTTCTTTGCGTATCGTGTAAAATCTTTGCTCCAAATCTCACAGCATACCTATTGCCCTCTTCATCGTCGTGACCAATAACCCATCCTATTCCTATAGGGCTCGTATCAACAGTTAAAATGATAGGCTTTTGATCAGTATAATCTACTCGCTTTAAAATAGGAGCTTCAAGAAGTAATTTCTTTAACTTTTTCATAGCTTTTGAGTGTTCTTCAGTCCAAAGAAACTTTCGATTCTTCCTTAGTAAAGCATAAAGACAGTTTGCAACATGTGCATAGTGTGGGATCCAGATGGCATAAAACACACAAGCACCAAGGAATCGTCTTACCTCACTAATATTACTACAGGTTTCAGAAATCTTGTTTATAGCGTCGACTTTAGGTGGATATGGCCTCCGACCGTAATGTCCACATAAATGCCCAACTATAAGTACCTCATTGACACCAAAAACAGATTTCTCAATGGAGAATGTGAGACCAACCTCTTCAAATCTTTGGAAAATCCTTTCACAGTTAGAGATATGATCTACTACAAACTTCCTGCAACCAGAGGAATCTAAAGTTTCATCTTTCGCATTCTCAATACATCCTTTAATAGGAATGTCATCAATAAATGGCATGGCTATATTAGGAATGAAGTCATGTAATACTGAATTCATGGCGTTCATCATATGCGCTACTGAATTAGTAGCTCCTTGCGGCAAAGTGCAGATGCGAACTAAGCCTAAAGGAGTTTTCATGGTCGTAATGTCTCTACTTTCAATAGCAAGCTGAAATTGATCGTAGCCAGAATACAAGTCTCCCATTGAGTAAATGGCATGACCAGCAAAGGCTTCAGCGAATTCTCCTACAATGGGCCCAGTACCTACATTCCTAATAGTAACCTTGTTAACAGGTTGTAAATCTTGAATGAACCGTAACTTGCCATTTTTCTTTGGAACAGTAAACCACCTATTTGAGTAGGGTGCAGACGATGGCTCTAAAATTCGCATGTGAATCTTTTCCTTAAGAAGCCGCATTAACTCTGGTAAATGGGCTTTCGGCACAGGTATGGGTCGAAGATTCCATGGAATGTGAGGCACTGTAAAGATGATCATTGGTGGTATAATTTTTGGGTCTGCACAACCTATCTCATGGGAATATAAAGAAAATGCCTTTCCATGCTTTCTAATCACTCTTTGAAATAGTTCATGTTCCTCGGGTAACAAAAAATTTTCATCATTTCCTATCTTGATTAGCTTTAAAGTTTCTTCTGTGAAGGTATGACCTATATTTGTGCGCTCTCTTAAATAAGGATCATTGGTAACTTTCCTAAACTTCTCTTCACTCTCTCGTGGTAAAGATTGGGCAATCGGTTTAATTTTTTTATCAACGGTTTTGTATTTTGTATTTACTTTTGCTTCCTTTTCATTACTCATGACAAATTTAATAATCAAATCATATTCTTCAATAGAATTTAAAAGTACTAATCTAAAATTTTCTTTTTCATGCAAAATATTTTGAAGTTCTTCAATCAATGAGTTTGAAGATAAAGTTTCAATTACGGTTTCAATGTGTTCATCAGATGAAATGAATCCTTTCTCTTTATAAAATTTTTCATAATGTTTTATAATTTTTTTAGGAATTTGTTTATAATGACTGAATTGCAAATATGATGAAGGGAAATACAAAGAAAAACTATCTAAAGTATCTACAGATGGGTGCGAGACATCAAACCAAGAACCACCGTTGTCTCGCTCAACAGTGGCATCTAGGCAAAATTTTGATCATAATAAGTTCCAAACTCACGAAGAGGCATATGATCTTCACGTATCTTTTCATGAGAACGGATGGGTGTCTTCCTAATTTGCTCCCTATTTCGTACATGGTTTGGGCTGACTATCATAACTTGGAGCGATTGTAGATCATCTTTAGATCTAATTCTTGCGTATGCTGAGCCGTCATCTATTACTTTAGTCTCCATTCTGGCTTCACATATAAATGGTTGACCTAAGATAATTTCATAAGAGCAGTTATCCTGAATGAAAAAGTGGAATGTCTCAGAGATTCCACCTATCATTAGAGGTATGTTGGCACATGCTCCTAGGAGTGATCCACAACCATTGTCCGCGGTTCGCATTATCCAGCCGTGATTTTTATCAATAGCCCATTTAAACTTATCATATAATCCTTTCAAAATCACATTGATTTTAGACCCAGAGTCAATTAGGGCTAAAGCAGAATATGATCTCTTCTGATCTCCTAAGTTAACTTTAATCTCCGGTGTGCCTCTCGCCCAAAAACTTTTTCTAAAATCACTCTCTGAGTTTTTTGTTTCGTCATCTGGTACAATCGGTCCTAAGAAATTTTTGTTCACATTACAGGTATTATCTTCTTCATCCTCTGAGTCTAAAGAAAGAGATTCATGAATCAAGTGAGTTACATCGGCAACATCTTGCATCTCTACCTCTTGTGACAGAGGGAATCTCTTCCTTTTAATTAGTTTAATAAAATTTTCCTTAAATTCAATTTTTGCTATTGAGAAGATTTGTTCTAAAGTCATTGTTACTGCACTTTTTAATAAGATGTCATACAATATTTCTTTCGAATCAACTTTTTGTTCAAGTTCAGAAATAAGAATAGCTTTCGGTACTCGTTTTGGTTTCTTTTCTGGTTTCTCTTCAGGTTTTGTTTCAGTTCTAGGAATTTGCTCTACTTTGTCTGATGTTTGTATTGGCTCACTAAACACAGGTTTTTTACCCTCCCTAATTTCTTTCCTTCGCTCCTCATTTGTTTTAGAACTTTCGCCTTGTTCAAACTGAACTTTCTTAGGCTTCGGCTCATCTCTCATCTTACTTCTAGTCATTCGTCTACCTGAATCATTTGTATCTTGCTCATCATCCCTCTTTCTTTTCTCTTCAACATTCGCAATATGCGAATATATCGAGAATTGATCGACAGGAGAGTTCCACGCAGTTTTCTGCATAATATCATCTCTCGCCTTTATCAAAGCTTCAATTGAGTAGTTCCTCGTTTCCCTTGTTTGTTCGGAATCAGAGTCACTATCAACATATTCTAGTTTAACAGCAGAAGCAGATTTCGAAGACTCAGAAAGGTTTTCATACAGCTTCTGCATCCCTCCATTTCCCCAATTGGCAGCTAAGGGTAAATGTGTTCTATAGTCGCACAATCGCTTGTCAATATCAATTACAAGTCTTTTCTCTTTCGCATCTTTCAATGCTTCACATGTGTAAGTCAAATGATCTGTGGCATCGCACCAGATACATCTCCTCACATTGGCATTTCTCCTTTCATTGAAATTTCTTTGGTTAAATGCTTGAGGAATCGGTTGAGGAATTGGTTGGGGTACAACTGGAGGATTAGGAGGTATAAAAGGTGGATTAGGAGGTACTAATGGATGATTCGGAGCTACTAATGGTGGATTTGGAGCATTTACTGGTTGAGGATAAATAGTCGAATGAGCTTGCATTGCAGGTTTATCTTGTAGGTTTAAAGCATACACCACATTCTGCAAAGCCGCTACCTCTTTAGACATATTCTCGTGCATATGCATCATATTGTCCAACTTATTAAACAAAATCTCAAATTGTAACTCGGTTGGTACTCTAGATGTGGATGTTGTAGGCTCAGCTTTTGAATCTATATGTGTATCCCTAGTTGCCTGAATCAGAGGAAAACTGGAAGATGGTTGAGACATCGATTCATAAAGGAGTGTTTTACGTTGGATCATGTGAGCAACCGTCTCAACTACAGTTTTCACTACACCCCAGTCATCTGTAAGCCCATATTTCTTTCCCGGTTCTTCAAGCCTACGCTCAACCTCTACCCTTATATCTGGAGTCAAGATTTTAAGGAAATATAAAATGATATCTGGGGTAAGGGCAACTCTATCCTGTTCAGGTAATTGAGAGAATCTTTTCATAAATTCACTATGGAGTTGAGTTAACGAAATGTGAGGCTTAGGTGAACTAATCCATTTCATAAATCCTTCTCAACTATGTTGACTGTAGTCTTCTAAGTAGAATTCCTTATGCAGCTCTTTTCTAAACTCATCCCATTCCTTATTGTCATGTATATCCATAATAGCTTTTACAGTACCTATGGCCAGACGTCCAAGATAGGATTTCCACTTTGTTTCAGGTAAACCGTGTAACTTAGCTAATTCCTCAAACGTGTCTAAATAATTTGTAACATTCATACCAGTAAATTTCCCTTTATCCTTTAATAACGTTTCAACTACCTTTTGTCCTTGCGTCTCGTGCATCATAATTTGAAATAGCTCGTCCATTTTTGAAGTTTTTTTTGACCTAGCTTGAACAATTCTAACTATATCCTGAACTTCTTTTGTTATTCTTTCCTTATGTTCAGCTACTAATTCTGAAATTCCGTTAGAGTCCAGTTTGATAAGTTTTTACTATGCAAAAATGTTGCAAATAAAGCTATGATTAACGCTTAACCTATGTTTAACAACCAGTTGCCTTTAACCTATACTAGCAATTTAACCTTAAATAAAATTTTGCACCCAATAATGTAAGGGTAAAGAAATTATACCAACTGCTCGAAGATGAGGCTCAAAATAGTGCTTTCTGTGAAATTCAATACATTTATTGATTTGAATCAAAACCTAAATACATAGTTTGCTAAAATGGGTGCAAACGTTTTGTGCTTCAATTGTTGATGAAAGGGGTGGCGTGACGAGGTTCTCCTACTTGCCAATCTTCGTGGAGGCGCTCAGGTCACCATACCAGCCCTCGACACCAAGAAGATTGCAAGCTCAAGTAAATGGCACAGCTTCCAGGGATGAAGACGCAGCTGCACTGATGTAAAATCGTATGAATGTATATGCAATGCAAAACTTTATACCTGAGCTGCAACGTCGTTTGTTCACGTCGGGTTCACCAATGTCGGGTCGTGAGAGATGCTCGGATGGTGGATCAAGTCATCCGCCTAAATCGTTCGGCACACGCGGGGTGTCTGTAGCAAACTCAGGCTTATGAAATAAGGGTTCTAATGATAAAACAATTTAAATTACCTAATTCTATGACTGAAACTAAAGTTCTCTTATCAAAAGTAAATAGTTTTAATTAGCTATGGACCGTAAGGACGGGCAGCCTCGTACATAGCAACAGCTTCCTGATATGAGATTGAAACTTCCATAATGGGTTCTTCTACTAAACTTTCAGGTAAGCTAGAGGGTTCTGGTCTGATTAGAGTTGGCGGAATATTTTCAATATTTTCAATAGTACTGTGCTCAGACTCATGAACTAACTTAGAAGACATCAAGGAAAGTAATGGAAAACTAATGAAACAATATGATGCTAAACTGTTTGAATGAATTAATTGATATGCTAATGGTTCGAATTAATAATTCTAATACAACTGGAAGGCCTAAACAATTGGATAACTGTTTAGTCAACTGGATAGTTGACTAAATGAGGAATAAGATTTAAATGGATCTTTAAGCTGCCGCTTCACTTCAATTGTCTTCACTTCACTTTAATTGATTGTAATCTTCAATATTTCTGCAAAAAAAACATTAACAATTCATGATCAAAACATACATATATATACTCAGAGAAGTTATGAGCTTACCACTCTTTTGAATTCCTGCTTTCTTTCTCATCCATTCTTTAACCCACACTTATCACCACTCTTTCATTTGACTTTTCTCCACTTTAATTACACACTCTACTTATACCATTCTTTTCATCAAATACTTTTTGCACTTTAAATGCATACTTAATTTAGACCACTCTTTGATTTTACCCATATAATTACCACACTTTTAACCACTCACTTTATCCACTTCAATTACACACTTATTTCACACCATTCTTTAAACAGCACTCACATACACCGCTCATTAATTATCCACTTCATTTTCATTTAAATTCTATTACCTTAATTTTCTTAATTAAATAAATCATTTAAATTAACCTTAGTTTAAGTTTTAATTAAATCAAACCTTAGGATTTAATTGCACATACATGATTAAATAATTAATTAAACCATATTTTAATTTTTATTATTGAACCAATGTTTAGATATAGATTAATTTCATTAAATATTAATTGTTTGAACCTTTAAAACATTCTACAACCCTAGAAAACCTACTTAAAACCCATCAAAACCCTATTAAAACCCTTTGAAAATCATTGATAACCCATTAAAATCTTTCTGATCCCTTGTAAACCCTAACATGAACCCATTAGAATCTTTTGAGACCCTTCAGATGAACCTAATTGACATAAAATCATATGAACTTAGAAAACCCTAGGGTTAAATACCCATGAATCAAGCATGTATAAATATGAAATACTCATTAATTGAGTAATTAGGGTAAACCCTAATACGAACATGTATTCTTTATCATTTCCTGTATCTGCAAACACTTCAAAAGTAGTTAATGTAATCCAGAACAACTGATCAACAGTGAAAAAGCGGTTTAGAATTCACCAATTAGGTTGCTTTTATTTCCTCTGGTTATCAACTGGAAGATGCAAATCTTCCCGACACCGTGGGTCGGGGAGGTGAGACGGGGGAGAAGGTTAAGGGCGGTGGGAATGGAAAAAGAGGTCTTGGAGTTGTGGGGAAGGATGGAAAAGTTGGATGGAGGAATGGGTTGAATGGAAAGGTGGATGGGTGAGGGGGTAGACTAGGTCTAGTGGGTGCGGGAATTGTGGGGTTAGTGGTCGGAAAGATGATTTTTGCTACGTCACCGGCCAATGAAGATGTTGGTCTGGGGGAAGGAGGGTGAAGAGGGGAGGGTGGATGGACTGGCGGTGATGGAGGAGCAGGTGGGGTGGTCGGTACTTCAGTGACTACTGAGGTATGTACATTTGTAGCGCGTGGTGGGGAATCTACAAGGATGGTTTCTGCTGCCAACGAGCTTTCGGTGACGAGGCGTGCCTCCCTGGCTTGTTCTGAAGACTGTGCTCCTGTTGGTACACGAATGTATTCGCCGGGCTTTGAAAGTAGTCGTACTCTGCGGGGGTCAAACTGTGGTAGTGGCTTTCGTTGCAAGTACCTGAGGGCTTCGTTGGAGCCTACTGATTTGACTAACTCTCTGAATCCTTTGATGTATGCGTCTTCAAATCCGCCTGTGACAAGTTCTTGTTCTATTATTGCTTGACTCTCTTCCTCTGTCAGCTTTTTGCGTGCCCAAACTTTTTCCATAGTTCTATACAGCTTCTTGATAGCTAGTGTGTAAGCTGCTGCTTCGTAAGTTTCATCTTCATGGGTACTTGTATCACCATGTGTGTCTGTTTGTTGGCCTTGACCATCTGTCTGTTCGTGCTCTTGGGATTCTTGAGTTTCCTGGCTGGCTTCGTCATCGCCTTCGTCATCATCGGTTGCTGTTCTTTCGTCATCAGAGCTAGACACAATCTGTCCTTGTGGCTGATCCCTGGGTGTGGTTGTTTCTGCTGAGGGACAAAAAGTGGTATCGGGTTTGGTGGTATTGAGGGATGGAAAGATTTCTGAGGGGTATATATTACATGGCTTGAGGGTTGGACTATAATACATTGTTTGGGTACCCAAATCTGCATGGGTGTGGGTCGATTGATAAGATACTTCTTGGCAATCCAAATCTGCCGAGTATTTGTACTTGGGGAAGAAGATCGAGGGGACTTTGGATGCTGACTCTGCTTCTGTTGAAACTTTGTCCTGTTCTCGTCTGCAGTGTTGCCAATAGCCTGTGGTTGCTGTCCTTTTGGCACCCATATTTGTTTCGTGCCACTTGTTCTGTGATGTTGATACTGGTGCTTTCTTTGCCTTGTCTGGTGGTGTCGTCGGTCTGGGTTCCTCTGTTGTGGTTGACTCCTTTGTGGTTGGGTTTGAGAGGTCCATTGGACGCTCTGCTTTGGAAAAGAAGGGAGATCCAACACTTGCGTGACCTGCCCATTAGGAAGTGATTCGTTATTTATCTTTAATCTAGGCCAGTCCACAGCAAGTTTGGAAGGATGAGCACCGCAGGGTGTTGTGCTCATTTGACCGCTGATGCAACCCACCTGACCGCTGATTGTGTCCATCTGCCCTAGCGGTTGGGTAGCTGCCCCTTCTAGTTTGCAGGAAGCCCCAGGGAAGATCTCCTGTCGTCCTTCTGATTGACAACTGTCCATAGCCAAGCCCGAGTGGGTTGGTGTAGACGTAACATGACTGATCTGACCCAAGATCTCCCGGTCTTCCGTCGCATGCATTTCATAGGGTCTAGGGTTACAAACCTCAGTTGGAATGCCGTTAGGGAAGTCAACCGGTATCACTCGCTTCTGTTCTAAGGTTCTAATCTGTAAGGAGCCTTGTCTAAGATTTAGGTCCACTGAGTGATCGTATAGCCAATCTTGGCCAAGGATTAGGGGTTCTATCAGGTCGTCATCATGGCACACTAGTAGCTTCGCTGTCATGGTCACTTCCTTAATGAGGATAGGAAGGTCCACCTCACCCATGCAAGGGGTTTCCATGCCTCCTAGCCCTATGAGGTATGCCTCAATTGGCCGCATTTCTATTCCTGAATCCTTATAGTGGGACCATCTAATCGCACTAGTCGCAGCACCTGAGTCAATTAAAGCCCTGAGCTCTTGGCAAGGGTTGTCGTGCTCTAGCCTGACTGTAATGAATGGTCTCCTGTCCACTATGCTAGGATGAGTGGTTGACTTTACTTGACACATGGCCATGGGGTATCTGGGTGTAGTTTCCAGATGGTTATAATGTTCTCTCCCTAGTCCTTGTCTTCTTAACTTCATGCGTTTAATGCGTTCTATTGCTTCTGCCTGAGCTTCCGCTCGTATTCTATTTTCTTCCTCCTTATGCTTCTTTGCCAACGTGAGTCATCTAAGCATATCCTTAGTAAGAGGTTCCTGATATATCTTAACTCTACAGCCACTAATATAATTAGGCATTACGTCTCCTTCTAAGGTGGCTAACTGTACTGCTCCACTTGTTGAGAGTCTGTTAATGATCATAGGTCCATAACCTCGCTTTTCTAACTTACGTGTGTGTTGCTTTAGCGTATATACTAGAACTAAATCTCCTTCTTTTAGGCCTTTATCTTTCACATGTGCATCAAAATATGCTTTCTGTCGCTTCTTCGCTGCATATATTCCTGCTGCTGCCTTTAGCCTGGTTTCTCCTAATCGTTCCAAGTCCATTATTCTAGCTGATAATTCATGGCCGGTCCACTGATGTTCTTGTGCAACCTTAAGGGTCGGTATCAAGAAATCCAAAGGAAGCACTGCATTCTGACCAAAAACGATCTGAAAGGGAGTTGCATTGAGTACGGTCTTGTAGGCCACTCGATATGCCCAAACAGCGTGGTGTAACTGTTTGTCCCAATCTGAACGTTTGTTGTTCACGAGTTTCGTCAGTACGTTACAAAGGATCTTATTAGTGCTTTCAGCCTGACCATTGGCCTGAGGATGATATGGTGCGGATTTCTTGTGAATCACCATAAAATCCTATAACAAATATTCAATGACTTGGTTTAGAAAGTGAGTTCCGCGATCGCTCACTAACTCTATAGGCAATCCATATCTTGTAAAGACATTCTCAAATAAGAATTTTGCAGTTGTGTGTGCATCATTCTTTTTCGTGGCTTTTGCCTCTACCCATTTCGTAAGATAATCTGTGGCAACAATAATGTATTCCGCATGTGTACCTTTTGCAGGGGGGTTAATGGGTCCTACAAAGTCTATACCCCACTTTGAAAATGCACGTCCGCCCATCATGGGTTTCAATGGCATTTCATCTCTGCGAGTAGGAAACTGAGTTCTTTGGCACACATCACGTCTCTTTACATAGGTATGAGCATCCATGTGAAGAGTGGGCCACCATAATCCTGCAAAGAGGATGGCTTTGATTATCCTATCGGGTCCAAAATGACCTCCTGCAACACCTTGGTGTGCAGTCTCTAGTATGCTCAGATAATCGCTCTCATGAACACATTGTCTTAGATATCCATCTCGTCCTCTTTTGTATAGGTTATCGCCAATAAGTGAATAATCTTGAGCTTCCTGCTCTAGACTGCGTTGTCGAGCTAAGGTCATTCCTTGAGGGAGTGTCTTCGTCCTCAAGTATGTCACTAATTGTTCACTCCAGTCTGGTGTGAGAGACACGTGATATAATGTAGCATGCTCTACTGGTGGTCTTTCACAACAAACATTGCATTCCTTACACAACCTGTAGACATCTGCTTCCATCGTAGGCCAATATACTCCTAATCTATGCAGAGTCTGTAATGTTCGATGTTTTGAATGATGTTGCTTTAATGCACCTATGTGTGCTAATTGCAACCAATTCGCATGTTCTGATTCATCTACACAACAAGCAAGAATCTTTTGATTATCCTGTTTATATATGCTTCCTGCCATTATTTGGTATCTCTGAGACTTGGTAATCTCTCCCTCTTTGATCTTTATCCTAGGATTCTTGGGTCCATATGTGAGAATAGGGACTATAGGCTTAGCCTATTCTGGTGCTATCTCAAGGTTAAACAAATATGCATCTGGTAACTCATCCACTACTCCTTGAGGGGCTTCGCCTGAGGTTAATCTTGAAAGGTGGTCAGCTCTAAGATGTGTCTTTCCTTTCCTGACTACGACTTCAAAATCATACTCCATGAGTAATAGAAACCAACGTATCAATCGTCCTGTGTTACATGGTTTGTTGACTAGGTACAATAGGGCTTGATGATCTGTAAAGAACTTGAACTTATTGGCCAACAAGTAGTGCCTAAACTTCTTTACTGCGTAGATCATCCCTAATCCTTCTCGTTCTGTCGTGGTGTAATTTCTTTCTGCTGCGTTCAATTGTCTGCTCGCGTAAGCTATGGGGAAATCTATGTTACCTTCATTCGTGGGTTGTGCTAACACGCATCCTATGGCGTAATTGGATGCATCCACATGTACATGGAATGGCTTACTCCAATCTGGGGTAGTCAATATAGGTGCTGAGCACAAGCGTCGTTTAAGTTCATTGAATGAATTTTCACATTCATTTGTCCATTCAAAATTGGTTAAAAGAGAGTACAAAGGCTTGGCTATAATTGCATACATGTGTATGAATCTCCTATAATAACCACAATGGCCCATAAATGCCTGTACCTCTTTCACATTAGTTGGTCTAGGTAATTCTGCAATTACCTTCACTTTTTCCTCATCCGTAGAGATTCCATTTTTTGACACAATGTGTCCTAGAATTTTGCCTTTTCTGACCATGAAAATGCATTTTTCTGGGTTCAAACAAACCTAATATTCTCGACATTTGTCAAATATTTGTCTTAACTCAGGAATATGCGTCTGCCTGATATTAGAATGAGCACATATGTCATCGACATATACTTCCAAACTCTTGCGTAAGAATTCCTTAAAAACATGACACATGAGTCGTTGGAAAGTGGCGGGTGCATTTGTTAAGCCGAATGGCATCACACGAAATGCAAATATGCCCCATTCAATGGCAAATGCCGTCTTGTGTTGGTCCTCTGGAGCAATGGCTACTTGATTATAGCCTGAAAAAACATCAAGAAAGCTGTAAACTTCCTTGCCCGCAACTCTTTCCAATAGATGTTCTGTAATAGGAAGAGGATAACTGTCTCTAATCGTGGCGGCATTAACTTTTTTAAGGTTAATACACACACGCAATTTTCCATTCTTCTTGGGCACTACCACAATAGGGGATACCCATTCGGTATGCTCAATTTCGTAAATGAATCCTGCTTCTATCAGCCGATCTATCTCCTCTTTAATCTTCGCAGCGTAGTTATCATTGTACGTGTACGATTTCTGTTTTGTCGGTTTTGCATCTGGAGTCATAGGGATTCTATGAGAACATATATCTGGATCTACTCCAGTAACTCCAAGCAAAAACATCTCTATATTCACGCAATAGGGCAACTAGCTCTTCTTCTTCTTCAGTTGTCAAATCATGCCCTATGTATGTACATTTTTCTTCTTCTCCTTCTATGGCTACGATTATTTTCTTGGTTTTCTCTCGGTTATCATATACTTGTCCGTCATTCGCCTTTCTATTAGGCATTTGTACCATGATTCTTCTATCTTCGATTTCATATTTCTTGAAATTCTCGGGTACTTCAAACAAAGATTCTTCTTTTTCTGTCATGGTGTCTTTCTTCTTTCTTTTCTTGCCTTCACTTTTGCTAGTCACTTGAGTGGCTAACCTCACCTCATTTGTAATTTCTTCCTGTTTCTGAGGGTGAGTTTCTACTTCGTGAAACTATTCTTCCTCTGATGCAAAGGGTGAGTCCATGATAATTGATTCTAAATCAAAATCACTTGCATCCTCAAATGCATCAGTGTTAGGTTCACACTCTTCGAAAATTGAATCGCACATGATTGGCTCTATCGTGAAAACTGATATGTCATAGCCATCCTCGTCACAGTGGGGTGTCCATTTCTTCATTGATGGCTACATCCATGGTTGCTAGGATTTCTGCCCAACCATGGGGTTCAAACTCTTCGTCTGGAAATACTACAGGTGCATAAGCTGGATCCTGAAGGGTTCGTGGATGTTGTTCTGCACCTAAGGTCCTGGCTTCTAACCTTTCTTCCTCTTGTTTTGCTACTTTACACATCCATAAATGAGTATCCTCATGCAACCAAGAAGGATCTGATTCTAATGAGTGCACGGATTCCGTCTCTACTGGTGTCTTATGGATGGTATTCCATTGTATTGGGGGTACATCTTGATGTGAATAGTCTTTAAGATTGACTTTGGTAGTCACTCCTAAATGTTGCAAGTACAAAGAATTAGTTCCCCAATCTTGTACAATTTGCAACTGACGCATGAATGGTCGTCCCAATATCATCTCATAAGCATGATTTTTTGCAAAGTCACAAATGGCGAAAGTATGCTCAAATTATACACCACAAGTGGTGAGAGATATGCCTTCTAGTAAGCCTAATGGTTTTTCTATGTGTCCGTCAGCCATTTGTAGCTTCATCCTAGTAGGTCTGAGTGCTGGCTTACCCCAACGTTTCCATAAAGCGGTGGTAGCTATGGCTACTCCGGCTCCTGAATCTAAGATGGCTTTCGTGGTGTAGCCCTGATGGGTTATCGGAAGATAAGTGTTACCTTCCTCTCCTTCACTTACATCTCCAATCTTTTCTACGGGTATCTCTGGTACCTTATTTTGTGATCCTATTTGTGAGGGAATAGTAGCAAGCTCGGGGAATTGATTTGCTACATGTTTCCACAATTCTGATTTTATCTTCAGCAACTCCTCTAGAGTGAGGTTACATTGTACTTTGGTATTCTTGATCACTTCCGTGTTTCTAGGGATTACTGATTCTTCATTCCTCACTATTATCGTGGGTGCTCTCATATTAATAGACTTTGCTTCCCAAGGTCCTGTGAACTGAGGTAATTCTTGTAAAGAATTAGATTCAAATCCTGTGTGTTTACTCAGTTGCTCTTCCTCTACATCATCGTAAATAGAGGGAACGTCTTGGGGAAATTGTTCCTGCAAGTCATCTATTTCTTGAATAGGAGGATGAGTTCCTTGTTCTTTTCTCCATTTCTCTTCTTGGATTTCTCTCAAAAA
The DNA here is from genome assembly GCA_020310875.1 of Ceratopteris richardii. Classification (NCBI taxonomy): domain Eukaryota; kingdom Viridiplantae; phylum Streptophyta; class Polypodiopsida; order Polypodiales; family Pteridaceae; genus Ceratopteris; species Ceratopteris richardii. The sequence goes on along the minus strand of CM035420.1, from coordinate 171,384,228 downwards.
TTCATGAGAGTACCTATGCATGGAAGACAAATTGTCTTGACTTTCTGTATTGGGTACTTGAGACTGGGATGGTGCATTCCTTTCCTGTGTCTCTGGGCCAATAGGGTTCCTATGCTGATCCTTTTTCTCTTTGCTTTCAATCAAATATTCTAGCCTCTCCATTAGTCCTTGAAAATGTAATTCCGGTTTTGCCATGTTATTCCAATTAAGATATCTAGAGGCTTCGAACAAAGCTTGTGCTAATTCTACCATTTTCATGCAAAGTTTAGTTCTCTCCATTTCTAGATCAGCTCGAGGGTAGTTTTTACTCATTTCAGCTACTTGAGGTCCTTCTTTTAATCTAGCCTAATATGCACGAAACATCATGTCTAGATTTTTTGGTATGGGTTCCGCTAAAACTGATCCTGATTTCTGAGCTGGATTCTCTTCACTCAATTCCTGCGAAGTCAATTCTAGAATTTTGGCTCTAGATTCCTTTAAACTTCCTTCCAACTCAGTTATCTTTTTACTCCATTTTCTCTTAACTCTTTCTCTAGAATCTTTCCAAGATTTTGTTTTTTTACTGCTAGATTCTGCAACTTCACTACTTCCGACTGCTTTCTCTTGATTAAGCTGTTGGTTCTATAAGAGCGCCTGGGCTCTTGTGATAGCTTGGATAGGCACGTATGTAGGGTTGGATCCATCTGTGTTATTTACAATACCTATCACGTTGATCGGTGTCACATTCGAAGCGTTAACTGGATTTTTAGGACAATCTTTGATTATGTGCTCTTTGCCACAATCAGCACAAAAGCCTTGGATATTATAGTACTGTGATTGTCCTGCTATCGGGGGATGTGGACAATCCTTTATGAAATGATCTCCTTGGCACCTAAAGCATGGTCCTCTAGGGCCCTGTGGTCTTTGTTGTCTCAATTGGGGCCGTGGATTTGGGTTTGTGTACATCACATTAGCATAGTCTGGCTCCCAACTAGGTTCCACTGGTGGACTATCGTAATGATATGTCTCCACGTGTTCTGGTGACTCCGTGTAATATGCGGGTGGACTATCTACATGCGTAGAGTCAAAACTGTTTGAGTTCGGGTCACTTTCTGTGATCAAAGGTGAAGAAGGCACTAAGGCCCTACTTAGGTTCTCTTCTGCAGCAGCGTATTTGACTGAGATGACATTCGCTGGTGGGGGTGGTTGCTGGGCTAAGACACGTTGAGGTTTCTGTTGAGCCTGGTATGGGTAGTTCTGAGGAGGCCTATAGTAATAAGGCTGAGCATTGTAATGGCCTTGATACCTACCTGGCTGCTGGTATGCTTGCGGGTAGTTCTGTCTCACGGTTTGTTTGTTGTATGGGCAGTCCTGAGCCGTATGATTCGTGTATCTTCTCTCAATTGTACAATATTGGCCACTAGGGTTGGCTTGAGGTTGTGTTGCATTGGGACACACATTTGCCATATGATCACCACCACAGGTGTAACAGCGCTTGTTCATTAGTACCCTAGGTTTGCTAGAAACTCCTAGTTTCTGGGCCACTTTTTCTGCTAGGTCTTCTATTGAGCTAGACAATTTTGTGGATGCTAGAGATGAACAGTCTGAGTCCTTATAGACCTTTGAGAGTTCCAATTCGTCTCCTAATTTGTCCTCAATGTCTATACAAATTCTTACACATTGCTCTAGCGTTCTGGGTTCTTTTAGGTACACGTAGGAGCGCAGTTTAGAGCTCAACAAGCCATCTAGAAACAATGACACTTGCTTGGCCTGTGAGGGTAGCTCTTGCATTGGACATCGTTCAACATATTGTCTAAACCTACGTCCTGCCAGTCTGACTGTTTCCTGAGGGGTCTGTTTGAAGCTATGAATCAACGAAGACGTGTCATGTCTAATCCCACTTTTAGAGAATTCAGTGATGAATGACTCTAAAAAGTGATGGATGTCTCTAAATTGCCTTTGTTGCAAAGGTTGGAACCAAGTTAAAGCTGTATTCTTTAACGTTAGTCCAAATGTGTTGTATTGCGTGAACATGTCTTCAACTTGTTCTGCTCTTAGTACTTGCTTGAATTCTGCGACATGGTCATAGGGATCTCCTGTCCCATCAAAATAATTCTTCATTGATTTTACTAATTGAGTGGGTCTTAACATTCTTGCATGTTCACGTGGTCTAGGTAGAGGAAAATCATCTCTATCACCTGGTATTCCATGATCTCTTTGTCTATCCGCTCTATTAGTGTCTGTGGTTGTTCTATCTCTCCCTACGGGATGAGTGAAGCTTACTTCGGGTCTTTCTTTATTTTTCTCTCTTTGATTTCCATGGGCTGATGATGTTCCTGCCCCTTGTTGACTTGTATTCATGTTCGTTCTAGATGGAGGGAATACCAATTCACCTCTCCATGTGTATGTGTTTTTAGCGTGGTCAGGCACCACAAAGACTCTTTCTGAAGTCTCATCCAGGTATACAACCTTTCCAGGTGTATCCGGGTCCTTGAACTCGTATATCGTGATGATACCTACCTCACTAAGTAGTTCGGTCTTGTATCTCCAAAAGGCTTCATCAGTTTCTTTATTTACAAACAACTCTATGCTTCTGTTGTCTTGAGGGATCCATTCCGGGATTAGTACTCGTGTCAGTACAGATTTCCCTCTAGGTGTTCTAGGCTCTTCTAATGGTTCTTTTCCTTGAGATTTAGCTTCCGTCTCTAATTGAATTACGCCAAACTCATTCGTATTGTTTGGCTGCGTACTTAATATGTACATTGTTCCTTCCTTGTCTATGTACGCGTCTCTCTCGAATTTCACCACTGGACGTTCCAATCCAATGGGTTGATCAGGGTTGTGCATTTGCACCACTTGCCTTCGCAAACCATCCTCATAGATGCGAGCACCTAAGCGGTTGGTTCGGAGAAACTCTAGTTGCGTTCTATAGGGTCCTTCTGGTTTTTATAAATAGGCTACATTCGACCCTCCTTCTAGTCTGTCTGTGCTAAATGCCATTTCTGAATCACTAGTGTCTGAGCTCTCGTAGGGGTAATTACTATTCAATTGCTGAGCCCACGATCGTGCAGTAGTTCTTACACTTGCCTCTGATGATCTAAGGCTTCGTCGGTCTGACTTACCTATATGTTTGCCCAATCTAAGGTTCATTAATTTCCTTCCTTGCACACTCTGTACACGCTCAGATCGTCAATGATTCTTTGTTATTAATTTCTTGATTCTTTTTAGATTTCTTTAGATTCTTGTCCTAATGTATGCGTCAGGAATTCGACTTTCTGTGGTACTTTGAGTTCCCGTTCCGTCAGACTTATGTTCTTTCCTTTAGGTTTTCGTGTCACACACCTTTATCTTTAGTCTTGGACTTGATAAATTTAATTCTCTTGAACTTGAGGCGTTCCTATCATCTTGAATCCACAATGCTACCGTTTATCCTAGACTAAGAATTGACTGAGGGGGTTGAGTAATCTTCCAACCTCGAGTCAGCTTTTCTGGTTGCTCTGATGCCCAAGAAGCCGCGCTTCCCAAGCTTTATGCCCTTCACTGCCTTGCCTTGGTTGCCCTTGATTGTCCTTGCTAGACCTGGAAAAATCCAATATTAGACCAATTCACAGTTGGATGATCAAGCACTTGAGTATATACACCTTTTAAGTCCCTTCCCTTTTGCCCAACTTTTCAATGTTTGCCCCCTGGCTTCCTCGTCCCAAACTAGGTCAACCTCAAAATAGCTTATCTAAAAATAGACGTATCCTTTAAGAAAAAAACAGTTGAGGTCACGTAGTACTCGTAAAGAGCTTTCTAACGAGCTATTAAGCTCAAAAAACGGACTTTGGATGAAAAAGTTATGACCGTTCAGGCCCTGGGGGGTAAAAACTGACAAACAGGTTTTTCTCCAAATATGAGCTAAGGGGTCTCCTATGAGTATAATCACCCAAAAATTTCCCAAAAATAGCCCCAAAATTGGCCAAAAAATGAAACCCTAAAATTTGCGATGGGGGTGCACAATCGCGATGGCGTGAGACAATCGCGATGGTCTGGGACCGTCGCGATGGCGTGAGGGTGAACAATTGCGATGGTCTGAAGTGCACGGTCGCGATGGTCCAAAAGTGAACAATCGCGATGGCTCGATCAGGCGGACAATCGCGATGGCTCGATCAGGCGGACAATCGCGATGGCATCAGTCAACGGTCAACGTGGACAATCGCGATGGTCCAAAGTGAATCATCGCGATGGTCACATATGCGATGGCGTGAGCCAATCGCGATGGTCCGGGCGCGATGGCTTGAACCAATCGCGATGGTCCAAAATTTGAGTTGTCGCGATGGTGTAAGGGTGTCGTCGCGATGGCGTGAGGTGCGAGCCGCCGCGATGGTCTAGCTTGCCATGTGGCACCATCGGCGCGATGGCGTGAGCCAATCGCGATGGTGTAGGGTCAACCGAATAGTCGCGATGGTCCGCGAACCGTCGCGATGGTCCAAATGAACCGTCGTGATGGCGTGAGACCGTCGCGATGGTCCGACCGAGCCGTCGCGATGGCGTGAGCCTATCGCGATGGTGTGACACAATAGCGATGGTCTGAGACCGTCGCGATGGTCCACCAAAATGAGAATTTTGCAAATGCGTCTGTGGATTCGTGTGTGCGCTTGTGTCGCCTCTCCCGTGGTGTGGTCGCTTACCAAAAATTCCGCACTTTGCAGACCATCGCGATGGTCTGACACAGATGGAAATCTCTGATAGAAAGTGAAGTTTTTACCTTTTCCAAGCTTTCCTGATGCTGTGGAGCTCTGTACCTGCAAGAAAACTCAAGAAAACAAAAGTACATGCAAGCACAAAAGCTCTCTCTCACTCTCTCGCATGCACAAATGAGGGGAAATGAGGAGAATGGGTGGATATGGTGAATTTTCTGATTTTTTTGGAGATGAAGATGATGATGCCGTGATGAAGATGGAGTGTGGGGGAGGTGGAAAACACTAAAAACTAAGTAAAAACAACAACAAAAACTGAAATTTTTACCTTCCAACGCCACTTCTTGCTATACTCTTACCATCACACATTCATCCTAGACTCGATCCCCGGCAACGGCGCCAAATTTGGTGTTGCTCTAGCACAATGGTGAGAACCACGTTAAGAAGCTCCACCTCCTTAATGTCAATCCGCGGAAGAGATAGGAGTGATATGAAGATCGTGAATGTGAGATGAAGTGAGAGTGAAGGTGAGAAGCATAGAAATGCACACACACATACACACACACTACGAAGAGATAAGCAAGACACAATGGAAGGTGAGAAGTTAACTCTATTACTCAAGAACACTATTACAAGCTCAAAAGAACTCTAACCTCAAACAAGCTAACCCTAAAAATGAGCTCTCTAGCTCTTTTTATAGTTTCTAGACTAGTTTTGACCAGTTTCACATCTAGTGACCGGCATAGTTAAAAATTAGGTCCTAGATGCTATTTGGAAGGGTAAACGGTGTCTAAAAATAACGAAAGTTGATACGCTTGTTCTACCTAAGCTCGAGGACTCCTCGGCTTGCACAAAATGGAGCTAGAAATTAAGAAAAGGGTTTTTCTATGTTACATATGTTACAATAGTGATAAAAATCACTGTTGGAGGTTTTTGAAAAGTATTTTTAGAACATGATTCTTTGAAAAAAGATTCCACTGGCTCACTGCTCCGTCGTTACATGCTTCCGCATCGTCTGTGCCTCTGGCTGCTTCCAACAGTTGGTGTTGAGGATAAGTTGGATGGTACCAACTAACCATTATGGGCTTATATGATGCGACATGTATTGGTTGCAAAAGGACTATGGAACATTGTGCAGGGTGTTGAAAGACGTACAGTTACACCTATAATGACAGGTACTACAAATACAGGTGCTGGAGTTGATGAAGATGATGTCAAAGATGATATTCCACAGATTCCTATTCGTGTTGTTGTTTCTGTTGCACCTACTACAGAGCAGATTCGTTGGGATGGCAAAGATGCCCAGGCACATGCATTGATAGCTTTGTCTATCAAACGTGCCATTATTCCTCACATTCGCTCTTGCAGAACAGCTAAGGATGCTTGGGATACACTTACCACATTGTACCAAGCTAGGAATGAGGCTCGTGTTGCTTACCTCCGAAAACAGTTGGAGAGTGAGCACATGAATGAAGGTGATTCTATGGACAGTTTCCTAACGAAGATCAAAGACTTGAAGGAACAGTTGATTTCTGCTGATGAGGTTATACCAGATAGCTCACTTGTGCAGACCGTTCTGAATGGTCTTCTTGATTCATATCAGAGTTTTGCTTCTACTCTTCGGTTGATGATGAAAGGCAATCCAAATGCCTTATCATTTGAGGAGTTAGTCTCTGTTGTGTTGCAGGAAGATCAGCCCAGGCAAAACAAGTCCATTATGCGAGTTGCAGATCAAGCTTTCCTGGCTAGTCAGAAGGGCAAAGTAAATGGAGCTCTTCAACTAGTAAGCAGAAATCTGCTAATTCTGCATATTCGAAGAAGGAAGATAAAGATGAGAAGAAATCAGAAAAGCAGAAATTGTTTTGTAAGTACTGTAAAGGGAATGGTCATATCATAAAGAACTGTCCAAAACTGGTTGCTAAAGAGGCAAAGAAGAAAGAGGCTGGAATGGTTGTTGCAGAGGCCTCTACACCAAAAACAGAGTCTGCAAATCTTGTGCAGGAAGAAGAATGGGCGTTTACTACTGTCTGCAATTTTGACCCAACTTCTCAAGATCAGTGCATGTCTGCAGTGGACTCAGATGTTTGGTACTTTGACAGTGGTGCGACCAAACATATTACCTCCCAGCGTAGTTTCTTCTCTTCACTCGAGCCTGCCTCTACAGGGAATACTGTCACATGCGCCAATAACTCCTCTTATCCTGTTATGGGAGTTGGTAAGATCATTCTGACTACTGCTGATGGTAGTTCTTCCACCTTGTCAGATGCTTTATTTGTGCCAGGGATCAAGAAGAATCTGTTATCAGTTTTTGCATAAGCCAAGATTGGCTTGGTTGTGAAATTTGTTGATGACAGATGTACAGTTCATGATCTGTCAAATGGCGATGTTATTATTGCTTTTGGCATTTTATGTCGTGGGTTGTATAAGCTCATAGACTATGAAAGATCTGCGAATGATTCGGCACAGTTCATGATTCTCAGGCTATGTCAGATGCAAAGCTTTGGCATGCACGCTTTTGTCATCTGAATTTTGCTAGTTTGCTACGCCTTCAGAAATCTGATATGGTGTCTTCTTTGCCCAAGCTTGAGGACTGGGAAAACATGTATGTGAAGGCTGTATTTTGGGCAAAATGCAGCGTTCCTCCTTTCCAAAAGATGGTTCAGTTCGGGCTACGCAGAAATTGCAGCTTATACATAGTGATGTCTGTGGTCCTATGCACACACCTTCTTTTGGAAACTATCTTTACTTCGTGACCTTCATTGATGATTTTTCCAGGCATGCATGGGTATATCCATTGAAGGCAAAGTCCGAAGTGTTTTTGTGCTTCAAACAGTTTTTGGTTTTGGCTGAAAATCTGTCAGCATGTAAAATGGGCACCCTCCGTTCTGATCGAGGGGGGGAATATATGTCTTCTAATTTTAATGCATTTCTAGCTAAACGTGGGATAAAACACCAGTGTATAGTGCCGTATACACCTCAACAGAATGGAGTTGCTGAACGAAAGAACAGGTCACTCATGGAGATGGCGAGGTGCATGGGCAAGAGTCAGGCTTTACCACATAGTTTCTGGCTTGAGGCTGTCATGTGTGCAGAATATGTACTGAACAAGTGTCCCACGAAAGCACTGCAGTCTATCACTCCATATGAGGCTTGGCATGACCGCAAGCCATCTGTTGCTCATCTGCATGTTTTTGGTTGTTTAGCATATGCACTAGTGCCTGAACAACATCGCAAAAAATTGGATGATAAGGGAGTTAAATGTATTTTTGTTTGGTACAGTTCAGAAAGTAAAGGCTATCGTCTGTATCATCCACAGACTAAACGCATTCTGGTTAGCCGTGATGTTGTCTTTGTGGAAGATGCTATTCAGCCATTGCTTTCATGTACTAAGGAGACATCTGTTAGCTCCAAAGACATGTATGATACTTTGATGCCTCTTTCTACAGGTGGACAGTCTAGTGCTGGTCCTAATGAGGCAACTTCTCAACCTGTGCAGGTTTCATATGATGATGCAGATCATTCCATTTCTGATGCAGATTTACATGATGCACTTGTTGATGAGAGAGCTGATATTGAGCAAGCAAAAACTATGCCAAAATGGCTAGTGCAGACTTTGCGTGACAACAAATTAGATGCGCCTTTGTCATATCGTACTCGTTCAGGCTCTCATAGTGCCTCCTTTGCATCAGATTGTTGTGCTATGGCTGCTACATCTAGTCTTTGTGATGAGAATGAACCTGTTTCTTTTGATGAAGCACAAAATTCAAAAAATTGGATGGCTGCTATGCAATCTGAATATGATGCTATAATAAAGAATGGTACATGGTCTTTATGTGACTTGCCTCCTGGCAAGAAGGCCATTGGCACTAAGTGGGTATACAAGCTGAAGCGTAAACCTGATGGTACAGTTGACAGGTATAAGGCTAGGCTTGTTGCAAAGGGTTATGCACAGGAAAGAGGCATTGATTTTGATGAGACCTTTGCACCTACATGTCGTATGACTATTGTTCGGAGCATTTGTGCACTTGCAGGCCATCATGGTTGGAATGTACATCAGTTGGACATTAAAACAGCATTTCTGAATGGTGACTTGCATGAAGAAGTGTATGTTTTTCAGCCCCATGGCTTTGTGGAGAAAGGGCATGAAAACCAGGTGTGCAGGTTAAAGAAGGCATTATATGGTTTAAAGCAAGCACCACGTGCTTGGTATGAGAAGATACATGCCTATCTGGTTGCACATGGTTTTGAGAACAGTCCAACTGAGAGCACCTTATATGTTAAGCGTGCTAATGATGTGCTTCTGATCATTGTTGTCTATGTTGACGACATGTTGCTCACTGGTCCTATTGAGAAGCATATTGCTGATTTCAAGGCTGATTTGCATGCCTCATTTGAGATGTCTGATTTGGGGCATTTGCATCACTATTTGGGCATTCAGTTTATGCAAGTTGATGGTGGAATGGTTTTGTGTCAAACGAAATATATTGACACATTATTGCAGCGTTTTGGCCTTGAAGACTGTAAGCCTATTGCCACTCCTATGGAGACAGGTTTACGATTGAGTCTTCATGATGTTGGAGATCCATTTGATGTTGTTCTCTATCAGCAGGTTGTTGGATGCTTGATTTACTTATGCATTACTCGGCCAGATATTCAGTTTGCTATCTCACAGATGAGTAGGTTTATGCATTGCCCAGGAGTCACGCATTGGAAGGCGGTTAAGCGCATCTTTCGCAACTTGAGTGGTACTCGGCTACTTGGGTTGTTTTATCCCAAGGGGGGATCATTACCACCAGATTTGCATGCTTTTTTTGACTCAGATTGGGCTGGTTGATATGACACTCGTGTGTCCACCAATGGTTTTTGCTTCATGCTTGGTAGCTCATGTATATCTTGGTTGAGCAAGAAGCAGCCTACTGTGGCCACTTCCAGTTGTGAGGCTGAGTATAGGGCAGCTTTCACAGCGACTGTTGAGTGTGTGTGGCTCAGATGCCTTATGGCTGATTTGGGTGTTGGCGAGTCTTCTGCCACCACCATCTTCATTGACAGTCAGAGCGCATTGGCAGTTGCGAGGAACCCTGTGTTCCATGCTCGCACTAAGCACATTGAGGTGCATTATCACTATGTCAGGGACAGGTTCTCTACTGGGGAGATCAGCTTGGCATATGTGCCCACGCAGGAGAACATTGCAGACCTTTTCACGAAGGCTCTTCCTAGGAAGAAGTTTGAAGCTTTCCGCAAAGCTTTGGGCTTACTTCCTTTTGTGGAGTGATTTCCACATAGCTTGGCACTTCTTTATACATGAGTGCCAGTCCTTGTTCACCGCATCACTCCCAGGGGGGATTTGTTGATATATTTAGGTAGTGATGTGTGTGAACACACTAGGACCATCGGGGCACTTTTTTCCCTCTTTAGGAGGTTTCTTCCCTCGGCTTGTATATACGCCTATTGCCCTAATGGGCTACTTATCTTTGTACATTCTCTAGTAATACATTCAGTATTGTGTGTTTGTGCTCCAAGCTTCTTCTTCTTCCTTGTGCTGTTTGCGTGCTTCCGCAGACGTCTATCTCCAACAAAGGCTCCGTACATCTCAATTGTGGGTGTCAATGAAGGGAACCTTGACCTGGTGTATGATATGAGCAGAACTCCTTCTATCAACACCATCTATGCCTAGCATACTAGAATCAAGTACATGATTGCTTGTTACAAGAAGACATTTAAGGAAATTTTCTCAACCAAGTTCAAGGAATATCACTCCGAAATATTCATTCCCATACCAACACATCTTCTATATCTCTTTGTGGTAGAACAAGCCCTCCATGCTGATCACTTAAGTATGCTACATTCGAACATTCTAGGTCTTGTAGATTGGCATAGTTTAATGAACGATTTAGTGTGAGGCCTTCGAATCAAAGAGCTTGAACTATCCATTGATGTGCTACAATATTACATATCACACCCTTTACCACAAAGGTCTATTAGGGATGACAAATGCGAGAGGGGTGTTGGTAGTTGCGAGGGCTCTAGGAGGCTTCACAAAACAAAGATGCATGAGGTAGTCTAGTCAAAGAGATTCAGGATAGAGGAAAGTTCAAGCAAAACCAATTCAAAAAGAAACTCAATGTATATCCGATGAGTAGGCCAAGCAAGTCTTTTTTCGAATCAAACAATTATCAATAGTGACTTTTATCACTCCATTACAACGAAAATCCCATTTTTAATAATTCCAACTCCATTTTCAAGTTGAGGAGTCCTCCAGCTTGAAACTAGGTCTAAACACTAAACAATAGGTCTGAACAAGCTCCAAAACTAGTCAAAAACTATAAAAGGAGCTACAGAGCCCATTTTTGAGGCTGCATTGTTGGAGATTGAAGCAAACTAAGAAGATTGTAAACTTTCTTTTGATAAATTGAAGACTCCATTGCTCTATCTCTTTGTCTTATCATGTATATGTGTGTGTATTTGTGTGCATGTTAATGTGCTTCTCACTCACGTACTTGTGTACTCATTTGCTCATGGTTTTCATACCTCCCTCATGTCTCCTTGATTGATAATTATGAGGTGGATCTCCTCACGTTGATACTTATCATTGTGCTAGAGTGATAGTTCGCTAGCCTTGAACATAGCCTAGGTTAGTTCTACCATCTTGATGTATAACTTTGTTCTCTCTACTTCTAGGTCTTCTCTAGGATAGCTCTTGTCTAATTTGACTATGTTTGGTCCTTCCCTAAGTTGTTCCTAATGTGCCTTGAACATCATGCCTAATCCTTTTGTGATGGGATCTGTGAGTACTCATCCAGACTTATGTATGGGTGGGGTCTATGTTGGGATGTGAGATGTCAATTCTACACACTTTGAGGATGGATTTTAGTTCTATTAATTTCTTGGACCATTTCTCTTCACTCTTTATCTATATGCTTTCCATGTTTTAGTTTTCTTTTTACTAGGCTCTCCATTTTCACTAGACTCTGATTCATTCTCTTCATCTCCTAGCTTGGCTTGGTGCAAAGCTTAATCTCTTGTGATTGCTTGAATGGGAACTAACCTCGATGGGCTCCCACTTGCATTCTGTATTATGCCTATCACATTAATTAGGGTAATGTTTGAAGCATTAGTAGGGCTCTTAGGGCACTCACGGATAATATGTTTCTTTCCACACTCAAAATAGAATCCTTGAATCATGAAATATTGTAGTTGTGCTGCAAGGGGGGATGGGGACATTCATGTACGAAATTGATCTCCTTGGCATACAAAACAAGTTCCTCGAGAAGCATGTGCCTACATTTGCATCATCTCAAATCTAGGGCTGAAATTGGCATACATGAAACTCTTATAATCAGGTTCTCAACTATGTTCTTGTGATAGGATCGCATATTGATGCACCTATGAATGTTTTGAAGATTTTGTATAGTAGGTAGGTACATTCTCACTATGTGAAGATCAAAGCTAATTGTATTTGGATCATTCTCTATAATCAATGAAAAAACTAATATTAGAGCCCTATCTTGGTTTTTTATGTTGCCCATACTTGACTGAGACTATGTTTGCAGAGGATGGTAGTTGTAGAACTAGCACTAATTGAGGCCTCGGTTGTGCCTGATAAGGTTGTTGGTGTGTGTACTAGTCCCTGAAACAGGTTTTGGTCTGGTATTGTTGGTGATATCTATGTGGTTGTTGATAGTTTTTTGAGGCCTAGGTTGTGCATGATAAGGTTGTTGGTATGTGTACTTGTCCATGAGATAGGGTTTGGTCTGGTACTATTGGTGATATCTATTGGAAGAGATGGATGGATACCACAAGAGGATGATTTGGTACTGCTAATCTCTGCTTTGTATCTACCCTCTTTCACTTTAAAGTTGTGTTGTAGGCCCCTTTGTCTTGCTAATGACACTAAATAAGTGCATATGTACTTTGGAGATCATGCTTCAAACAATCAGATCAAAACAGATAACTTTGCAAATAGCTAGTGATCAAAAACTTGCTAATTTGATCTTGACACTTGCTCACTCTTTTTCTCAATGCTCAAAGTACAGTAGCAATTAGGAAAATTCCTTTTGACGGTATCTAAATAGCGTAGATAGCTAATGATTCCAAGTAGAATCACTTAAAATGATAAACCATACACTGATCAATAACTTTAGCAAGTAGATGCTTACCCCTTACTTTTTAGGGAATGTGTAGAGAATGACCAGAGACCACTTCGACACAGATTTCTCTCAATTGGCTGAAGCAAATGCTTTAAAATTTGGTAGCTTGTCGTAGACTTTGAGCTGATTCCAACAAGCTATAGAACATAGAAAATTATGGAGAGATCACTGAGATATGAGCATTCAACATACACTCTACTGAGTGGACATAGCAGAGAAATCAGCAGAGATACTCAATGATGTATATGTATTATAAAACAAGATTTTACAAGAGCTTCAATAGGATGCCTCTTGGACCGCGAGTTTACAAGTACCTTTTAGAATGTCTTTCTTCAAATTTGAATTTGAAATTCAATTTTTGCTCTCACAAAAAAGGTGATCCATTGATCTAGGAGATATTCTCTCAATCCAAATTTGTAACTAATGCTTCATCCAACTCCACGAGTTTATTAGCTTTACAAGATTCTTAATGGTTTAACCATTTACAAATGGTAAGTGATCAGACAATTACAAGCAATGGGTCATGTGACTCATCACATGCTTCTTCATATGATTCTTCAAGTAAAGCCAAATGTGAAGGCTTGTCCAATTGCTCCAACAGCTCCCCCTGAAGGCAAACATCTTGACGTTCTCTTCTTCATCAATCCACTTGAATGTCCTGCAATCCAATCATAGCTTTAAACCTACAAAGTTTAGTACCATCAAGTGCTTTGATCAATAAATCTGCACATTGCATATTTGTGGATACATATGCAAGTTGAATATCCTTGCTCAATAGCTTCTCTCTAACATAATTATAGTGAACTTCTATATGCTTGGTTCTTGCATGATAGATAGGATTTGCTGCAAGATGCAAAGAGCTTGTATTGTCACCAAAGATCATAGGTGAGTGAGTGTGAAGTCCCAAATCTGAGTAGAGCAATCCAATCCATATGGCTTCTTGTGTTGCATTGGCTAGAACCTTGTATTCTGCTTTTGTTGAAGATAGAGCAACAGTAGGTTGCTTCTTGAAAGACCATGAAATGGGCTTAGCACCTACAAAGGAAAGATAACTAGAAGTACTCCTCCTCTCATCCTTGCAATCTGCCCAATCTGCATCTGAATATATCTTGATATGCAAATCTGAAGTGTATGGAAAGTATAGACCTTGATTTTGAGTACCCTTGAGATACTCCAAAATCCTTTTGGAAGCTTCCAAGTGAGGTGCTCTAGGTTTGTGCATGAATTGGATTAACACATTTACTCCATATGCTATATCAATCCTTGTTAGAGTTGCATATTTTAGACTTCCAACTATGCTTTGGTATCCTGCAATGTCTTCAAGTAAATCACCTTCATGAGCACTCAATTTATGATTTACGTCCATAGGGGTGGGAGTTATCTTGGCATTCTCCAAGTGGAACTTCTTCAACATGTCCTGCACATACTTCCTTTGAGTAATGTAAATTCCATAATTTGTATAGACTAATTCAGGTCCAAGAAAATACTTTAGAAGCCCTAGGTCACTGATTTTGAACTCTTGCATCGTTTGTTTCTTGATGTGTTTGATGCCATTGGCATCACTTCCTGTAAGAATGATATCATCAACATACACACATAAATATATCAATTCTGAGTTGCTTCTCTTGACAAACAGAGAAGAATCTTTCTTGCTCATGATGAACCCTTGATCTTGAAGATAGGTAGTCAACCTATGATTCCATGCCCTAGGTGCATGCCTCAAATCATAAAGATCTTTGTTCAATTTGCACACATAATTTACCTTGCTTGGGTCTTCATAGCCAAGAGGTTGAGCCATGTAGACCTCCTCTGAAATCCAGCCATTGAGAAAAGCATTTTTCACATCCAATTGATACATATTCCAATTCCTAGATGCAGCCACACTTACTAATACTTTGATGGTTGGCATTTTAGCCACAGGTGAGAATGTTTCCTCATAATCAACACCTTGGGTTTGTGTAAAACCCCTAGCCACAAGTCTAGCTTTATACCTGTTTATGGATCCATCTAAGTTTCTGTTGATTTTATAAATCCATCTAGAACCAATTACCTTCATTGATGCCTTCCTTGGTACTAGCTTCCAAGTATCATTCTCTTGGAGTGCTTCTATTTCTTCATTTATTGCTTCCTTCCATTCTGCCTTGGTCTTTTCCTCTTCATATGAAGTAGGTTCTTCAAGTGATAAATCCTTAGCAAGATAAATGGAATGCTTAGTAACTAATTAAGTGTCATACTTATAGCTGATTGGCTTCTTGCTCTCCCTTTGTGATCTCCTTATAGCTTGGTTGGATGATTCAGTTAAGTTTTCCAACCTCTTCATCTTGGCCTTGCCCTTTGATTTCCATGCTTTGAATTCTTATAGGTTGATGATGTCCTCATCATCTCATTTGATGTCTTCAATTTCGCTTGGCTCCTCCTTGGTGAGGGAAACTCTTCTTCCAAGTCATATGGCAACTTGACCTTCTTGCATTCACTTTCAAACCAAGAGTCATTCTCATCAAACACAACATCTCTACTGACTATAAATCCTTTTTTGGATGGATTATAAAGCTTGTATCCTTTCTGATTTAAATCATATCCTATGAAGATGCACTTTTTTGCCTTAGGGTCTAGCTTACCTCTGATTTGAGGTGGAACATGCACATAAGCAACACATCCAAAGATTCTACAATAATCAAGTGATGGCCTCCTACCATGCCATGCTTCATATGGGGTCATCCCATCAAGGGATTTGGATGACAACATGTTAATAAGATAAGTGGTAGTAGATACACTTTCTACCCACAAATAATTAGGTAATCTTTTTTCATTAAGCATTGATCTAGCTATTTCCACAATCAACCTATTTCTCCTCTCTACTACCCTATTTTACTCAGGGGTATACATTGTAGTAATCTCCCTTTGATACCTCTATCCTGCAAGAATGCATCAAATTCATTGGAGAAGTACTCACCTCCTCCATTTGACCTTAATCTCTTTAGACTTCTTCTTGTTTGATTTTCCACAAGTGCAAGGTACTTCTTAAAGCAATTGAACACTTCATCTTTATGCTTCATAAAATACAAGATATTCCACCTATTGAAATCATCAATGAAAGACACATAGTACCTTGAGCCTGAAATTGAAGGGTCCTTGCTTGGTCCCCACACATCTATGTGGACAAGTTCCAAGTAATCCTCATGCATGTAGCCTTTCTTTGTAAAGGGTAACTTGTGTGATTTACCAAATTAATATGCACCACATTTATAGATCATGTGTTGCTTGGATACATTAGGTATTCCAAGCACATTGCTCTCTACATATTTGCTTCATGGTTCTCTCACCAATGTTCCCTAATCTTTTATGCCAAATCTTTGTCATTATAAAATGCAATATTCCTTGTATCTTCAAGTTCAAATGTAAATAATCTACTTGTTTTTTCACCCTTGGTAATTCTCTTGAATCCATGTTGGGGGTCCTCCAAAAAGGCTCCATATTTTTTGAACCTTACCTGCAAACCTTTTTCCAATATCTGTACAACACTCATCAAATTTTTGGTGCTTGTAGGTACATAAAGAACCCTGCTCAACAGATTTCTATTCCCATCACAAGTTTTGACATTTCCTACCTTGACCACTGAATGCTTGGTGTCATCACCTATTTGTACTTGGTGCTTTTCCTTGGGCTCCTCAAGATTAAAAGAAGAGCTACATTGCCTGCTACATGGTTTGAAGATCCTGAGTCAATATAGAAGAGGTGCTCATCATTCATACCTTGTTTTGATGTCATATTCATAATGAGGAGAGAATACTCGTCATCCTCTGTGTAATTGTTGAAGTCCTTTTTTGATTCGTATCCTCCTTGATAATTGTTGTTGTGGTTGTTGTTGTTGTAGCCATGGTTGTAGCCTTGATTATGGTTGAACCTTCCTCTTGATTTTGAGTAGCCACCTCTTTGATATCCTCTTCCTATGTGATTATTGAAGTTCCTATAGCACTCATCTATAGTGTGATTAGACAATCCACATATGTTGCATGGGGAAGAGCTGAAAGGTCTCCCCCTACCTTGCTTACCCCCTCTGCCCCTTCCTCTAGAGTTCCTACCTCTCCCTGCATAGTTAGCTTGAGAAGTAGTACCTTCATCTTCAACCTTTTTGTTTTTCCCTTTCTCTTTAGACTTTCCTTTATCTGTGTATAGGGCAGAAGAGTTGTTACCTCTTGATGGTTCTCCATTTTTTTTGAGCTTGGCTTCATGGGTGAAGAGTTGTCCCATGAGTGTGGTAAGGTTTGGAATCTGCATATCCATGTAAAGGTCCATAGCAATTGTGAAAGCTTCCCACTTATCATCTGCCTTGATGCCATTGATTACTTGTCTCACTATTTGCTCCTCTTCAATCTCCTCTCCTATGCTTGCCAATTGTTCAGCCACATCTTTGACTTTGGTCACATATTCTGAAACACTTTGCTTGGGTTGCTTCCTTTGAGTGGTAAACTCAATCCACAATTAATTCTTCCTAGCTCTTGTATTGGAAGAAAATTATGAAGAAAATGTATCCCAAGTCTCTTTAGAAGTTTTACAATTCCTAATGTGTGGAACAAGGAAGTCAGAGATAGAGTTAAGTAGATATGACCTTGCTAAATCATCTTTGGCACATCATGAGTTGAGTCTTTCAAGCTCCTCTCTTGTAGGTTGTCCTCTGCTTCTGAAAATGGGCATCTCCTCATCTCCTGATATGTATCCATAGAGACTTTTTCCTTGTAGATATGTCTTCATACTCAAGGACCATGCTTGATAGTTGTTCCTGTCCAATTTATCGATAAAAGTAGGGAAACCATCTCCCATTTTACCTCAACTTGCTCTAATACCACTGTTGGAAGAGATGGATGGATACTACAAGAGAATGAGTTGGTACTGCTAATCCCTGCTTTGTGCTTGCCCTCTTTCACTTCAGAGTTGTGTTTTAGGCCCCTTTGGCTTGCTAATGACACTAAATAAGTGCCAATGTACTTTGGAGATGATGCTTCAAACAATTAGATCAAAACCGATAACTATGCAAATAGCCGGTGATCAAAAACTTGCTAATTTGGTCTTGACACGTGTTGACTTTTTTGCTTAGTGCTCACAGTATAGTAAACTTATATATCTAATTATTCCAAGTGGAATCACTTAAAATGATAAACCATACACTGAGCAATAACTTTAGCAAGTAGATGCTTACCCGTGACTTTTTAGGGAATGTGTAGAGAATGCCCAAAGACCACTTTGATGTGGATTTCTCTCAATTGGATGAAGTAAATCTTTTGAGAATTTGAGAGCTTGTAGTAATCTTTGAGCTGATTCCACAAGCTATAGATCATGGAAAATGATGGAGAGATCACTGAGATGTGAGCATTCAAAGTACACTGTACTGAGTGGACATAGCAGAGAAATCAACAGAGATACTGAAAGATGTATATGTATTATGGAACAAGATTTTACAAGATCATTGGAAAGGAATTGATGCCAAATGATAGTGATATGAGTAGTCTATGAAGTGAGCTACTCAAATCCAATAAGTGATTAGTGGAAGATCTTCAATAGGATGCCTCTTGGACCGCGAGTTTACAAGTACCTTTTAGAATGCCTTTCTTCAAATTTGAATTTGAAATTCAAATTTGGCTCTCACTAAAAAGGTGATCCATTGATCTAGGAGATATTCCCTCAATCCAAATTCATAACTAATGCTTCATCCAACTCCACAAGTTTATGGGCTTTACAAGATTCTTAATGGTTTAACCATTTACAAATGGTAAGTGATCACACAATTAGAAGCAATGGGTCATGTGACTCGTCACATGCTTCTTCATATGATTCTTCAAGTAAAGCCAAATGTGAAGGCTTGTCCAATTGCTCCAACAATATCTATGTGGTTGTTGATAGTTTTGCCTGATTGCTTGCTTATTACAATAGTATGAGCCTGGGGCTAATGCATTCTGGGTTTGCATAGTGCATGCACTTGCCATGTGATCACCAGTGCATGTGTAGCAACATCTAATTGTGGTCACTTTTTTATTTTTCCTAGTCTAAAAAAATCCTCCTAGCTTTTGTGCAACTAACTCAGTTATTTCCTCTACTGAGAGTGATGGTTTCAATGTGATGCTAACCAAGCATCCTAATCCTTTACAGAGTTTTGACCATTCTAACTCTCCTACTAGATTATCTTCTATGTCTATGAACATTTTCATGCACTAGTCTAGGGTGTTTGGCTCTTTTAGGTACACATATGGTCATAGTTTTCTGCTCAATGGACCATTAAAACAAGAGAAACTTTTCTAGCTTGTGTAAGTAGCTCTAGGACCAGAAATCTCTCTATGTATTGCTTGAAACCTCATCCCACTAGCCTTACCATATCATAGGGGGTCTGCTTAAAACTATGGATCAAGGATGAAGTGTTGTGTTTAATTCCACTCTTAGAGAAATTGATGATGAATGCTTCCATCAACTATGAGATATCTCAGTAGTTGTCCTGGTGCAACAGCTAAAACCACGATAGGGATGTTCCCTTTAAGGATAGCCCGAAATCTTCATATTGAGTGAACAAATCTTGTTCTTGTTTCTCTCTCAATACCTACTTGAACTCGGCCACATTATCATAGGGATCTCATATGCCATCGAAGTAATTCTTCATGGTTTTGATTACCTGTGAGGGTCTCAATTGTTCTCTCTCTCTATCTAAGAAAAAGGAAATCATCATGATCTCTATGTGAACTATGCCCTCTAGTTCTCTCTCTTTATCTAGTTTTCTTGTTCCTTTCTCTCATCTACCTCTTCCTAGGTTGTGTATAAATCTTACTTCTAAGGGCTCTCTAGCTTTCTCTCTCTGAACTCCTAAGGTGTTAGCATATCTTGTACTAGCTTTTTTATGTGAAACTGACAGTTTCGCTGACAAAAAACCTTTTGGCCTTGCCAAAGATGAGTCTATTTATTATAGTCCAATACTATGTACTTTCGATCAAAATCATGGCTCAAATCGGTTGCTTTTCCTAGATTATCTGGATCCTTGAACCCATACACAAGAAACTCATTCTTGGTATCTGGCTTGTTTAATCTAAATTTCCAAAAGGCCTCTGTTGTAGCTTCATTAACATAAAGTTCTATGGTTGCATTATCTTGGGGTTTCTTGGTTGTGGATACTCTCCTTGTCAATATAGATTTTCTCTTAGGATTATTTGGTACCTCTTGATTTTCTTCATCAGAATGCCTAACTTCTGACTCTAGAAGAACACTCCCAAAATTTTCTATTCTGTTAGGGTTACTAGCAACAATGTACATTGTTCCCTTCTTGTCTATGTGTGATGCATTCTCATATTTAACTACAAGATGATCTACACCATAGGGTTGCTCCATATTCCTCAATTGGACCATTGATCTTCTAAAACTATCTTCATAGATGTGAGCATCTAATCGGTTGGTTTAGATGTATTCTAACTACATTTATAGGGTCCTTCTGGTACCTCTATGAAGGTTGTCCTGGTACTAGTAGTAGGTTCTCTCTATGCTACATGAACTTTAGACTCACTAGTTTCATGGACTGATGACCACCTAATTGCTTTAACCATGATTTGGCAGTGTGATTGACACTAGCTTTTGAAGATTTCAAGCTTTGTCAATCCACATTGCCAATATGTTTTCTTGATCTCAAGTTCATTAATTCACCCTATCACAATAGGCTCTGTCATGATAGATAGGGTCTATCACGTTTTGGCCTATCCTAGCAGAGGAGGATCTCTCAAAATAGACGGGCATCGATCGTGGGGGAAGCCTATCATGATAGAGTGATCTATCATGATAGACAGTGGTTAATTGCAAAATCAATCTATCACAAAATCATTCTATCATGAGAGAGAGGGCTCTCTCGCAATGGATTGGTATGTTGCAACAGAGTGGTTTATTGCGATAGATGGTGGCCTATTGTAAATTCGGTCTATCACAAAATCGGTCTATCACAACAGATGAGTCTATCACAATAGAGGGACCTTGTCACGGTAGAGGGGTCTTGTCACGATAGAGTGTTCTATCATGACAAAGGATGGTCTATCGTTCCTTTTAGTTTGGCATGAAAAAGCGGGGTCTATCGTGATGGAGTGGTCTATCATGATAAACGGGGTCTATCACAATAGACAGGGTGTCCATCGGGGTGGTCTATTGTTGGAAGAGTCGTTTGTCCCAATAGAGTGGTCTATTGCGACAAACAAGGTTTGTCACCATAGAGTCAATCTCTCATGACTCCTGCCTATCGTGATAGAGCAAAAAAATCAAAGTTTTTTTTATGCTTCTAGTGCATTGTGAAGGTACTGGGGAGCTCTTCGCCATGATGCAGATACAAACACAAGATGATGACTTCCTCGATCTATTGTGATAGACGGAGGTAGTTGGCATGAATCTGGAAAAAGCTTTGTCGTACCTATCTGTTATCTTGGAGATGATAATGATGATGATGTTTTTGTAACCTACAAGAAATCAATAAAAACACACATAATAATAGCACACACAAGCCCTCTCTCGCTCTCTCACAAATGCAAATGAGGGGAATGAGGGGGAAGATGTAGATATGCCTAAAACTGAGATTTTTGATGGAGATGAAGGTGGATGGATATGGTGGATGGAGGTGATGATGGATGTGAGAATGAGGCAAAAACTAACAAAAACAATAAAAATTACATACCAAAGCTTCCTAAGTACTCTACGCTCTTACCATCATATGCTCGTCCTTGTGTTATGCTCCTCGACAATAGCACCAAATTAGATGTCATTCTAGTGCAATGGTGAGTACCAAAGTTAAGGAGCTCCATGTTGTGATTCTCAATCCATCGAACCTTAAGGATGATTTGATGCTCATGATCAAGTAATGTGAGTGACGAAGGAGGTGAGAAGCATGCAAGATGCATGCACGTACACACACACACATAAGGAAGAGGCAAAGAGTATGAGCAATGGAGTTTGTATTGATCTCAACTAGAAAATTTCTCAATCACTACACAAGCGTTCTTTCCTCGAAAATGAGCTTTCTAGCTCTATTTATATTTTTTTACTAGCTTTGGCTAGTTTCAAACACAATGTCCCACATAGTTAAAAATTTTATCTTAAGAGTTGATTCAAGAAGTTTAGTGAGCTCCAACAAATATGAAAATTGGTATGTGGGTTCTACCTAAGCTCCTCAAGCTTGATCACGCCTCAATTTGTAAAAAATGGAGCATTTATTTTAAAAATTGGGTTTTTTGGGTTTTTGTATATACAAGGTTAGTGATAAAACTCACTCTTTTGAACTTGAATTGTATAAATATTTAATCATTTTCTTCACATTTGATTTGCACACTTTGATTTACATTTTGGTTCGCACACCTTGATTTACATGCTCCCTCATCTCCTATGCTTTCTCCATCTTGGTTGGCCTTGGCCTTGGGTGCCAAAAAGGGATATCAATACTCCCCAAAACTTGTATGCATCAATTCTATCTATTTTTTTCTATCTCTACAAATACACTTTCTATCCTCTCTCTCCTATATTTTGTTACAAATATAATGTTTTTGTTGATGCAAGAGAATCCAAGCCTACATACTTGGATAATTAGCATGTATTCCATAGAATCACATATGATCATTGACCTTGTACAATCAGTTACTTTTACCCATGTAAAAGTGCATATGTTAGATGCACTAATTCCACGAGGCGTTAGATGGAATCAAATCTCAAGTTACTTGATGAGAGAATAAATCCTATAGTTTAGGACTTACTTTTAGGTTAGCATTTGAATTTGAATTCAAAGATTGGCTCCAAACTCAACGATAAAAGTAGATCGAAAAGACTTGTGTGATAGCCCAACTAGTAGATCATTTTTGAGAGGGATATCTTGTGATAAGAGAGCTCATTCCATAGCTCCTACACTACCTCACATTGTGCAATCGATCATTGCCAATGTCATTGTATTTCTATGTGATCTAATACATACATATTGATTATATCTCCACTTCACTTCTCTGCTATGACTATCTCACAACAATGATTTTCTCAGAGCTTGTTCTCAGTGATTGGTTGATCATTGCAAGTGATTTAAAGTGCTATGGAATAATCATACTGTCTAATTCATAGCTACAAAGTTTGATTGTTATTTCTTCACTGAGTCATGAGATATCTTCACATCATTACTCTCTGGTCTGTATTCTAAAGCACCCCGAAAATGTCGAGCAACTCTACTAATTTGCTAAGAGTCATTCTCAGTGTGTATTCCATATTTTTTATTGAAATACTCATGATTGGTAGCTATCTAAGTTAGTTAGACACCACCAAAAGGAATTTGGCTAATTGGTAGCAGGTTGAGAGCACTGTTCATTCTATTGAACATATGCAGAGACTAAAATAGCAAGTCCATGATCTTGGATCAAGTTTTTTTTTAAATAAAGGAAGTTTGGCTTTAGCCTACTCTCCCGGACTTGAATTAATTAAAGAAAAGTACAAGAGAAGGTGACTAGTGCCCACGGGACCCCCTGAATCCCACAAAGCAGGGGTAGCTTTTACAGAGTTTAGATGGCATTACAAAGAAGGTTAATCACCCTCTCATCACCCTCATGTGGGGCCCACTTGGGTTTAAGCTTGTTGTTGATCAAAAGGAGCACTTGATGGTGCCTGAAGAGGGAGGATTGCTTACAGTTAACGATCCTTTTGCCAAGGAGAAACAACGATTTCTCAATCGGCCACCCTTTGGGGGAGTCGCCAAAGTTAACAACACATCGTTCCTGCCAAATTTTCTTGTGTGTACAAATTTTGGTGTGTTTATTACTCAGAGGTAGTCCATTCATGATATGTTGATAAAATTCAAGATGGAGAACACCAAAATTGTAGGTACACCTATGGAACTCAATCATAAACTTAGTTATCATGAGGGAGAACTTCTTGAAGATGCTATAGGTTACCAAAAACTTGTTGGGAGTCTCAACTATGCAACCCTAACAAGAGTGGACATTTCTTATGGAGTAAGCACATTAAGCCAGTTTATGCATACACCAAGAAAACCTCACTTGGAGGCTCCCAAGAGGATCCTAAAATATCTAAAGGTTACCATAAATGAAGGATTGTTTTACCCATTCACTTCTGATTTGGAAATAAAGATGTATTCTGATGCAAATTGGGCTGGTTCCAAGGATGAGAGGAGGAGCACCTCAAGATACTTGTCTTTTGCAGGTTCAAAGCTAATATCATGGTCATCAAAGAAGCAACCAACTATGGCATTGTCATCTACAGAGGCATAATATAGAGGTTTAACTAATGCAACACAAGAGGCTATGTGGCTCAAACAACTCTACACAGATTTGGGGTTACATTCTTACACTCCAATGATTTTTGGAGACAACACTAGTTCACTTCATCTGGCTTCTAATATTGTGTATCATGCAAGGACTAAGCACATTGAAGTGCAGTATCATTATATAAGAGAGGAATTACTTAGCAAAGACATTCAGATGTCCTATGTATCAACTCATTTGCAATGTGCAGATATACTCACAAAGTCTTTGGATGGAACTAAGATGAACAGGTTCAAGATGATGATTGGTTTGCTGGAGATCAAGGTGGAATGAAGACAAAGCATGTTAGGCTTGAGATGGAGTTGTTGGTGCAAGAGAATCCAAGCCTATATCCTTGGATAATTAGCATGCATTCCATAGAATCACATATGATCATTCCCTTGTAAAATCAATTACTTTTACCCATGTAAAAGTGTATATGTTAGAAGCACTAATTCCACAAGGAGTTAGATCGAATCAAATCTCGAGTTACTTGATGAGAAAATAAATCCTATAGTTTAGGACTTACTTTTAGGTGAGCATTTGAATTTGAATTCAAAGATTGGCTCCAAAGTCAACTATAAGAGTAGATCAAAAAGACTCGCGTGATAGCCCAACTAGTAGATCATTTTTGAGAGGGATATCTTGTGATAAGATAGCTCATTCCTTAGCTCTTACACTACCCTCACATTCTACAATTGATCATTGCCAATGTCATTGTATTTCTATGTGATCTAATACATACATATTGATTATATCTCCACTTCACTTCTCTACTATGACTATCTCAAAATAGTGATCTTGTCAAATCTTGTTCTCAGTGCATGGTTGATCATTTGAAGTTATTTAAAGTGTTATAGAATCACCATATTGTCTAATTCATAGCTATAAAGTTTCATTGTTATTTCTTCACTGAATCTGAGATATCTTCACATCATTAGTCTCTAGTCTATAGTCTGAGGCACCCCGAGAATGTCGAAAAACTCATGATTGGTAGTATCTAAGTTAATTATACACCACCAAAAGGAATTTGGCTAATTTCTAACAGGTTGAGAACACTATTCATTCTACTGAATATGTGCAGAGACTAAAATAGCAAGTCCACGATCTTGGATCAACTTCCTATTCATCTGTTTTGATCCATTGATTACTAGATCATGTTCCAAAGCACATAAGTGATTATTTGTGATCATTAGGAAGCTAAAGAGGCCTACTATACTCTCCACCACTTGTTCTTGGTTGGTGTGAAGCACCATTTTGCAGCACCACTTCATCTCTTAAGACTATCTACCATCTCCTCCAAGAGTTTCTACCATTGCCAAACTACTATGTGGGCCACCTTCAAGTATTAGAGCATCCATCAACACATGTGGATCAAGTTCATAGAGGTCATACTAAAGATAATGCTCAAGCTTCCATAGATGATGCCCTATCATTTTGAAGCCCATATAGAAGAAAAAAGGGACATTCCCTATTACAATCCAAGAAATGGATCCATGACATCTCATAAGATTGGAGAGAAGCTTTGGGATCCTATTGAGCCTCTATTATGAGCTACGAATTGATTACACTAGGGACAAGATCTTTATAGGGCACTAAATAGCCTCTAGCATGTGCATGCACAAAAAAACAAAGCACCATTTCCTCCATAATTTTTTTCCGAATTATTTACTTCTCTCATATATTTTCATTAGTGATACCCCAAACTTATATTGCATGATGCTTCATTGGTATATGCTCTTTACATAGATTTCCATACACATTGTTTTGGAGGAGAGGAAATTTTTGAGCTCTTTGAGATAGAGTCCTTTTTTGGACAAAGCTTTTATATACATGTCCTTATTTTAAAGCAATTGGTAATCAATCTTGAGGAGTTTTATGTGCATGCGCTTAGTGCTATAGAATGTGAGCATGTTTGTGGAGAGAATTCTGTGAGCTCTTGGTCTTAAGCTAATGTCTAGATTGAGACCATTCAAAAAGAGATAAACATGCATGCAACCATGTGGTTAGTGCCATAGTGGAACTTGCCTTTAGTGGGTAGCATAGGTAGCTTGTAAAGGGGGCTCAGAATAGATGATTTCTCAATATATAGAAAATAGAGAATATATGGTTGGAGGCATGCATGAGTTTTTTTAAAGGATGTCGTTTTTGAAAGAAGAGGAGGATGCTAAAATGTATGCTTATAAAGAAATGTATATTTTTTTAATATCATGGTTTGGGTAGGGGCATGTGTGAGAATTAGGGGATAGGGTTGTTGCTACATGAGATGGCGATGATGAGAAGTACATTCATCAACAAGCCAATAGAGTATAAGTTTGGATGACTTTGCTGATAGTAGGTGCCATTTGTATGTAAGTAAATGTAGAGTAAGTATTATATTGGTGGAGGAAGGCAAAGTATCAAAATGCTATGTGTTTCTTCTTTTTTGCTACCATTGGTGCCTACTTCTCCCACTCAAGCATTCATGAAACAGACAAAAATGGAGAGGTAGAGAACAACATGGTGTTTGTGTATGGACATAAGGCAAGTGATTTTGCATTGCAAGAATGAATTTTTTGCATACTAAAGATTATGTTGTGGTAATTGGAATTTTATCTTTTATGGGCATGGATAGGATGTTCCCCCTACAATCTCCTTGTTTTATACCAATCAAAAATGGGATGGCATGCTTAGGAGCTTCTTCATGTAAAAATGCCCCTCTCTAGACAAGAAAGCATGGATGGTTTTTTTTCCCCAAGAAGAAGAAGAAGATTGGTGGTGAGGGTGGGGCGATGCATTCATGACCTCCCACTAGCACAAATTATCATACATTCTCTCATAGAGGGCTGATAATAAAGTGTATCTTATCTAATATTGGAGGCACCCATCTTTAGATATTTGCCTTCCTAATCATCAATTTAAATTTTCCGACTAGATCCTCTCTCTTCATCTAATAATGGTATGCAATGCATTATATTACTTTGTACCTTTTCCTTTCTAATTTACTTACATTCCTTTATGGATGATCAACTAAGTATGCATAGGTTTCTTGGTCTTAATCAAAGGATCCAAAAGGATTTAGAACTTTATCTTCCACCTCTTAAAGAGGCATGAGAATCTATTTGTTTTTTTCTTTCATCAAATTTGCAAATTTCAAGCAAGGCTTGAACCTTTTTTAGGGCTATAGCATGTCTATATGTGTATCATTTCTCATGTTAAGGTTTCATTCTTTCTAAGGGGATGAACTCATCTTTCTTCCCCATGTAGATCTTGCTCTTCAAATAGGTCTATCCTTCCAAAGAAAAGTCTTAATACATACTCCAAGTCTATTGAGATCCCTTACATGTCACATTGTTCATAGTGGATCCTTCACAAGACGTCAATACCTTGCTACAAAGGTGGACAAAGATGTATCAAAAAGGTAAAATGGGACATGTTTTATTTCCAAAAAAGATAAACAAATCATCAATAGTCTAGATATGGAGAAAATGAGCACAAAAGGATGGCTCATTCTTCATTGATTCTGGTACCCAATTGGAAGGGGGAAACTATTATTACTACCTTTTTGTAGTATCCACAAGTTGATGAAATGATCTCCTCCAAATGATTTCAAAAACCTTGGATTTTTTGTAAAATGGAAGATGAATGTTTCATCGATCAAGAAGTTCCACTATGAAGACAAGACAAGAGGGAAGAAATATCATCTCACATCATAAGCATAGAGTCTATTATTAAGATATAATGGTTCTTTGTAATAAGGGTTCCAAGTTTGGATAGTATTGCTGACATCAACAAGTGATTCAACAATATTCTCATAAGAGCACCATGACTATATTCAAGAACATTTATTTTATCGGAGTTAAACACATCTTAGAAATGTGGGCTATATGTTTTCTCATGGGTATGTAGAAGATGCTAAATTCTTTACAAGACTTACGCTTTTATCAAAAACTCATATTGCTTTTAGAGTTGCTTGATTGTTTCCAAGGATTTGTAGTCAAATTTATAACAATATAGATTTCTAAATATGGAATAGAAAAATTTCAATTGTTGATCATGATTTTTATGTTGCTTGAGAAAGAAAGAGAGTGCATTTAAATAGATAATATAGACATATTTCTAAAGATTCATCAAAAGGGTTTGTGCCATCTAGCTAAAATTGATGCTTTCATTGAAATATAAATGAATCGAAAAGCTAGTGTTTGATGGGTTTTCATGCTATGTTCATTTCTTTAACCTTTGGATGATGTTTCAAATCATCCCAAATAATGTAACAGACACTTAGAAAAAAATTATCTCGAGTTTTGAGTAGTTTGAATATGAACGAATAGGTACAAATGGTGCTCGATTGAACCAATAACATCTAAATACATGAAAAATTCCATTAACATACACTAGATAAACACCCCTTGAATGCGGTGTAATGTGAAAAGAGGTTTGTGCATAAGGAATTTTGTCATATAGAAGTAGGATGAGTAGGAGAAGAAGAAGGTGAACGAGGAAGAGGTAGAGGAAAAAAAGAAAATGATGATGATGATGATGATAGTGATGTAAATGATGATGACGATGGTGATAATGATGTTCTTAGAGGTAGTGATTATTTTTTCTAATCTGAAGGTAAATTAAAATGATGATTAAATTTTGGGTCACTTATTTAGTTAAGTGAATAGTCATCAAGGTTCAACCTGAAGAAGTATTTGTAATATTGCTGAAAATAGTTAGCTTAGTTTGATACTTCCAAAATAAGATATTTGGCATCACGCTTTATGCCTTGTAACTAATGAAATTGTTAAGGAATCGTGCATTATTGCTCACATTCATTTCTTTTATGATCATCAAGGATTTCTTTCTCTTCATAAGATACGATTTGGATGAGAGGTGGTTGAAAGAGTGACTAGCTTATTGAGAATGGAGGAAATGACCTCTTAATATTTTTGTAGCCATGTATGGTAATTCTATGTGGTAGTTAGGTAGAGAACATGAATATCTTGAGGCTATAATGTAGCAACCAAGGATTTAACGCTTGTTATACAAAAGTGGGCAAACGATCCAATATATACATCTCTCAAAATGAAATCTGAATTCATCATCCCCTTCAGATACTCTTTTCTAGAAAAAAGATGAAGTGAGCAAGATAGACACTAGGAAAATTCATAGATCAAGGTGCAATGAATCCTTGAAATCCATGGTCGCTTTGTCTAATGCGGGCATCAAAGGAGATATTTAGGAATATACGCACAGCTTAAACATATTAGGTATTTTAAAAAAAGAGTAGCATTCTTGTATATTAAAGAGAAACATCATTGGTATGCAACATGTAGGAGTACCAAAACGGATAGGAGATTTTGGTTTACCAACACATGCTAGACATGAAATCATTTTCCCATAAATGTATTTGTAGATAAGATATACATTTCTTCGGATACCATCTATAGTGAGAACTATGAGGTGTGGATTGGATAATGAGTTTCTTTTGCAAGAACTCTTTGAGAGGCCCAATTGGGTTGGGAAAAAATTTGAAAAATATTATAAACACTACTATCACTTTTGAAGGAATAAGCAATAGACCGCGAAATGAAGTTTTTGTATGTGCATGTTGTTGGGAGTAGTAGATTGCCATTGGGTGAGAGATGGACGGTAGTTAATGGCGATGGAAGCTGCCTTTCGGGTAGAGTGCACACAGCTTGTAGAGGAGATGAAGAGCGGATGATTCTTGGATGATAAGGTAGAGTACAGATCCTTGAATATTTCCGTGGGTCATATCGAGGATATTGTCATAGAGTTGAGTGCTATCATCGAGTGTTGGTAGGTTGGAATAGTTTGTGTAAAAAAATAAGTATTGTCGTTTCAATGGAGCGGACAAAAGAAAATAGGAGGTCAGGGAACGATGGTTGGAGATGGGTTGGAGACTTCTTCCACACTCAAAATCTTCTCATACACGTGTGAGTCTTCGTGCTCACGAACCTGTGTCCTTGCATATTTATAAATCCCATAGCATACGCAATGCTCTTGTCTTGGCCAATTTACATCTATGGTTTTCTTCAGAAACAAGAAGTTTCACATACATCTACGAACTGAGTTTGTTGTAGCGTCAGAATTGGAGGGCACACTCAAACATCAATAAGCATAGGCTGCTGTTTGAAAATAGCAATCACATATCTATTTTGGTACTTATTACCTTCGATAAAAATGTGTTGAGATCAGATTTACGTATGGATTCAAATGCATCATATTTACCCGTTATTCAAATAAAACCATTTTACTTTTTATCCTTCACAACGTTTTTATTCACCGTAAGCAGAATCCATGCAGTATTAGTATAAAAACAAGAAAACTTCATCTGAGCTTCTTCCTGAATACTATCTCTGGATGAAATCTCGTATGTAGAAGTAATACTCTAGTAGAGAATGTGTGTCTTTTCCTCAATCAACCAGAGCACAATAAGAGTGTCTGGACTATTCATCTGCCCCAGATAGAATCATCATGGCCCCTTCTTGACTGCTTTATATCCATGATCTCGTATATATGGATAGTGGATGTCAGAGAAACACTAGTATCTTCATCATGATCAGTATATTATGTGAGGATTAAAGGTAATACTGTACTTGTCCCAGATCAAACACCTGCATCAGTGAAAATTCACGGGCACAAAATGTGGAGAAACAATACATGCAGAAGACCACAATTTAGAAAATTGTACATATGCGAATTCACAAACAACCGTGTGAACTGTATCCTAAGTAGTAAATCAGATTCTGGCTTGTAAAACGGCACAGAAGATTTTTGGGTAGGTGTATATAATTGCACTAAGGAGCTAGTTTTCAGCCTCAGTGCGAGTCTATTTACATTGCTTAGGGATCAATTTCATGAGATTTTCTCAGAAATACCTTATATTTATAACATGTGACTTGGGAGTAGCAAAACCCTCAGTAAATTACTGGATGTCAGAAACATCGCATGTAATGCCTCTGAAAAAAGTTGGGACATGAATACAATTTACCTCTTTAATGATTCATTTTATAAAGAGAGCCTATGTATATGAAAGGTCTTCCAACCATATTGCAAAGCAGTTGCTATAGCTCCATGAGAGCATCCTAATGGAGTTCATCATGATGTTCTAGCTCTTCTATACAAGCTTGTAGCGCCAACGTAGCCTCAAATCTGTAAGGATAAGCTTGTACAGCTTGTTCAGATGCCCACTTGGCTTGTTCCAGCAACTTGTTATCTTCTTTACCAGAAGACCGATGCAACCAATACTGATCTCGAGCAGCTAAACCCCAGCCAAGGTAAGCTGTAAAACAGCATGTAATAAATTCTTGACTATTGTTCAATCATATAAATTTATCATTAATTACATAAGAGAGACGCAAGCATTGAACAAGTATTGAAATGAGGAAAGACACCAAAAGATAACTGACCTGGCAATATTTTTAACTAAGAGCATGTCAGAGAATTGAAAGAAGGAATTTATGATTGAAATCAAACCTTGGATTTGGCAGTGATACATGGATGAAATCAGCACAAGTCATATGTCGAAGTCTATATGAAGAATGTCTCTTTATTACTTCTCTGTGTACAAACTGCAGAATTTGCAATTGATATAAGCAGAATCTCATTACTCTTTAATGAGATGGTGCATAAATAACTCTGTAGACCATTTGGTCACTAGATTTTCTACAGCCATTTTCTAATCTTATTTTGAATTGAAACCTTTGCGCTCAAATTTTGACAAAGCTCTCAGCCTTGCAAATTGACCTGTAGGTTCAAGCATCGTCATCAAAGTGAGATGCATAACTCTTTCACACAATTGGAGAGTGAGGCAATTTATTCCTTGTTGCATGTGGAACCTACAAGTCTAGTTCCAACTGAATTGGATAAGTTTATCCCGAAATTCAAAAAGTTTTATGCGGTTCACAGCTGAATCTGACAAGTTTACCCCAGAGTTCAGATGTTTTTGACACATATGCCCATAGATAAGGAAAGACCAACAAGAACGCCCATGAAAAAAGAAGACAAACGTTAATTGGATAAAGCGCAAATTGAAATCAGCAGAGATGTGAAATGAAACTCAAATTAAGCAAATATACAAACAATAATAACTAGATAAGTACAAAATCAGAATTTGAAAAAAATAGGTAAAAACTTCAGTAAGGACAATTAAACACCTTTTCTGATATTACCTTCAATTCTTATAGACGAAAAAAAGAAATAATATGATAATAACAAACTAAAAAAATTTGTACTACCAATTATTTATACCTTTGTAAGTTCAGAGGTATCCAAACTTACGAACTCAAGATATAGAACACAAACACATACACATTGGAAAAAACAACAAACAAAAGCAAGATACTTAAGATCAATATAAGACATGAAAAAAATACAAACAAGAAAGAAAATCAATACAAACTGAGACACACAAAAAAATAAACAATTAATGAAAAATGAAAAATAATCATAATAATAATTTTTAAATATAAAAATTAAAAATAAAATAAAAAATAAAAAATACATAAAAATAAAATACATATGTGTGTGTGTGTGTGTGTGTATAATGCAAATTAAACAAAAACAAAACAAAACAAAAAGTGCATCGTCAACTTCTATGTCTGTCCTAAACAAGAAGTATCTGAATTAAACTTTATCATGCATATAGCTTGGACAAATAGCTATGACATCCCTACTCACATCATCAGTGCCCTAGAGTAGGTGCAGACTTTAATAAAGAGTCTTTCTAAATCAAGATCTCAATCAAAGTCAACGAACTAAGTTTCTATCACTTCCGGAAGTGAAGGGCAATTATACATGAAAAACAACAAACTATATTTAAATGACAGTATTACAAGACGATCCCTTGCAAATGTGATGTCATGATAATTTTCAAAACCTAATGTTCACGAGCAATGAGTGTCAAGTGGACCATAATCATCACATCACAATATACATGCCGATTTCTAAACCTAACATTATTGATTGATTTTCTATGTGATTCAAGGACATTCTAAAGGATGTTTGTCATTAAGCAGATTGATAGTAAACCTCCCCTCATGCTTTTCACATCATTTTTAACTTAATCTGGAATTTCAGTTCACACCCTCTTTGCATTCCTAAATATTGGGAACCAAGTTTTCCATCCGGCTGCTAACCATTTATGGTTATGTTAATACCTATGGTTGTTCGTTTTCTGCAACGAGTGGTTAAAATTGAACAGTTCCTAATTTCAAGCCTTCTGTCCAGGAAAGAGGCCAACTTGAAGACCAAGATTAAGACTACAAACTTTTATCCAAATTGAGACCAATGTTCCTCTAGTTGCTAGTTCACAAGCAGCCATCTTAAGCTTCATCAATACCAACAAAGCAAATTCCTCATTTTCAAGTCATTCCATACTAACAAAGCCACCCTCATACATTTTCTTTGAGGGCTTGCTAAGTTCCAATAGCCAAGCTCTCTCAATGCCTGTTTTATTTGACACTGCTCATGTGATTCATAGGTAGGCCTGCATTTCCACAACTTCAGTTTCCTCATTGTTATTCCTAGGCATGCATTTTCTTGACTGGAACCATTCTCTCTATCATTCTCCTGGTGCTTCATTTGAGTCATTCTTCCCTCTATTACCGCATATTCAGTCCTAACATGCTCATTTGCAGTTGCATTTCTTCTTCTTGAACTTATCCAAAGTTCATTCAAGTCAGAAGTACACAACCAAATCAGGGAAAGTGCAAAGCACTCTTTCTCTCTTTTTTCAGTCAACCTTGGTAAAACCAAGGTACGCACTTCCGCTCAGATATAGAGACACAGGT